>JBBBDQ010001384.1:1410000-1737500 GCA_037127315.1 Ascarosepion bandense | reverse complement strand
TACACGAAAACATGCATAGACCAGAAATATTAAAAACCGAAGTGGAATTTGTAATAGAGATGTTGATGCCCTTTAAAAGACTTTACTATAGACAGGCTCACAGAAATAATAAACGAAATATACAACAGTGGCAATATACCACAGGACCTAAGCAGATCTATTTTAATAGCACTACCTAAAAAGCCAGGTGCAAAGGAATGTGAACTCCAACAATCAGCTTAATGAGCCACATAACAAAACTTGTCCGGATTCTGATGAACAAAGCATGCAGTAAAACTGATCCAGAGATAGAACAAGAACAGTGTGGCTTTGTTAAAAATACCAGAACAAGGAATGCGATATTCATGCTCGGAATACTATCTGAAAGGGCAATACAAATGCAGAAGGACCTTTATCTGTGCTTCATAGACTATGCAAAGGCATTTGACAAAGACTTGATAGAGATGCTCAACAACCTCGACATTTTTGGAAAAGATGTTAGGATAATCAAGAATATATATTGGCAGCAAACTGCTTGCTTACAGATAGGAAGTGAATTCAGCAGATATACAAAAATAGAAAGGGGAGTAAGACAAGGATGTGTTTTCTCAACAAATCTATTCAACTTATACAGCAATCAATTCTGAGAGAAATAAAACCCTTGCCAGGATTTGTCATTGGTGGCCACAGTCTCAACAATGTAAGATATGCAGCTGACATAGTGCTGATAGCAGACAAAGCAAAATGCAATACCTTCTACAGAAGGTAGCAAGAGAAAGCGAGAAGAAAGAACTGCGCATACTGAATGGATAGTCAACAGTAAAAAGCAGACCCCAAAATGCCAACTATAGGTCAGAGAAACTAAAAACAAGTAAAGGAATTTAAATACCTGGGAAGCATGCTGACAGAGGATGGAAAGTGTGATGTCGAGATCAAAAAATGCATTGGTATGACCAACGGCACATTTCAAAAGCTAACCAGAGGACTGACAGAAAGGAAAATTTCACTGGAAACAAAGAAGAGAGTGCTGAATTGCTGTGTGATATCTATCCTTCTGTATAGCAGTGAATGTTAAACTATCTCAAGGATGAAGGAGAGGCTTGAGGCAGCAGAAATGTGGTCTTACAGAAGGATGTTGAGGATACCAAAGACTGAGCATGTAACTAACGACTAGGTGTTGGAGAGGATGGAAACGAGGATAAAATTCATGATTAACATAAAGGAATAGGCAGATGAGGTTTCTGGGACATTTGAGAAAAGAGGGCCTAGAGAATTTAATACTCACAGGACAAATAGAGGGAAAGAGAGACAGAGGAAAGCAGCATGAGATCTACTTGATAGGCCTGAGCAAATGGATGGCAGAGTGGGGTTTGGGAGAGATACCAAGAGAGAGCCAAGTGGAAGTCCATGATCACCTACATCCTAAAGGGACACGGCACATGAAGATCTCTCACAAATTTTGTATTCATCACTACACAGGTCAATTTGTAATGCTGAATAGAACAAAAAAAAAAAGTGAGTTAAATAAAGCAATATGTTCTGTGTTTTCTTAAAGATTCAGTCAGTTAAGTGCCATATGTGAAACATGCTTGGGCAATCATGTCTTGAAAGAGACATGACTGTCTGGGCAGAAGATTATCCCGCAGTAGCTTGTTATTGCTTTCTGCGGTAGACTGGTTGCCAACCAAGGCTATAGAATCCAATCTGTCCTGTTATTTAACCCATAACGGGAAGGAATAGACAGATTAATACCTTTCCCAAGGGTATTTGCGTGTAAGTGAATGCAATGAATTCAGCTGTAATTCGAACTCGGCTCCCCAATTTCTCGTTCCAAGCCAATATCCAATGCACCACAACGCACATCCTTAAATATTACAGGATGAATATTATTTTTACTTTTTTTACAAAAAGTAAAATAAAAATAAAGAGCACAAGATGACATGCAATAACAAAAATAACTGGAGTGAAAATTAATATATAAAAAATTAGTATCACAAAAAATTGATTGCTTTTTTACGACAAACCTTTTTTGAGTTATTTAAAGCCAAAACCCATTTCAGATTGTAAAGAGTTGCTTACAGCAACTGGGGTTCCCAACCAGTCCCCCGTCTAAGTACTGACTGAATTCAACACAATGCAACAAAGAAAATATCTTTTGGGTGTTCTTACAAACTTAGAGGCTCATAAAGCCAATGTAGAAGTTAAATTTTATGAATTCATTGTTGCAAATTCAAAGATTCCTCATTTTTTGTTTTTCCTTCCATAAAGAAACCTTAATCTGAGCAATTCAAGATATAAAACACACAATTATCATAAATTGTAAGAAAAATGCTTATTTAAAGACTATGCTTCTATTTTTCATTTTCTCTGTAAACCCATTTTATATAAGCCAGTTTGAAACATAATTGTTCAAATTTAATCCATTTTTTGTATCTTCACAAGAATGAAACTGCTGCTCAGCCAGGCTATGTGCCATTGACAATGGTAATGATATATGATGAAAGCAAAAACAAAAAAAAAGAAAAATATCTTCTCTGCAGTTGAAGCAGCTGTTCACACAGGACAAGACTGTTCAATATCTCTCAGCTTCAACTCATATGGCACTCAATGTCCTTGCTTTTGAACATTTTGAAACTGTTGTATGATCGACTCCTAATGATTCAGCTTTCACCTGACAGGAGTCTTCATAAAGTAATGCCTCTAATTCTTTGTCTTCAAACTTTTCAATGAACAAGAGTTTTTTATCTTCAAAAACAAAATCATTATTTTTTAAAACATCTAAACCAATCCCTTTGCGCTGTTTCCGATAAAGCAGGGTCACCATAAATCTCAACAAGAATTCTGTGTGCTTCAGCTGCAGATTTCTTTTGAATAAATTACTGCAGTTAATTTCTTTAGCACTAAATCCGACATGTTTGACACTATGAAAAACCAAGTTGTTTACACTTCTGCAAAATGAGATACACTGAATTTCAGGTTTGCTTATAGTACTTACTTATAGATGTGTTACCATCTGAAACTACATATACACAGTTCTGGGAATGCCAACTATTGAAAAACAGCAAGAGCTTATATATATATATATATATATATATATATATATATATATTTATTAGGACCTTGAATAAGTGGTATAAGTGTGCAACAATGTCAACACCAAGTGGCAACTTTGTTTCATTGCCACTTGAATCCAAAATTTTTATCTATTATGTTTTTAGACAGAAAGACTAAAAAACAATGTGGTGTGGGTGCTGTCTCATAGCTGAAACAGCTGCTTATTTCTCAACTAATGGTCAGTTTAGAAGCCCAGTATGAAAAAGAGGAGACTGATTAAAAACAAAACATTTTGAAAACTTAGTAAAAACTTAAAGTATAATGAATGATAAAGTATTGGCCAGAAGAGATTTGAAGAAAGAATCATTCAAGGAATGACAGTATTTAACGACACAAATGCACACACTTATTTTTTCTTTTTAGAGGAAGCGTTACTTAAGCCAATAACACTTTAAAACTGCCATTTTCTTAATTGTTTTAGTATCAGAATAAAAATATTCTATATGGTTTTAAAAATAAAACTTAAAAGGCAAAAATGTTTTATAACAGTTCTTATTGCTTGTTAAGTTCCTTAAAGAATTAGAAAAGCCATGAGTAAGAATTGCTGTGGAAATCATTTTTGTTGTGAGTTGTGAACATTTTACATTAAATATTCAATGGCTACTGGTACATTTGTCCCACAAACAATACTTGACAGATTCATGAGAGTCCAGCAAAAATAAGAAATACAAAACATGGAATTTAAATAAACAAGTATTAATAAAGATATATTGACATGTTACAAAAAGGTTAATGAGAATTCAAAGTGACCTTCAATATGGTTCTTACATGCTAACACAACAAAAAGGGAATGTCTTGTCACTGCTGATATCAAAAAGGAAACAGAGTTTTTCAAATATCACACTGTCTGTGATTATTGTCAGGGGGACAGTAATTCAATATCTTGCTGCCTCTGATTATTATTTTTTATTTTAATCATATCACCCCAAGCAAGGCGGTAACGCCACTGATTTGCAGGGGGCTACGTAAAAGTGAAAAGATTGGAAAAGAGAAAGAAAGCCGGAAACCACATTCTAAACAGGAAACAAGGGATGAGCCTCTTCATCTGTTCAATAGACGTGGGTGGAGTGTGAATTGGGCGATAGTTTAGTCTATCTACTCCAATTATAAAAAAAAAAAAAAAAAAGATTGGATTGTTGTGAAGTAGAGGGGGACAGGATTTAGCTTGACAACCAAAACAGAGAGAAAAAAATAAATTGTACAAGTTTTTACCTTTTTAACCAGTTGAGAGCTGAATATTTTTTAGCTGGGCATATTGATGAGATTTCTTCAGCTACTGTCCTCATTTGTGAATTGTTGTTTGAATGAATTACTAAAGATGACTGAACAAAATTTATCCATTAAGATTTCTCAACTACTACCAAGTTGATAATTGTAGATAATGTTAATCATTAGTGATAACAAAAAATATCAGCAACTACATAAATACATTTATTACTAGATACACTTGAATCTCAGAATGAGCCCCATTAAAAATGGGGCCAATAATTTAATATTAGCAACAAATTATATGAGAGAAACATTTTCTTAAACTGATAAATCAGTGTTAAGAAACCAACTCACCTGAATGCCTCTTTTTTCTAGGTGTTTGAACAAGGATGGCCTCATTAGAAGTCTTAAAAAAGAAAAAAAAAAAAAGATAATTTTGATGCCATTTTATTAAAAAAAAAGACAAAAAAAAACAACTAACACACAACAAAAAAAAAACAAAAAAAAAACACACACACCCTTTAACATTTCTGGTATGGTCAATATTAAACTCTATACACCTCAGCCCTTCACCTAACCTCAATATTTCCTCTGTACTAACCTAAAATGTTTTTGAATATTTTGAGTTAAATTAAACTATTTGATTTTTTGAAAGCAGCTTGTATTTTTTACAACAGCCAAAATAATTAAATGGTTATAAATCCAGAATTTATGTGTTGAGTTTTCTCCCCCCCCCCTCTCTCTGTTTTTTATATATATATATATATATATATATATATATATATATATAATTAATGTAGAGAGATGTTTGTCACTTAACTGAGCAGAGTCATGCCGACTTCAAAGTTTCATGAGGGCACCATTATGAGTTCTTCACTTGTCAGGGCTAAGTTTTCAAGCTGCTGTTGTGTCTCAGTTTTTTTCTTATATAGAGCTTAGTGTAATTTGAATTTTTGTTATGGGATTGGTTTATATGTGGTTAATTGTTTTTTTGATTGAATGTGTAATGTTGATTTCCTTTTAATGTTGTATTATTTACAGTTGGTTGATTTTCCTTTTATTGTGCAGGAGTGATTTCTTTTTATTGCTTTATTAAGCAGACATCCATTGATGGGCACATTAAAATGTGCCCATCAATGGATGTCTGCTTAATTGCTTTTTAACTGGTTTGTTCTTATTTAGGTTGATTTCTTTGTGTTAGCTTGACCTTTTTCTTACTATGTTAGTATACATGACTGCTTAAAGGGGTTTTTTTTTTTTAGGTCATTGTTAAGCATTTGTGCTCTTGTGTGTTTGAATCTCCAGAAATTTAACTTTTTGCAGTATTAATCTTAGTATCTTGATAATTTAATTTAACTATATGATCTTTATATATGGTTAGGTCTTGAAGGCTGTCACAATGCATTTAGTAAAATAAAGGAAGGTAAAGAAGTTTTGGGGTATTATCTATTTATTATGCATTAATATTTTGAGATCAAAATCTCATCTTCAGAATGGCAGAGGAGCATATGTGTGTCCGAGTGAGTCTGTGCCTTTCAAGGAATGGCCATTCCTGGCTGCTGCTGGTGCGGCTGTCATTAATTTTCTTGTGTGTTTGTGTGTGTAAGTGTGTTAGAGCATGTGTGTGTGTGTGTGTGTGTGTGTGATTTACAGTTGGGACCTTTTTCTGGTCTGATATCAGTATATGATCTTCATGTTATTTTATCTATTTTTGTCTATTTTCTACTACAAATTTTGATTTATTTAATGTTTTAAATTTAAATTTTATTTTTAACATTAATTTTTCCTTTAATTTTATAATTTAATTTTAATTCCCCCCCACAATTTATTATATTATAAATGTATATCTACAATTCATTTCCAGCCAAAGCTTCAAATTTCTGTTTCTTTGCAGCTCTTGTTGTTTCCCAACAGTTTCTTCCCCCTCTCTGCATTTTCTCACTTTTTCCTCTTTATTGGGCCCAGATGTTGTGACCCAATGTTCGTATATGCTTATACTTTACTTCCTGCCTGGATTTAGGGTCTGTTTCTCCTTGGGTATTTTTCATTGACTCTTTCCTCACATTTCTTTATCTCTTGTTTTCCTGTTTTTTTTTTTCATTTCCTCTGTGTCCTCTTTCCCTCTTTTTTGATTTCTCATCTTTTCTATCCTCTTTACCTTGTATGAAAAAAATTTTGCCAATAAAAGGAAGTAAATTTTCATCAATTTTCTTTTTAAATATGTTTATTATCATCATTACTAACTACCCGATGAGACATTGTTCTGTCAATGTCGAAACAAAATGTACACTTTTGTAGTTTGTATATGTTCTATAGTATAATATATAGATATATATATATATATATATTTTTTTTCTTCATCCACATACAAGCCTGTTTTGCTGTATCACAGGTTATCAGTGTAGTTAGGCATCCACTTGCTGCTGGCCGGGATCAAAATTCAGTTGGATTCCAAGGAAAATGACACTTAAAGTACTCCTCATAGAACTTTACACACTTATCCCAATGAACCTTTTACTGCCAACCAATTTTCTCTTGTGATTGACATCAGTTTTCTCAGAAAATGGTATTTCACTGTCATACATTAACATTGTGAGATTTTTTTTTTTACTCACACCTATATAAAAAGCTCTGATTAGCTGTCAAATCACATCATCAAGGGTATGCAACTTATCTATCTATGAACATATAAAATTCTGAGAGTCAAGTTAGTCCAACCATCACAACCCCTAAAATAGCCAAACATTGACTAATAAAAATCAAATTTTGGTGAGAAGTGCAAACAGGTAGGGTGGTTAAAAAATACATTTGGTTTTACTAGAGTGCATAGCTTAGTACAATAAATTTTCATGTTTTTTTGGAGGGGGAGTGGAATTAAAAGTTTTATTATCTAACATACAAAATACTTCCACTATTTTAAAAACAATTTACTGATTAAGATAAATATTTATTTAGTAAAAATGCAACTTTGTTTTTTGCATATATTAATACTAAAGACTGTGAGGATTTCAACAGGCATGAGTATATCACAAATTCTAGTTCCATAAAAAGATTACAATGAATAGATAAAGATTCAGTAAAGTTATTAGACAGAATCCGTCACAATTTTACTGATGGTAAAAAAAATAAAGGAAAATCTTTATTCAGTTTTATACTGATTTTTTTTTTCTAGAAGTCAAAACACACAGCACAATACAGGTATTAATGTGAAAGATCCTGTAACATGAAACTATAGAGTAGACACATATAGAAATATTTACAGACGCATATAGAAATAACAGATTTATCATGTAAAAGATAACTGGCTAATTTTCACAGCATGAACCAGTTTTCATCAGATACAAAGATGACATTGAAGAAAATGGAGTTTTCATTTACACTGATAGTACAAGGGGGGTAACCAAATTACTGACTAGATTGGGTTTATTTGTAACTTTTGCATTTTTCTTGTTCAAAATCATTATCATGCCAATTATAAAAAAGAAAAATAAACTTAGTCATCTCCCGATTTCACTAATTCATTGATAATACTTATGTTTTTCCTTGGCTTTTGAAAATGTATAAAATTAAGAGCTTGAGACCCATGGAAAAGAAGGAATATCTTTCTAAAAGAGCCATTTATTGTGACCCAGTTTCACAGATTCCACTGATAAGATTTACAGTGCTTAAAGAAACAAGTACAATATTCTTCGTGTATAACCAAGTGCCACATGTTGGTTTCAATGATTTTACTGCTTGATATCACCTAATTTTATTGACATTTCAGATAACTTAATAGTAGATAAAGTTTTCAAGATTTAAGCACCTACTGCTAAATATAAAACAGACTTTCAGTATCATTTTCTTTTTAATTTTGTTAAATTGAATTTTTTGTCAGAATTTTATATTTTTATATGCGCAAAAAAATGTAAATTTCTGCAGAAAAAAAGATCAACATTATAGAAAGAAACAGTATCTTATGAAAGTAGTTTCACCCAACACTGAAAATTTTTACAGAACCAAAACATTAAGCTGAAAACTGGAGTTATGTTTTTAAATAGCCTCATCAGATTGAGATTTTCATATGAATGTCAAATAGGTGAAAACTTTGTTCAGAAATATCTAAACTGTCAGTTGTATACAACAAGGTCAATCGTAAAAAATGACAGTGAAGCCTGTGGATTTTGGTGAAGATCACTTTCAGCCATTATAAACTGATATTACAGAATCACAGGTGAAGAACTGTACCAGATAAAAGAAACAACATCACTTGAGGAGCTTCAAGAACAGCAAAGCAGCTAAATTGGATAGCACATGTAATTTAATGATTATTAAAATATGTGAATCAACTGCAAGTATATCTTCATTATTTAACTTTTATATATTTCAAATCAATTGGCAATTGACCAATATCTTGCCATTTATTCCAATAAATAATCTAATAGTGTTATTTTCCTTGTCAATTCTCAAGAACAAAGAAAATGTATAAATACACTGTCATATGTTTAGTTTTTATTACAATTCTAATCAAAAATTTAAATAAACATTGAAGATGTTTGAAATAATGGCGGTGTAGTGACAAAAGTGTGTGCGTGTTTGTACCCAAGTATACCTGTCTACAAGAGTTGCTAGCTAATCTGTTTTAAATTTTTACGCATTTAAAACAACATGCATGGCCACATACACAATTCTGGAAAACCCTAGTTGAAAACACAACTATACTTAAACATGAAAACAATAAACAAAAACTAAAAATTCTCGAAGTTATATATATATATATATATATAAATATATAACAGTTGAAACCTAACCTGAACAAGATAAACTATGAAATCTCCAAAAATATCCTCAACTACCTATAATTAAAGACAGAAGTCATTGGTTTATTCCAATAGCTTCCCATACTTAATATTTCTTGTTTTCACTCTCGCTTGGTCATGTGTTACGTCATGAGTTGTGGTGCAATATTTGCTTCCAGCGTCTTAAATGCATGAGTGTTGTTGCTTGGAAATCTTCCATGTAAACAAAAACAGTTTGTCATGATGGTTTGTCCCTGTTTATAATATATAATGTAATTTGACATCTTTGAAGAAGGCTTATGTAAGCTGAAAGCTTAGATAAGATTATTAAAAAAATAATTATGTATCAATATTGTAATTTTCTTTCTTCATTTAATGATAATGCTATTAAGCTTATCAGAGAATATGAAAAAAAATTTACATAAAATAAAGAGACAAAACTTGTCTATATTATTTAATGAAACATGCATTAACGAAAAAGCGCTGCCTAAATACACAGCATATATATATATATATATATATATATATAAAATAAATTTCGATGTTCAAAACTTGACTGATCATTTCAACATGAAATCCCTAAGAGATTTCACATCTCATTGGCAACCACCACATTTTCAAAATGAAATAAAAAGAAAAAAAAAAAAACGGTTAGCAATCAAAGTCTATTTTTAGGTTTTGGACAATTTTACTTTTAAATAGAGTTGTAAGTGAAAAAATTGGAAAATTTGGCTTTGTCTAGCTTTACAAAGGGAAAAGGGGTTAAAGGATGGAATAGGAAGTGGTGTTAAATTGAGAATTGGGTTAAAACAACTGTAATTTTAATTACATTAAGCTCTCCACCGGTATCATTTTTTAATATTAAAATATTAATTAGGATCGGGTCTTTGGGATTTACCTTCCTACTTTTCCTTTTGGATTAAAGTTATTTAAAAAATTATATATATAAGCAAAAAGTTTATCTCTTTAAAAATGAGCAGATTCATGCTTACTTCAAAGTTTTGTGACAACATTGTTATGATATTCTCACTCATCAAAAGCCCTGATGAGTGAGAACATAATGGTGTCCTCATGAAACTTCAAAGTTGGCATGAATCTGCTCAGTTAAAGATAGAAATTTTTTGTGCTTGTCGGCGATATCTCCACCCCAATATCAAACACTTTATGAATAAAAACTGCTTGCCAAAATATAACTTATTAGTAAAACCACAACTTGACACTGAATATTATCACAATTACACACACATACATATATAAATCTGAAATAGAATCAAATGATCATTTCTGTGGATAGACGTGCTTAAAAAAAAAAAAAAAAAAAAAAAAAAATCAAAAGATTGCTGATGAACCAGGTCTGCCCACAGAAATGATCAATTGATTCCATTCCTGAAGTTTTTTTTTATGTAAAAATTTATATATTTGCTCTGTAAATCTTATTTACATAGAGCTCTCTGATTGAATCAGTTTTAACATTTAATTTTTCCACAATTAATATTCATAGTATATTCTTTGGGATCTCACTAATAAGAGTCTTCCTTTTTGGTTTATATATAATATCAAATAAACTGACATTTAAATGATATTTTTTGTTTTGAATTGAATTTTAGTTGTATGAAATGTAAATAGATGAAGTAATATATATATAGCTAAGACAAGATTACCTGCCTGGTAGACCTGTAGTTTCATGATTAGTGGTAGTTGAAAAAAATTTTAAATGAAAAAGGTAAAAATAGAAAGTACTTACATATCACAGAATTTGATAAAAAGTCTTTTCTTCCTGCTGAGTTCCATTAAAGATTTTGTTTCACTGAAAAGACAAAAAATGAAAAGGTTTTTTCATCAACTATTAATTATATTAAATATATTTGATCAGTGATAAGTTCACAAAATTTTAATAATACTGGCAAATGTTCTGCAAGGGCTAAAGGTATTTTGTATGGCATAACAATTACCTGTTCCTGCCACACAGAAATTTGAAAATGTCAATGAACAAGGCAAAACAAATCTTCAAGCATTTCCAAATTGGTATTACTTGAAATCAAATTTACTCTACCATAAAGACAGTAAACTTGCACTCTTTATGATAGTGCAAATTTACTCTATCATAAAAACTGCAAATTTACTATCATAAAGACTGTTGTTGACTATATTGTGGCGCAGTGGATATCAGCTCAGAATAAGAAACCGGAGAGCCAAGTTCAAATTCCTATTGAATTTATTGCTTTCACTTACATGCAAATACTCTTGGGAAAGGTATTAATCCACCTCTTCTCTCCAGCTAGGGCTTAAATAACAGAACAGATTAGGTTCTAAAGCCTCGGCTGGCAACCAGTCTACCACAGAAAGTAATGGCAACTTACTGCAGAAAAATCATCTGCCCAGTCAGTCATGTATCTTTGAAAACATGATTGCCCAAGTGTGTATCTCATATGGCACTTAACAGACTGATCCTAATGACCATTGATGTATTCATTTATTTTCTACAACTTATCAACCCATTGCAGGTTATTTAAAGACAGAAAATATTTGTAAGAATTCGGGAGGGGATGGGAGTGAGATAATATGGTTTAGTGATATACATCTTACTAAATAACCCATAGCTGAGAGGAGAAGAGGTGGATTTACATTTTTCCCTAAGGGCATCTGTGTGTAAGTGAATATAACAGGAATTGGAACTCCGCTTTCCATTTAACAATTTAAAGTCAATTTCCATTACACAACCAGCATGTCCAAGCTTACAGCACTTGGCATTCCCAAGTAGTCATTCATCTAAGTACTGGCCAGGCTTGACGTTGTTTAACTTTTGTGAGTGTACAGGAACCGGTGTCTCAATGTGATGCAGCCATAAGCCTTATCATAAACGTGAGATTTAACAACAAAAGTAATAGAAACAAAATGAAAAAAAGTAAATAAAACCAGATAGACTATTGACCCAAAACATTTAAAAATAAAAAGTATATCCAAGCTTATAGCACTTGTTATTTCCAAGTGGTCATTCATCTAAGTACCGGAACAAAAAAAATATTTGATCTCTCCTTTATGTTTATGGTTTTTTATACTTTGTCAGATTTTCCTAAAAGATTACATACATGCAAACTTTTTTTTTCAACAAATCATCATGTTAGCAAAACAGTAAATGCTCTTTCAATCCCAACTCTTTTCTATTTATCAATCTTATTGAGAAAGTACCACCTCAACAATTTAATTTACAGTATTCTGTGTTTTAGTGCCTGTGTCATGATAGAAAAATAAGAACATATATATATATATAAATTTTGTGTATTTTCTATCAGGCGTTACAAAAGCCATATAAACTATATAAACAAGGACTTGGCCCTCAGAAATAAAGGGAACCCAACATGTAAAACCACAAATTTATTCACCTGAAGACAGTCAATCTTAGACTCGAAACATGTGTAGTGTCACAAATATTATGGTCAATTTAAAAAAAAAAAATCATAACATGTATAATATTTTTAAACAACAATAAATATACACTTTAAATAAAACGTTCATGGCCTCTCATTCACACTTTTTATTCTATACCAATTTCTCTTGTTGGAACAACCCTATTTCCTTTATATATATATATATATATATATATATATATACATATACACACACACAAGTTTGGTCAGGTTTCAATCATGGCTAGAAGCAATTGGATGTCTAACCATGATACTTTCGGCTCACATGAGCCATCTTCAGAGAGGTTACTGGGATGTTAACATAAAAATATCCACCATCAAAGATGATTTTATCTTGTGTTGATGTAAAAGTTTGCTAAGCAATGACAACAGTCACCAAATAGCAAACACAGCTCATAAATTTGTAATGCAGTTCTATATATATATATATATATATATATATATATGGTTGGAAAGGATATAGTCAGAGGATAACTCCAAACTAACCACTGCTGCAGTGGGCAGTTTTAACACAAAGTATATATTAAAAAAAAAAAAGTTAATTTACCAAAAGATTAAATTTGTTAACAGGAAACTAAAAAATATCTCTTAGATTTAAAACAAAGTAATTAAGTTCATCTGAAAAAAAATTAAAAAAAAAAATTAAAAAAAAATAAAAAATAAAAAAAAATAAAAAAAACAAACACCAGGGATGGCCAAACCGTGGCTCACAAGTCACATGCGGTTCTTTGACATTTAATATATGGTTTGTGGAAATGTTAGCTGAGCTCCTTTTATCATCACAGTGAATATAAAAAGTAAATAAGAAAAAGATTCAAACTTTATAATTATTTAGCGGGTATGAATTGAGACCCCACTGGATTAAGACAATGTTTATGTAAAAAAAAAAAAAAAAAGTGTAAATTTTGTTCATGTTAGGCAGATGTTTGAACTTTATTCTATGTAGCTTTTTGTTGTAACCTCGTTTGGTTGTGTTGTAGCCTACAAGGTAATTGAAGTGTTAGTATCATATGGTTGAATGTCTTGGTAGATTCAGTTACTTGTAATACAACTGATTGACGGTAGATTCATTTGAGTCACTCATTAGATTTGTTATCCACCGATTACTCACTATTTATCAACCAGTTATTTGCCATAAGCACATAAACAACACATCATCCCAGACTTCTATCTGGTGCTTTTATACTTATGTGCGTTGTGGTGCATTGGATATCGGCTCAAAACGAGAAATCGGGGAGCTGAGTTCAAGTTCCTGCCGAATTCATTGCATTCACTTATGTGCAAATACCCTTGGGAAAGGTATTAATCTGTCTATTCCTTCCAGTTATGGGTTAAATAGGACAGATTGGGTTCTATAGCCTTGGTTGGCAACCAGTCTACTGCAGAAAGCAATAGCAACCTACTGCAGGATAATCTTCTGCCCAGTCAGTCATGTCTTTTTCGAGACATGATCACCCAAGCGTGTATCACATATGGCACTTAACTGACTGATCACCTGTAGAATAATCCATTTTTCTTGTATTACTCTTTCTCTAGTGATCGATGTTCAGACAAGTGTCAGCATTTACACTTCTTCTAAATGACACTTTTACATTAAGAAAATTTGGCCAGCTCTCCTACAGACTAATTTTTAGTGGGTACGTGTGCTCGAGTTGATAAACTTCTTTTTAATTTAATTAAACAGCACAATTTACAACAACTGACCTAAATTGAAAAGCCCTACTAAAGAAAATGTGTGTCTCCGAAAGGAATTGAACCTAGACCTGTTTCACCCCCCCCCTACACACACACACACACACACACAATCTGAGTAACAACTTTATGAGCCAAAGTGAACCTCTTACAAGTTTGGTCATCCCTGATATATTTACTGTCACCAAGAAGTAATCTCAAATCTTGACTGAGAAAAAAATTCACACTAGCAAAACAAAGAATCCTTCCATGCACATACGCACTTGAATTTCTATTTTCAGAGGTTTTTTTTTTTTACAAAATCATTAAGAAAGCAAAAAACAAAAAAAAAAAGTAGGTTAACTTAAAACATTTTCATGGCAGTTGTTCTAATGAGCTTTCCTTCGTACTTTGACAATATGAGTTTAAACATTCTACTAGATTGGCAAAGCACTGAGGAAGAAATAGAAACATTCTACTCCATACTGGACAATACCAAGGCTCAGTGCAAAAGCCAAGAAATCAGAATAATTATGAGTGACTTGAATGCCAAAGTAGGTAAAGAGAGGGAAGAAGACATAACCGGCAACTTTAGATTAGGAGTCTGCAACAAACAAGGAGAAAAACGGGTCCAATGGTACATAGCAAATGACCAGGTAATTAACACCTGGTTTCAACAACACCCATGACGTCTATGGACATGGAGAAGCCCAGGAGGCGGCATGAAAAACCAAATAGATTACATAACCATAAACAGGAGATTCAGAAACGCAATGGTCCATTGCAAAACCTATCCAGGTGCTGACTGTGGGAGAGACCACATCCCAGTCATCTGTAAACTAAGGGTAAAACTTCAGCAAATGAAGAAGCCTAGCACAACAAGACTGAAATACAACACGCCCGTGAATGACTTCAACCTGCAGAAAGAATACACTAACAGCGTGAAAAACAGATACGAAGAATAAATTGGACAAGGACATACAAAATGGGACTCACTAAAAGAAGTGATAGTGACATCAGAAAACAATATTGCCCCAAAGGAAATCAGATGCAGGAAAAAAAAAAAAAAAGTGGATGACTGAAGAGATTCTTGACTTGATGCAAAGGAAAAATGATGCCAAGACATTGAAGAGATTACAGGAAACTGCACAAGGAAATAAGGAACAAATGCCAACAAGCAAAAGAGGAATGGCTCAATGACAAATGCACAGAGGTAGAAAGACTGAGCAAGACTAATAAAGCAGACATGAATAAAGAGATAAAACTGACAGGACAAAAAAAGGCTGCTCCTCAACATTATGTATAAAATCCAAGGATGGAATGATAATACTGGAGAAAGAGGAAATACTCCAGCGATGGGAAGAATATACAAAAGATCTTTTCCATGACAAGAGAGAGCAACTGATAATACACAAAGATAAGGACAGACCAGAAATATTAAAGTCCGAAGTGGAAGCTGCAATGGCCAAACTGAATAGAAACAAAGCAGCTGGTCCAGATGGCATTGTAATAGAGCTGCGGATAGCCCTGGAAGCATTCGGCATAGAAAAAATAACAGAAATAACAAATGAAATTTATAATAGTGGTATAATGCCAGACAACCTATGCAAGTCTATTTTCATAGCACTGCTTAAGCCAGGTGCATACGAGTGCAAACTACACCAAACTATCAGCTTAATGAGTCATATTACAAAACTGATCGTCTGAGTACTGTTGAATAGAGGAAGAAGCAGAATCAGGCCAGAGATAGGACAAGAACAGTGCAGTTTTGTCAAAGACACTGGGACAAGGAAGGCCATATTTATGATCAGGAGGCTCTCTGAAAAGGCAATACAAATGAAGAAGGACTTACACCTGTGCTTTATCAATTATGCAAAGGCGTCAGACAAAATACGCCACAAAGAACTGATGCAGATGCTCGGCAGCCTCAACATATTTAGGAAAGACATTAGGGTAATTAAAAATCTCTACTGGCAGCAAACTTCCTGCATACGGACAGGTAATGAATTCAGCAGATATACAAAAATAGAAAGGGGTGTAAGACAAGGATGTGTATTTTCACTGGATCTATTTAATTTGTACAGCGAGAATATTTTGAGGACCCTAGATGTTACACCAGGATTTGTCATCGGAGGCCACAATTTGAACAACATAAAATAGGCAGATGATACAGTGCTGATTGCAGACAAGACCCCCTACAGAAGGTAGCTGAAGAGAGTAACAAGAAAGGACTACAAATAAACTGCAAGAAAACTGAATGCATGGTCATCAGCAAAAAGAGCAACCCAAAATGCCAACTACAGGTGGGGGATATTAAAATCAAGCAGGTACAAAAATTTAAATATCTGGAAGTATTCTAATCGAAGATGAATGTGCAACACAGAGATCCAAGGGTGAATTAGCATGGCGAAGGACATGTTCCAGAAGCTGAGTAAAGTATTAAGACACAGTAAACTTTCACTACAAACATGAGAGTACTAGATTGCTATGTGATGTCAGTTCTTCAATATGGCAGTGAATGTTGAAAAATATCAACAAAGATGAAAGGAAAACTTGAAGCAGCTGAAATGTGGTTCTACAGAAGGATGCTGCAGATATCGTGGACCAAGTATATGAGCAATGACAAGGTGTTGGAAAGCATGGAAACGAAAAGGAAATTAATACTGAGCATCTGTAAGAGACAACTGAAGTTCCTGGGACATGCAATGAGGAAGGAGGGCTTGGTGAACCTGATACCAACAGGCCAGATAGAGGGGAAAAAGAGACAGAGGAAAGCAGCAGATAACATATTTGAAGGGCCTGAGCAGGTGGATGACAGAACAGAGGCTGCAAGATGTTACAGAAGAAAGTGTGCTAAGAGCCACCACAGATAGGGAGACATGGAAGGCCAGGATCGCCTATGTCCTGAAAGGACAAGGCACATAGAAGAAGACTAGATTGGCAACTAGGTCTCATTTTACTGTTGAAATAGCTAGATCTATCCTAAAGTTCTATTCTAATACTTTCTTTTTCTCACACTTCTCACCTGTGGAACTCTCCCAGTTTCTTGCTTCCCTGTCGCCTATGATCTTCAAAAATTTAAATACAATGCCACTTGTCACCGTTCTTCATTCTTTCTCACTCCCAGTAAAGCCCTTGCATGTTAGTGGCATTATTTTTTTTTTTTAATCATATCACCCCGAGCAAGACGGTAACGCCACCGATGTGCAGGGGGGCTATGTAAGAGTGACAAGATTGGAGAAGAGAAAACCGGAAACCACATCCTAAGCAGGGAACAAGGGACGAGCCTCTTCACCTGTTCAATAGACATGGGTGGAGTGTGAACCGGGCGATAGTTTAGTCTACTAAATCATTTTTTTTTTTTTTAAATGAATAGATTTTATATTTTACAGAAATTGCATTTTGGTAGTTGAATTCTAACTGAATGGAGGATGAGGTTTCATTGTTCAGAGACAATTATTTTATGACTCATCAACCCCTTCTTGATTATTTAAAACCTAAACATTTTTTTTATTGCTTGGAGAAGTCTTAGAAAATAAATCCATTTTTAGAACTAGATAGTTCAACATCAGACAACATCAAAAAATTGATAAAAGGCAGAGAAATCTACAAATAGAACCACAATCTCTTTAAACATATAAAAATGAACTTTCGTAAAAATCTGTATGTGCTTCAGTATCTGAGTGTGTAGCCTTATATGTGGTTGCATCAGTAAGTTCACAGCCTAACATTTGTTAACTGAATTTGGATCTAAAGTTTTCGCTGTATAATGCTTGATCCATGTGATTAATATTCACCATTGAATTAAGAGCATGGACAAGGAAGATCATGTCAACTTTTTTGGGTTATTTAATGTAAAATTTTGTATTAGGCACCCAGTGAAAATCAAACTCACTAAGTAATAATGTTCAGCTGAGGAACCTGACAAGGAAGAAAATCAAGTATACACTACCGGCTATAATTATTAGGCAACCCCAGTTTTTAAAAGAAATGATGTATTTAATACTATTTTTAGTATTTATTACCAACTGGATAATTCTAAATGAAATTAAAATGGTTCTTTTATTATTACTTTGAAAAATTTTACAAAGCAAAGAAGCAAAGATGAACTTGTTCGAATCATCCTAAATTTTCCTCATTCTTTCATTGATGAAACTGCAATATAGATAATTATTAAATATTTATAAATTCATTTGATGCACATGTTATTGTGCAGTATTAACAAAAGAGCCATTCTATTTTCATTTACAATTATTCGCTTGGAAACAGATACTAAAAAATAGCATGAAATCTATCCTATTTTTAAAACACTGGGGTGGCCTAATAATTATGGCCGGTAGTGTATTTGTTGGTAAAATAAATGTTTTGTCATCTTTAAGCTATGGACTTACTGATTTATTTACGCATTTACATTGTAAATGCGCGCACACACTCACACACACACATTAAAAGTCATGAGATAAGAACCTTGTATTATGCAGGACTCCTAGCTCTGGAGTAAAGTGCAGTAATTCTAAATTATGATTCCACAAGTGTTACTAGATTGGCATCTAGGTTCAACCATTTTTTCAAAGAAGTAGTTAAATGCCACCACCACTTCAACTGTTTTTCTTGCATTTCCAGCTTGTAGAATTCCCTTCCGTTTACTCGCTTCTGTGATAGCTACAATCACCAGAAATTTAAATACAACATCAATTTCCATCTTCTATCTCTTTGAATCTCATTTTTTTATCCTTTCTTCAATATCTTCTGTAACCAATCTTTGTTCTTTTATTGCAACCCCCCCTCTCACACACACACACACACACACACACACACTAAGGGTGGTCTCACCTTGCTTGAGGTTAAATGATTAAAAAAAGTTGTCAGCAAACTTCTGGAATAATGCCGAATCAAGTTATTTCTTTAGTTGTCTACATCTGATATCTGCAGACATAGTAGGTTGTGTGTGTGTGTGTGTGTGTGTGTGTGTGTGTGTGTGAATAGACCTCTTTACCACAACCTATAATGGCTCCATTGGCATCATGCTGAGCAAACATGGTGACCATACCATTCATCAAAAACTTCCAGAATGCACCTCAAAATCGATTTTTGGGTGTGATGACATGGTGCATTATTATGCTGTTATAACCCAAGAGTTAAACCTCTACTTCTGTTACATCAATGTCATTTGTCCATTACACAAACAATTCTAGTCTCTAGTCATCACCATTATTAGTTCAAACAGAGCATCATGATGAATGTTAATTTACTATGGGCGTCCTGGCAAGTGTTCACAACCTACCATTAGATATTGCTATCTAATGGTAGGTTGCTATATGACTTTTGGCATATCAGTGTCTATGCACATATGTCGTAAACAAACTCAAAAGATTAAGAAAATGAAATCAATATTGATACGCACTCTAAGATAATACTTGGCATGACTATCTCCAAAAAGGTTTCCCTTAATGGTACGAAGGGAAGTAAGCCGCTGTAGTATAACGCAAGCAGGATTAAGACTCGCCTCAAAGAGAAAATCAGTGGAATGTTAGGATTCTGAAAAGATAAATATATCAAAATATTAATTACATCAAAATACATGTATCATACAAATACATACATTTACATAGGTACCTCCAAAAGTTCGTTAAAAATTGAGCACATAATGAAAAAAAAATGTCCCAAACTTAAAAACAAAGTCTATCAAAAATCTTTGTTATTATTAAAAGAAAAGACCAAAGGATTTTTTGATTAGATTAAATTATATTTTTTATCCATTTTAGAATGTTTAAATTTTTGGTTGAAAATTTTATTTTCTCTTGCATCAGCACAGGTAACTAAATTAGCATAGGAAAATTTAGCGTCTTATTTACAGTGAAAAACACACTGGTTTAGAAATTATTGTAAAAATTAAATAACTGTCAAATTTTAAATGAAACTTTCTGTACTTATTCATGAATGAGATTATTTTAGAATTTTTTTTTTTTTTATAAAATCTTGTTAAAACTTTTTTTTACATCTGTTTTTACATTTCATCCATATTTTAAACTAAAAGTAATATTTGTTTCAAATCAGGTTAATGAAACTTTAGTCAATATTCCTCAAATAAAGTATCAGAAAAGTATTTTATTTTTTGAAAGATTTTCTAATAAAGAGAATTACAAATGGCTCAAATCAGCAATTTTTATCGATTTAAAAACAAAAACAATTCATCCATTCAATTTAAATTAGTTTTGAAATACAAACACACAAAGCACAAGCACTCATGCATACATAAGAGAGCAAGCACGCATACATGTACATACAAAAAAAGAAGCCTACATATACTAGAGCTATCATTTTGCTTGTAAATATAACATTTAGTTTTAATAAAATGTTTTCATTTTTTTTTTATGTAATTAATATTTAATTTATTTGTAAAATTGAGAAAATTAGTTTGTTTAGGTCTCATTAAATTTAATAATGCTTAAGGACAAAGATGATGACTGTTTTAATAGTCATATTGGTCATATCACCAAAATGAGATTACTCTTTATAATAGAGAGGCACATTTTTCTTTACTAAGACTTCTCCATCTAGGCAGAAGTCACTGTTTAAGAAAAAGACTATGTCAATTGAAACGTTGTGTGCCAATGAAAAATAAGTCATAAGAAAATGTCAAAAAAAATTCATTTAAAAATTACTATCAATAAATACACTATGATTAACTGTACATTATTTTATGACTAAACATTCAGATATTGTTTTCAACCATCTGTTTTTAATAGATATAATTACTAGTGATCTTGAAAATGGCATGAATCTATCCCCCATCCAGCCAAATAGCAGGGTAAAGAGATCCCTCTTACCTTAAGTAGCAGCCAGTCTAGCTGAAAGAAAACTGAATTTAAATCCCTATTGTCTGGTGGGTATGTTCATAAGAAAAAGCTAAGGAGTATAGCTGAATCCAGTAGAGCACGTAAGAAAGTTGGATGGCATGTCTTAAGATCAAAGATTCATAGCCAGAAAAAAAAAGGGATGGAATAGGTAAACGAGGCAAGTAAAATTTATCCTTTACCACAAAATATAGAGTCAGAAAACAATGTATATGATATATTAATGTTTTTACTGATGAAGTTTTTTTTTTTTTTAAATAATCATATCATCCCAAGCGAGGCATTTTACTGCCATTGTTTTGCAGGGGGTTACATAGGAGGAAAGTTATGAGAAAGGGTGACATGTTATAGGGCACGTCAGGAAGTGAGTAAGAGAAGGATGAGAATACTGATGATAGTTGAGTGGATGGAGAAAAGAAGCTTGAGAGAGGATGCAAGTCAATGAGATAGGAGATGACAACTGACTTTACATTTAAATTCTTGGAGATTATAGCTGTCAGGGAAGCAAGTAAATGGAAGGGAATTTATAGCGAAGAAAACGACGACTTACCTCGTCAAACCAAGTGACAGCGCGTCGCATTAATACTACAATGGAAAATGTGGCGAAAAAGAAAATTACAGACCCAAACAGAAAACATATTCTGCATAACATGCTGAAGACGGAATATCTATTAAAAAAAAAAAAAAAAGAAAAAAAAAGTCCGTCACAGGAGTTGCTATAAAAATATATGCAAATATTTAGCGTAACTCTCTGAATTGTCGGCCAATGGAATTATTGATCAGTTGATAAAAGCAGTCGTTGTTCTCGGAGCGGGGGAGAAATTTATTTTTGTCTGACTGGTTATGTAGATAGCAGTTCATGAGATTGTACCAGCGAATTGAATTTTTGGCATTTTCTTTTTCTGGCCTGATATTCGAGTGCACTTTACGTGATTTTTCTCTGCGTTGTGGAAGTAATTTGCGAGAAAATATTTCTTTGCAATACCAGATCTCCTACAAGCTATTTTGGCATTATGACGGACAAGACTTTTGACGTGGAGTTGATACCAGAGTTTGATGGTTCGGTAACTGGACCAGCAGCTACCAAATGGATTGAGACGGCAAAAATCGTTTGTGACCTGCGTGGAACAAAAATAGTTGAACGTGTTCTTCCTCTGAGGTTGACGGGCGAAACATTTGCTGTTTACCAACAGCTTAACTCGGAGTAAAAGTCAGTTGTCAAGCAAATAAAAACAAGCCCTGCGGATTACCCTTGCACCAGATCATTTCTTGGCTTACAAGCAGTTTGTGGAACGCTGGCTGCGCCCGGACAAATCCATCGACATGTTTTTAGCCGACTTGAAGAAGCTAGCGGGTTGCTTCAGCAGAATATCTGAGCAAGGACTTGCATATGTGTTCATAGCAGGATTACCAGCACACGTCAAACAACTACTGCACGCGTCTTCCAGAATGGAAGACATGAAGACAAACCAACTATTGGACTGAGCTTGGGCCATAATGAAATGGTTGCAGCTACCAATTCACCAGGCGGAGCTGATAAATATCCACATGATAAATGTTAGGAGGGTATGCAATGCTATAGATGCATTCTAGTTTCATTGAATTTTTTTATGCTTTATCAGCCCATTGTATGTTATTTAAAGCCAAATCATTTTAGATTGTAGGAGGTTGCCTACAGTGCCTGGGTGTTCTCGTACCTCTTCTCATAATACCAAGAGTTTCACGAATTTTTCATAATTGTGGAGCAAAGATGGAAATCAACAGTAAGATAGTCAAAGATCAAATGACCAAAAATGGTTTCCAAGTTGAAGGATTTGTGCATCCTTCTCATTAATAAATATTTAACATTTTTCAACCAATGGGTCACATTTCTGTCAACAATAAAAAATACGCTTTGTGACACCTTTAGAGTATCTAGGCTAAGTCACCAAACCAGACAAGCCAGTAAGAAGAGAGGGATGCATACATAGTAGTTTACAATGTGCACAGCTTCAAATAGATTCCTTTACTCATTCACATGCCCACCCCCCCAAGTTATGTGCCTCTTACACTCTCCAACCCCCAACCAAGCTATGTGCCACTTACGCTTTTCTCCTTGCATCTTTTTTTCCTCGCACATGTGAAGAAATCATTTCTATTTATCTTAAACAAGAAACTTTAACACGAACTGTAATGCTCATACTCAAATGAGAAAAATTTGGTTGTAAAAAATGTGAAAATTAAAATATATTTAAACACCTTGCCTTTTTTATTTTTGTTGTGGGTTGATTCAAATCAACCACATAATGAAAAAACAAATTAGCTTTATGTGTATAGTTAGGTCTTGAAGGCTACCACAATGCATTTAGTAAAATAAAGGAAGGTAAAGAAGTTGTTGGTATTACCTATTTATTATACATTAATATTTCGAGATCAAAATCTTATCTTCAGAATGGCAGAAGAGCTTGCGTCCAAGTTCATGCCTTTCAACAAATGGTCATTCTTGGCTGCTGCTGCCATTAATTGTAGTGTGTGTGTGTATATATATATATATATATATATATCTGATTGATAGTTGGGATCTTATAGTCTGATGGTATCAGTCTGCTTTAATATGTGGTTTATCTAAGTATGTGTTAGCTTTAGTATAAAAATCATTATTGATAACCAAACAAAGGTACTTACACATTCATAACACTTGGTACTAACAGCTTGTTGTTTATTTCCCCAAACTGTGATTTCTTCTCTGTTATACTTTTTGATAAGGGCCGAAACCTGGTAATGAAATCATAAAAACATTAGGAAATTAAAAAAATGAATTAACTGATATTTACATGTTCAGACTAAAATAAAAAATTATATATTATAAAATAAATTTTACCCCAAGGTAGAGATCCCAACAAATTATTATATCTGTGATCTAGAGTGCTTAATCTAGGGTAGTATGAAAACAAAATGTAAAAAAAAAAAAAAAAAATTCTGTTTGCTGTAGAGATTGTATAGCTCCAGCAAAAAAGATTGCCCTATATATTCGAGTATCCTGGAATGTCTTATAAGCAGTTTGTTTTGCACAGGTAATTTTTTCTGAAGAGGTCGCAAATTACACATTCTTAATGACCTGTTGCAATGTTTCCCAAACTATGGGTCACATGTGGAGTGTTAGCGAGTCGTAAAAAGTTATAGTAAAATTACACATTAGCTTTGATTAAATGCTATCTGTTGAGATGGGCTTTCATTGCCAAGCTGTTGTTGTACCAAGCAATATGTTGTTTTGATGAGCTTAACGAAACAGGACTGGCCATGCTCTAAATTTAATCATTTGTCATCGTATAAAGGAAATCAATTTTCACCTATTCAAATAATATTTTGCATATTCTTTCATATGTTTTTACCCAGTAAATTTGAGTGGTTTGCCATAAGCTGTAATCATGAATAGCAGGTCGCCATTCTAAAAAGTTTGGGAACCTCTGACCTGATGCATTATACATAAGTAAATTTTACTGGAGGGGTTAAATTCAGGTATTTTCAATGATCGTAACCTAACCTACCTGGTAGGCCCCCATTCCCACAGTAGCTTTGGTTAACCATAACAGTATAGGTAAGCTCCTTTAGCCTCCCTACCCCCATAGCCTAGATTCCTTCTGATCCTACATGATCAGCAGAAACTAATTCACTGTGTGCGACGATTAGAATTTAAAAATACCTTATAGAAAATTAATTTTTTTTTATCCTTTCTCCAATTTGCATTCATCTTCGGCTGCATATGTTTACATCGCTGAGGTCTTGTTTTCTAACAACACCCCTTGTCTGATATGCATCTACACATATTGATATACACTACCAACCATAATTATTAGGCCACCCCAGTTTTTTTAAAAAGAAATGTATTTCATACTATTTTTAGTATTTATTGCCAAATGAAAATAGATGAATCTTTTGTAACTATTACTTTGCAAAATTTGACAAGGCAAGTAATGACAATTTACCCATCTCACCCTGTAGATTTTATATATATAACAGTCATAATTATTAGGCCACGCCAGATTTTTTTTAAAAGAAATAGTGTATTTCATATTTTTAGTATTTATTGCTAAATGAAAACAATGATTCTTTTGTTATTACTTTGCAAAATTTTACGAGGCAAGGAAGCAAAGATGAACTCGTCTGAATCGCCCTAAATTTTCTTTCATTGATGAAACTGCAATATAGGTAATTATTAAATATTTATAAATTCATTTGATGCACATTTTATTGTGCAATATTAACAAAAGAACCATTCTATTTTTATTTACAATTATTCACTTGGCAATAAATACTAAAAAATAATATAAAGTACATTTTTTTTAAAACACTGGGGTGGCTAAATAGTTATGGCCGGTAATGTATATTGATATGTATCTAAACATTGATATATATCTATACAATAGGTTTCAGTTGTGTTCTTTATTCTGTTTTCTTTTCTTTATTTACATTTATTTATTATATTCTTTATATTTACTGGTATTATTATTTATTATAAAGAATGAAGACCGTTTGCTATAAAATATGTTCAAATATAGCAGTACTGGTTATCATCCTGACTATGTTAGGCCTAATAATATTGTTCTGAAGCTGGGGCCCACATTATATTTGAGCTATATATTTTCACAAAAAAAAAAAAATTCAGGAGTGGCAATATACATAAAGTAGGCATATACACAAGCATATATATATATATATATATATACATATATATATAAAAAAGGTACAATTCTGCTAAAAAAGAAAATAAAAATATAAATCTAAAACAGAATACGATTCACATGAATTATTAGCTGAATTTTGGTTTAGAATTTTCACTGATAATATCCAATGTTTGTAGTCACTGTTAGATTAAATACATTAAGAAAAGAGATTATGCGAAAAAATATAAATGTTGTAAAAAAAAAAAAAAATACATATCCAGAAGTATCTTTGTTCAATATTTGAGTATAAATAGACATAATGTAAGACTTATTTAGTATTCCACATTTATTGTAAGACTTTAGTATTTCACATTTGAAAATAAATTTAATAGAACCAATTTTTATATATGCAATGTTATATAATTTTTATAATAGTTTTTTTTTTTTAAAAGAAAAGAGGGGTATAATTTGCAAGCCTTACCTTTTCTATAAGATTGCCATCATTAACTTTAATGTCAATGTTAATAGGCAGATTTGGGAAAGTTTGGAAAACTTCTTCCAGTAAAGGAATGCGACGATCAGCTGAACCAACAACCACATCTATTAATACAAATTTAATACATAAATTTATTTTGTAAGATATAAAATTAGGCAGTGATAAATATTACATAAAAAAAAAATTGTAATACCCAATGCAAATTCTACAGTCAGGTATCTCAGACACGAGCCTTTTTAGATCAACATTACAAAGAGTAAAGTACAATAAGAATTTAAATTAAAGCCCATTTTAGACTCCTGTTGTGAAATTCTTTGAAATGAAGTTTGAAATGTATTTGTTATTTCTTGAGCTCACAAAAACCTGACTTCCTGTTCCTATCTGAAACAGGTATCAAACTTATTGCAGGAGCTCACAATCCCAGGCTACTCATCCATTATAACCAAATATGACCACCGAAACCACTACAGTCATGAGTTTGGCACCTATATCAAGGACGGGTTTCCTTGCAGTAGGGAAACAAAAACAAGGATCCTAATCTCCCATGTGTTTCTGGGTGGGACTTATTGATAGTACCCCGTTCATATCTGCTTTGTATTGTCCTCAGGATGAAGGATCAGTAATTTTTGATCAAATATCAGAGAATTGACAATATCCTCACTTTATTTCTCTCAGCCAACATTCATACATGAATTGACTTCAATGTTGTAGCAGTGACTTGCCTCGGCAACCTAAACGAGCCAGAGTTGGGTGTATGTTTTGTAAGAGAGTGTGGCAACAGCGAATTAGCGAATGTTGGTCAGATGAAGAATTGGACAGCACTTCATGGTAAACAGAATTGGCGTCACTTGTAGCCACTTATATTTACTGTGCTGAGCATTCATTGGCTGAGTGGTAGCCAGGTCGTGTGCATAAAACGTGGTATGCTCATTTTTGAGGGGGGTGTTGATATTCGAGCCGTCGTTCATGCGAGAATAGCATTTCAGAGATTAAGACAAGACATGTGAATTTGACTTGCCTGTTTGGAATACTTTCCCAAGGTTGCTTTTTACGAACACAATTTTTTTTTTTTCTTTTTGCAACAAATGGTTATCACAAAAAGTGGTTAGTCCACTCTAACAAAACTGATGAGGAAGGCAGATATTGTAGAGACTTCTCCGTCGCTTATGATCTGACCCAGATCATTGAAGAACTCACCAAAATCCCGGATGCGACGGGAGAGTAGCCAAACTACCTCAACCTTTTTCTAACATCTGGCCATGACAAATGCATAGCAAAAGTTTTACCACTCCCCTCCCATTGGTAGGTCTGATCATTCCCTAATCAGTGTTCAGTTTAACTCCAAACCAATGGCATCCCTTGATTTTTTACTATAGGAAGGCAGACTGGGACACCTTTCAGTCCTATATGATGGAAACTCCTCTACCAACCTTTTTCAAACATGCTACCTCCAAAACTGCTGCTCTAATCTCTGAATGAATCCTTTCTGGAATGGAGCCCAAAAAGAATTTCAGCAAAAACCAAACAATCAACCACATTCACTCCTGAATGGGTTGCAGCCATAGCTCACTGGAACCACTACTTCAAAATTTATCTCAAGGAACACTGTAGTTTGACCCTTACTTCTTTCAGAAACCCCACCCACCCACAATAAGTGTAAGAGAGTTCTGGAAAATGCAATATGTGAGCTGTCCAAGCCAAGATAGAACAAATTGGATTTTGTGAATTCTGGAAGATCACCAACCAAATTATGAACAGAGGCAAAGTGGCTGCGCCTACTATTATAAATGCACCTGAGGTCAGATTCTCTTTGACAGACAAGGTAGAGCATTTCACTTCAATCTTTGCCTCAAACTCAATATTAGATAACAAAGGCCATCATCTTTCCAAGTTCCCATGTTTCACAATCTGAGCAATGTACTTATTTCAGCAAAAGAAGTTTCTAGACTTATGAGAAACCCAGACCCTAAATATGCCACTGACCCAGATAAAATCTCAGTGGTGGTTCTTAAGATTATCAACTCAGACTTATCCCCAATTCTAACAAAAATATTTAACTGTGGTTCTAAACACTATTTTTTAACTTCTTTGTCTCTTGACAAAACTGAATAAATTGTCAATGAGTGACAAGAGCATTTCGTTTTTTCCCTGAAATTTCTTAATTTGTTTTGTGTCTTGCCAAGACAATTTACTATTTTTTTTTTTTTTTCCAATTTCTCTCAATTGGATCAATCAACTTAGCATGAGTGACCATGAGTCAGAGAAGTCCGAGTCAGTAGAGGTTGAGGACAAAGTAGTGGGGCGGTGACTTTCAAACAGCCTAAGGAGTGGGGGGTCCCTAGGTTGCAGCCTTTGGAGGGGGCTTAACAAAAAATTAAAAGATTAGCTTTCGTCAATCAATAAAGCTAAAATTCTTATGATCTCTCTGACTGGGAGACCAAGTATGTGGCATAGAATACCATGATAGGGAAAGCATCAGAATTAATTGGTCAGCTTTTATTGGAACATAAATTATTTGTTCAGGACAAAAGGAGAATACAGAGAGTGCAAAAGAAAAGGAATGAGAAGATAAATAATAAATAAGGACAGAAAGGAAGTGAAACTCAGGGTCTCCAACCCTGTGTACTACAAGATTCACCTGAGAGAAGGAAAGTTGAACCAGAGGTGTGAACAATATAGCACAATAGAACAGATGAGACCTGTGTCATTTGTGATCAGATGGTGGGACAAACAAGAAGGGCTCATGTCAATAAACTGAAATTAGCCAAAGTAGCTAACTGGGGAATAAGCATGCCTAAGAAAAAAGGGCCAAGACAAGGAAAGCAAGAAGATATAGAAACAGAAGAGGACTGAGAAGTAAGATAGAAAAATAAGTCAACAGCAAATAGGAATTAATCTTAGCCAACTGGGTAGGGCAATTCAGGTGCCACCATGAGGCCCATCACTGGTAGCCAGCAACGCTCATTCATTGTTTTGTTATGTAAACAGCCATAGAATAGAAAACAAAAAGCAAAGAGTCTTAGTGATGAAGTCCAGGGTTTTGGCTTGAAACCCTCCGAGCTGAAAAAGGAGTCAAGTTAGTGGAAGAAGGGAGATGAAATTTCTCTCGCCCAATCCCAAGAAAGGTGGAACAGAGTTACCCCTTAAGAGATTGAAAGGGGCAATGAACTATGAATCCCAAAAATTTGGCTGTGAACAAGAGGAAGGATGGGTTAGGTGTCAGTGCACAACAATGCCAGGTTCATTTGAGAACCCTATTCAGGACTGGTTGAAGAGAGTAGCGGTACAGAACACACATCAAAGAAATTTACTTGTAGGTGCTGCAGCATGGCCAGTGATAGTACTGACAAAGCATGGTCTTTGGGGCAGAAAGTGCAGTGCTTCTGTCTGAACCAATCAACAGGGCTGATTAAAAATAAAGGTTGAAGATAAAAAAAACTAAGAGAAGAAAATAGTGGGAGTACCCTAGAATTGAGTGAGTGAGTTTTGTTTAATAGCATATCAACCTCTGTGGGTTATTTAATGCCAAAAAGGTGGGGTTTTAAGGTATTTTTATTTTAAAATGGTCAGTTATAGTGGAAAGGTTGATTTAGTCAGATTCTAATGAAATTTTTTTGTTTTTATTTTTTATTTTAGAAAAACTGAAAATGTCTTCTAGTTTTGTATTTAAAAATGTTTTGCTGAGAATTTTTTTCTTCAAAAATGTGTTATTGGTAATATTTCATTTTTCAAAAATGTATATATTTCTATAGAAGTGTATTTTTATACTTTCATAGTGTTTTGACCTCAGTTTGGGGGTTAACTATTTGCCCATAGCTGGGACCCTCACAGGTGCTACCACTCCGAGTCAGAATGGACCTGGAGAACAACAGCAATTAAGAGGCGTTCCATGCTCCTCACAACCTCCCAATCAGAGGCCTTGCTGCTGGATCCTGGAGTTGAAGAATTAAACTAACAAAATAACAGCTATAATAGAAGCCCAGTGAAGTGATGAGAAATTACCTGAAAGGTATCAAGCTACTACAAATGAGAGAAGAGAGCAGTGGTCCCTATTGTGGGGAAAGCGCTAAATGTCCTGTTTTGAACAGTAACTGAAGATGACGTTAATGTCATAAGGAAAAAAACTGAGGAAGGTGGAAAAGGATCAGAGAATCCTGGCCCAGGTGGCCAGAGAAAGTGTATCAATACTGAATGTGACAAATTAATCACCTGAAAGAGTTAAGACAGGAAATAGCCTATAGTACAGAGGTTGTGACAGCCGAGTTACAGAAATCAAGTAGATTGTAGTGATACCAAGCAAGCGAGGGACCGGATGTTTTCCCTCAGAGATTCAGATAGCAAATGACCAAAACTAGTCTTTGTGCATCTAGGCTCCACGCATATGTTAGAGGAAAACCAAAAAATAAATAAATATCAAATTTCTTTTATGGACCCATTTCATGAGCCGACATGAATTTTGTTTATCATCCAATGGGAAGCCCAGAATTAAATCCGAGTGTGAATTCCCAAATGACTTGTTCGGAGCCCCAAAGACAAAATAGAAGTACGATACTGAAAACTATCGCCAGTTGAGAAAATATGAGCATAATTAACACGTCCCTTGACACATGTCAAGCAATCGTATTATGTTGCCTCTCCTTTCTCTCTCATCTTCTTCACTATTCACTGAGTCACTTACCCGAATGGACTGAACGGAGACTTCAAAGACACTCCTAACAAACAAACGTTCACACATACATACGCACAAACTCTTTCCAGTAATTACTGCTATGAACATTTTAATGACCTTTGTACCAGCCAAAAGACCTTACTGTTATTTGTAAAAAAAATTTAATTGAGATTTATATATATGTGTTTCTATACACAATTTGATTTTCTTGTTGCATACCCCGCTTATAGTGGGCTATCTACTAACAAGGCCAAATTCAGTTAAGATGTTTCAACACACAAATACACTTCACTATAATGGATAACCCACTATAAGATTTATATGGTAGTATTTTCAGTTGGTAATCATTACTAACAAAATGTGACAAACTTGTCAGTCCTTGACAATTTTATTATAGCATGTGAGGGCTCAATTGGGTATGTTATCTTTAGGACACCTATCTCCAAGCATAGTAACCCCTGGACACTTGAAGGAATTATTACAAAGGATATTCCATACCCCACAAGCAGAGCAGGGGCTGGGAGCAGTGGCAAGATTCTACTTTGAATTCAGCCAGGACAAAATTTACAATGCTGACAACAGAGGAAACCAGAAAATGTAGGAATGATGCCCTGGAACATGTACCAGAGTTATATATATATATATATATATATATATATATATATATGTGTGTGATAAGTGGGCACATATTATATATACTAGAATTATTCAAAGACAATAGAGAAGGGATTGAGGGTAATTGCTAAGTAGAGATATTGACAAACACTGTGTTACTGCAAGCTATCAGTATATTTGATGAAATTTGGGTAGTGGTCACTCAGAAACCAGTTGATCTATCCAGGGTATGTGGGGAAGAATCCACTAGGATGCTGAGAGTGAAACTACCCTTGTCCCCAATGAAACTTCCTGGAATGTTCGACATGTCCATCTTTCTACCACCATATTACCAGGCCAAAGAGAAGTATGAAAAAAAACTATAATAGGGATAGTTGACAAGGCCTTAAGTAATTGCACACAATTATGGGAGCCAGTAATGAACGAATTCCCTAGAGTTACCCTAGAATAGATGCTAGAGTTATTAAAGCCACTAGACAAGACTAACAGGAATCAGTTAAAAGACTGATTAAATATTTTAGGAAGAGAAGGTATGGGTTGGAGAAATAGTAAAATGATCATAATAAACTGGTCAGCAGGGATAAGGACTTTGTTAATCATTGCTCTAGTAGTAAAGGTGATATGGAAAATTAAAAGTAGAGAGAGAAAAGGATTAACAGCTTTTTGGTAAATATGCAACAGCAGGAAAGGGGGATACCGCTCAGTGATCCTTGCCCAAGCTAATTGAATAAAGATGAAGAGACCGGATTGAACTTGGCAGCAGAAATAGAAGAGCAGACTCCTGTCAAGAAACAATCAAAACCTCTTACTGGGGCAAGAAGAATTTTTTTTTAACCAAACAAACCATGAGACAGATATACACATACCTAAACACTAACCAAAAGAAAGACAAACATTTCATGAAAAAGAAAGCTGTTGCTTGTAAAAATGAAAGAAAAGACTTATAAATATTGAGAAAAAAGTATTGGATGTAAAAAACTGAAAAGCGAAAGACTTTTATAAGGATTGCATGTAAGAAAAAAAATGAACGAAAAAAAAAAAAGCATGTAATGAATAAAAAAAAAAGCATGTAATGAAAAAAAATGTAATGAAGAAAAGAAGTAGAACATTTTTAAATACTGCATGAGAACCATTTTCTTTATTAGTACTGCATAAATTAATCTACATAAATAGTGTATTAATAAAATTGGGAATTTGAGATGTCATTTACCTGTAAATGACAGTAATGATAAGGGAGATATGCGACATTATTTGGTTGCTGGTAATTAATGATAATTTTTTATTTGGATATAAAGAGAAATATAGTGATAAACTTCTCATGAGAAGGATTAAATATATAAAGAATGATAAAATTCATTCTCAGACACTGAAAATTATAAAAACGAACCAGATATTCACTGGGGAACAACATCTAATTTGTATAATTGGCAAGGTGCTGACAGTTGATTGATGAAACTGTAGAAATTGTAAGTGCCAGTTAAGAGGTGAAAAGTTTACTTTATGAAAAACCAGGTGTCTAGTACTTGACTAGAGAGTGAAAACAAATTGTGAAATTTTAACAACTTGTTGAATGATGTTTGCCCCAAGAAAGTCAATTCATTGTGTTCAAATTTCAGACCAGAAAGAGAAAATAGTGTGTGAATTAATAGCTGTTTTTTTTTTTAAAAGAGAGATAAGGAAAATGGGAGGAGGCTGCCTGTACCCACTGAAGAGCAGTGGGCACAGGCAACCAACCCAGGAAAGAGAACTTTTCACACTACTGCGAAGTGTCAGTAGGAGATGCTAAAAGGAAAATGAAGAGTTGTTGGGTGTGTATGGGGGGGGGGGGGGGATAATGCTAACAACCATTATCCAAGAAGAAGGGGACTACCAAATTGGGAAAATAATGTTTTTCTCAGAATCAAAGGCAGTAAAGACGACAGCTGGAAATACCAGTTCCTCAACTACCTCAAAGGCCTACACCAGTTCTTGGCAGACACTAATAAAAATGAATGCATAAAATGAGTTAAGCAGAGATCAAACGGGGAGATTCGACAGAAGACTTAAGATAAAGATGGGAGATCACTCAAGTTCGCACAAGACTAACCGCAAATGCGTAATTGTAACATCAGCCTTCAGCCAAACTTACCAAATCAACTAAACTAACTTCTTTAAATATACAAGCCAACCCTTACTATTTTAACCAAGTGTTGCATTCAATTTGGGGACAATTTAGGTCAACAACCCTACATGTAAACAGCTACTAACAAAACTACTATATTCAGTACTCAATATAAAAATAGTAATATTTTTTCTTTATATTATTTCAAGTGTTTATTTTTTTATTACTATATGTTTTTGCTCTATTTGGACCAGCCTTATGCAGGAATACCAACAACAAATCAAATCTTGGCCTACTTAATTTGATCATAATGTGGGCATAAGGCAGGTCAGGAGTCGAAAAGATCAATTCATTGATCATCTGCAGTATTGAACATTTTGGATGACCGGAAGGAGAAGAAAGCTACATGTGGTTCCTGTGAACTATAGGCTGATAAAGAAGGCATTACAATATAGGTATTGACCAGGTTCAACATTGTTTAACTTCAGTGATTCTTGAGAGAACGGATGTTTCAATGTGATATGGCCTTACTTCCACCCTTTTATCGTTACAACAACTTCATTCATCGACCCTCTACTCTATCTTGGCAAACAATAGTATAAAAAAAAATCTCCAACATCTGTCTGGTGCAAAGCTTTCTGGTTCAAAAGTGCCATTATCTAAAAATCTTTAGGAGACCAATTCTAGAAAATAATTGTCACAGAAAAAGATATATTAAATGTGGTAAGATTTTGGCAGATAAGATCGCTGGTCATTGGAGGCAATGGAGGGGGAGGATAATAAAACATGTTGCAAATGTACCATGATTTCCAATACTTCCTTTATGTATAACCAATAGTTTCTCAGAGATTTCATTCTACAAAAGCCATTAAAGTCCTATATGAAATTAAACTCAGGCATCTGTAAAAATATAAAATTACAATACATTCTAAGAAAATAAATAACAAAAAAGTCTTTCTTAAAGAAAGGCTGATTAACATCCTTGAGATTCATTTTATCCAATCTCCAGCCATTTTTCAAATAATCAACTTAGGTTTGCAAGAAGACCATATATACTGCAGCTATTGAAGCAGTGGAGTGTCTTGATAGCCCAGCCTAATTTGAATTCAAACTTTCCTTCTAGACTGGTTGCCAACTAAGGCTATAAAGATCAGTTTGCCCTGTTATTTACATATAGCTGGCTGATGGGAGAAGAGATGGGTTTATATCATTCATAAGTAAATGTAAAAACTCAGCTGGAACTTGAATTGATTTTTCATTCCGAGATGTTATTTATTATACTGCTGCACATTCTTTTAAACAGACAATACATCACTTTGAATTCTTCTTTTCCCACTTTTTTTGTTTTAGCTGTGTGATATGGTTACACACAATCTTTTTATAATCATGATAATTATTCTGTAGGGATAAATGACATTAATTGCAACAGGCGGTTAATATTTTCATGGGATAGGAATTTGCAGTTTAAAATTATAACAAATTAAAATGATTGTTCATCATTGTATGCTGTTAACTGTGTGAATGAAAATATCCACTTTTCTCAGCCGAATATTGTTATTAATTGTTTGTATTCAGTAGCTTATGTTTCTCTTCCTAAATGATAATTTAATTTTGATTCACCTCTTTCCAAAATATTTTTGATTGTATTAAGATAGCTACCATATCAATATAGGTTATTAAAATATATTATGCCACATTTATTTATTTACTTTTTTTTAAATTCTAATATTAAAGATGGAATAAAAAAATACTTTTAGCATATGTTTTTTTTAAGATAAAAAGGTGATAGAGGTGAAAAAGACTTAAAGCTTATAGATAAGATGCTGAGATTGATTTAAAAGACTAGACAATATTTTACAGTTTGTTAAATTGTTACAGGTAATCAAAAGTCAATCTCAAGTAATGAAAATCATTTTCATCAGCTTGGAGATTATTGGTGTTCAAATACATGGGCTGGAATGTTAAGCTACTCAGGACATCCTTATTCCAACTACACTTTTTATTAAATATTTAAGCAATTTCATACAACCCTATAATTTATTTGCAAGCCTTCTAAGACTAGGGGTCTAATTATTGAAAAATTCAAAGTTATGAGGACAAATTTTTTTTTTAAATCTAGCCACTACTTTTAATTCACACAACTCCTCGTATTTGAAACTCAAGTATATGTTAATTATCTTGATATGTGGCTTAAACATCAGTCGAATGGGAAAAAAAAAAAAAAAAAGTTTTTTGTATACAATTCAATGAACAGTACAAATGTTTCCTTTTTTAAACAAGTGTGGATAGCAATAATAAAAAATAATACTATCACTTCCTGTGATTCATTAAAAATGTTAAAACATTTTCTATTATGCTATACAAAAGAGTATAAAATCGGCATATGAAACTGAATAACAGTATATCCAGAGTAGTGACAACATCAGTGGGTGGAGAGCTTACTAGACCGAGACTGACAGTCAATTTGTAACCCCCCCCCCGCCTCTGGAGAGAATCGATGGCCTGTGACAAAGGTGAGCATTCTGTTGGAAGACAACAGATGTGGTATGACTAGGAGAGGGGTGTGTTTTTTTCACCAGGTCGACTTTGCCCTAAACACACTATGCATGAACGTATTCCTACCAAGTGGAGTGAGATGGTCAGGTACTCATCTATGCCAGGTACATACCTAGTTAAGGGGCTGTGGATAACAATGAAAACACAAAAAGAGGCTTAAAAATATTCCGATATTTAATCATATGGTTAGTTTAGGAAGTGGGCTAGGCCAAGAACTTTTTAACATACACTCTTCCTTTAATTTTTTTAAGGGATGAGAGTAGCAAGGAAGTTTTCATAATAATAAAAAAATTAAAAAAAATTAAAAAAAAATGGACATTTATACTTCAGTTAAGTACCATATGTGAGACATGGTTAAGCAACCATGTCTCTTTCAATCCATGATTAAGCAGAAAGCTTTCTTGCAGTAGGTTGCCATTGATTTCTAAAGTAGACTGGTTGCCAATCAAGGCTATAGAACCCAATTGGTCCTGCTATTTAACCCATAGCTGGAAGGAGAAGTGATGGAATCATACCTTTCCTTAGAGTATATATAAATTCAACTGGGCTTTGAACTCAGCTCTTCAATTTCTTATTCCAAACCGATATCCATTGCACCACAACGTACATCCACTTATACTTAGGAGACAAATTTCTAGAACACCCGAGGAAAGAGGGAATGGAAAAATTGACACTCACAACTACAAAGGATATGAAGTTGTGGAGAGCTATGATCGACCAAATGCTGAAGGGATACACAACAAAAAAACGATTATTCTCAAGTAATGTATATTTGATGGCTACTCTGAAATATATCTGTTAATATCATTTGCTATACACTTAGAGTAAATAGCTAACATCCTTGATTCACTTACATCATCTACAGACTGGTTTGAGTAATAACAGTACAACACTATCTAATCTATCAACACTTTATTCAATATTCACCCTAACATCTGCATCTTTTATGCACTAAAAGATTAGATTGCTGATGCTGTCAAATTGCGGAAAGAAGCAAAAATCTGATTGAAGTATCTTACTTTAGAGAGTGAAAAAAAAGAAAAAAAAAGAAAATGTTTTTCCTCAATGCACCCCCAACCCTGAGTCTTCACCAGCTGAAAGCTAATTTAAAAAAAAAATCTATATATCAACTTAGAACAGAGACCAATCAGATTGCTATAATCCCACCAACATTTCAGAAAATCTTGCTCTTACAAAACAGACACTACCAGTAAACATTGATTTCTATTACACTTCAGTAACTTGTTTTTTTTTTTTATCTTAGGAATGAATACAAAAAAAAAAAGAAGCTATCAATCACAAAAGGAAAAAAAATATATATTCAAATAACGTTAATAGAAAAAGCATATAAATGCATCTGCATAACTATTGAAACTCATAGGAATAAATGTTTTTAAGAATTTTAATAGACACATTGCAAAGAAGATTTTTGGTTATCTGGAACAGCAATTAACAGGATACTGTACGACATCCATTCGGACTTATTGATGCTTTATAAAATTGACTGGAATTCCCAGATTGCTTGTTTATGATTGAGAAAAGAAAAAAAAGATTAAGCATCAGAATAAAATTTTGATATCTCAGATCAAATAATTCAGTAACTTTATATCAAAATAAAACAGTGTAGCTCATTCTTAGAAGAGATGAATGTAAAACTTAAATGAAAAAGTTAAATCTTAGCAATGAAAATATTATGCTAAAAGATCACCAAGTTCACTTAAGATAAACATTAACCTAGGCTATTTACATGTAGGCTATCATCGCATCTTTGTTGTTATCACATTTCACGTGTAGTACTCTACAACCTTCAGATATACAATACTGTGCAAAAGTATTAGAACAATAACTTATCTTTTATGAGGCATATTGACAGAAAAACAATTTATTTAAATAATTTCATTTGATTTACTCAAATGCTTTAAGAAAAAAAATACTTGTTACAAAATTAAATATTTACTATAATAGCCTTTTGCTTTGATCATAGCCTTCATTCTGTCAGGTATTGACATCACAAGCTTCTTCAATGTATCTAAAGGTATCTCCTACCAAGCAGCTTGTATTTGTTCCCAAAGTCCGTCTTGCGAAGTAACATTAGATTTATCAATTCGCAAGGGGGGAATAAGAAAAAAGTCAGTCATATCCAAGGATAATAGAACAATGAGTAGTTTCAAAATAACTTGTTTAATAGAAAATAGGAAAAATTATATAACTTTTTAATACATTTCTTTTACACCTAGTTTTAAATAATATTTATTAGCAATTTACTTGGCTTTTCACTCTGCATTTGAATTTCAGTAAGGTTTTTTAGGAAAATCACTCCTAATACTTTTGCACACTACCGGTAGTGTGCAAAAGTCTTAGGACAGGGGGGGGGGTGATTTTAAACTTTATTTTGATGCCTCAAAAGATAAAATAGTTCTTGTCCTAATACTTTTGCACAGTACTTTATATCAATCTGGGTAACCTACAGAAATTCCAAAGAGATCCCTTTATTTAATCTACAGGGCAAGACTGTTCTCATTACAATGGCAATGTCTAGTGATATTTCGTCTAGCTCACATTTTTATTACTGGTTACCCCACTTTCTACATAGTCCAAATAAACACTGCCCAGCCAAGGGATTGAAATCACAATTACTGTCACTAAATCCATCAACCAACACTTTAAGCCAGTATGTGTGTGCTATATTTTTATCTAACTGAATTCATAGAAACTCATTGAGTGTTGACAACTAAGATTACTCCACCTTTTTTTTTATCCCTTCCATGACTTTACTCTTCTTACTGTATCTTATTTTAGTCATTATCCTTTTTTAATTTTTGTTGCTAAGCCTAAATGTTACAAAAACATTGATAAGAAATGATTAATAATTAATAACTGATGCTAATCACATATGTGGTAGAATAGTGATAAAAATTAGGGATCATTGAGAGAAAAAACATTGATAATTGAGAGAAAAAAGAAAAAAACATTGATAAGAAATGATTAATAATTAATAACTGATGCTAATCACATATGTGGTAGAATAGTGATAAAAATTAGGGATCATTGAGAGAAAAAACATTGATAATTGAGAGAAAAAACATTGATAAGAAATGATTAATAATTAATAACTGATGCTAATCACATATGTGGTAGAATAGTGATAAAAATTAGGGATCATTGAGAAAAAAAAAAACTGTCATTTTAACATTGTGTGTGTTGTGGTGCAGTGGATATTAGCTTAGAACAATAAATTGGGGAGCCAAGTTCTAATTCCAGTTGAATTCCTGACAAATACTCTTGGAAAGGTATTAATCCATCTCTTCCTTCCAGTTATGGGTTAAATAACAGGACAGATTGAGTTCTAAAGCAGTGGCAACCTACTGCAGGATAATCTTTTGCACAGTCAGTCATGTCTCTTGACTGACTCATTGACTGTGTAATAACTTGAAATTTTTCATAAAATTATTGTTCATTCAACTCCAGACTGTCAATATCAATGAGAGAGAAAGAGAGAGAGTGGTTTTTCAGGGGTTTTCTTTTAATATGGATTCACTGTAACCTAAAAACATTACTGAATGAGAAATAACCAAACAGAGGTTGGAAAATGAAAATGCTAATCTTTATAACATCAACAAAATACAATACTTACCAGCTACGTGAAGTAGATAGCAATATTCCCCCATCACAATAGTGTCCAACGTATTTATGAGGGTTCATAGGTACATATATAACAGGGTTCTTAGGAAGTTTCCTTCACTCATTTTATCTATTGGTTCCCAATAAAGATACAATAGCTTTTAATGAGAATTATGAGTTTTCTTGAAGTTAACATAAAAATTCTTTAACATTTCAGTGTATTCATCTTCCAGAAATTTGATATAATGGACATTCACATAATTCAATATAAACAGACTGACAACAAATCCAAAAATAAAGCTTATGCAAATGGTAACAAACCAAACAAAATCTACCTTTACCTTAAGTGTCATCATTGGGAAAAAAAAAAACTGCAAAAAATACATTTGTTCACATGGAATAACTCCAACATGTTTTCCAAGAGGTTTTACTGTCACTAAATTCATGAATCAGTGCTTTATTCTACAAGGCTATTGTCTCATAGGACAAGTTTCTGTGGTGAATATAGAACCACAAATTTAACCTGCCTGCTGATTAGTGCTGTCGCTGCTAATCATGTTCAGCTGCTGTTGGTAAAAGCTTGCTGTCTAGTCTTTTATTAGTGGCTCTCATATTGTATTTATTTCTATGCTACTAAGTGGATTCTCATAGCCTAGCATATTTGCCGATTCTTTCTGAGCAAAAAAAAAAAAAAAAGAAAAAACTAGATGAGATTCTCAGACATGGGCACTGGTATAAGAAAAGTTTACCTCTCGTAGATTAAATAAAGGGTTCAGTTCAGAATTCCTAGAATGCTACTCAGATTGCTATACACCTGATGAAGGCCAGAGGACAGAACAGCTAAAGTATTGTGATAAGAAAGATAGGGACAATTATCCAAATTTAAATGGGGTAAATAATTTGCCACATACTTGATCTTATGGGGGTCAGCATTTTTAAACTTATCCTGGGTCTGATGATAAACTATATCAGGCATCAAGCCTCTGGTTGGGAAATTGGAGGTTATGAGAAGCATGGAACTACCAATTAACTGCTGTTGTTTTCAGGTCCATCCAGACCTAGGGTAGTATCACTTGTTAGGGTCCCAGCTATGGGTAAATACTAACCCCCTCCCCAAACAAAAATCAACAGTACATTTTTATAAATCAACAATGCATTTTTATAGCGAAATGACAATACAACACAAAACAATATAATACATTTTTTATAGTAAAATTACCAACACTACTTTTATGATTTAAAAAAAAAAAAAAAAAAAAACAAACAAACAATCTTATACTTTCAGGATAAAGGTATATACAATATATTTTTTAGTTGATAGTATAAAATTACATAAAAAATATTTAGATTTTGGCATTAAAAACTATAGAGGTTGATATGCCACTAAACAAAATCAACCAAATTTATAAAAAATATGTTTGCCTGCCTTGAAAGTATGAAATATTTAAATTTTGGCATTAAATAACTTATAGCATTTGGTAGGCCACTAAACAAAATCAAACCAATATATTTAGATGGCTTCAATTTTTTAATCTAAAATATAGTTCAATTAATTCAGAAACTGATAAAAATTATCAAATAACAGTAGTAGTTTTGTTTTTTAAAGAAATAAAATATAAAGAAAAAAATTATACTTTGTTGTTTAACCCATTAAATAACCCTCCCATTCCAAAAATGAGTTATAAGTAGAAACCTCTGATTAACAGATTTATTCTAATTTTTATAATTAATACCAGATATTATAGTAACTATTAATGGGTTGACATTAAAAACAATTCAATAAAAAAAAATTTAAATACTTTTGTTTACTCTTATAGAAACAGAAAATATAAACTTACTGGGATTAAAATCTAGAGGTAATTCTGATTTTAACAATGGTAAATCCTGAAATAAGAGAAGAAACAGCATTAAGCTTAAATAGTAAAAAATTACATTACAAAAGAAGAGTCAATAAATCCATAGCCCAAGACATAGTTAGAATTTTGATCTGAAATTTTCAGTGTATGATACTCAATTTATATAATTAATATGCCCACTGAATAAAGTTCATTGAGAGGGGCCAAGTTTATTTACATGCAGACTATTGCTTTCATCTTGTTGTACAACAATAAAAAAAAAAAATAAAAAATAAAAAAAAGAGAGAACAATAGTTCACATGTAAATAAAGAACTCCTCATTCCAGATAATATAAAAGTGAGGTAGATTTTGCTGAAAATAAATATTTATTTTGTAAAATAAGTTATTTGTTCTTTTTATCATTGGGCTTTTATGAACTTATTGATGCACAACTATCATAAAAGAATATTTAATACAATCATCAAGAATTAAATACAATTTGCATAGAAATAAATGAAGAATTGTTAATTAAAACTTAACATTTTGACCATTTGTCAGTGCGATGAAGTATTGGGGAGGAGTCCCCCCCCCCACCCGGCATCACTACATCTACACTTTCTGTGTTTGCATTGTGTTATAAGATCTGCAGAAAGTGAAATCAACAAAATTGTCATGAACACAAATCTGATGAAGTCAAACAAAGTGATGTAGAAGTTTTGAGGTTGAAAACTCAGACTTGTCTGGTCTTGTCACCTGCAACAATCACTGGTGGTTTTTGCAATGTTTGAAATACAAGAACTGGAGAGGTACTTAATTTTAAAAGGAATTTATAGCAATACAATTACAAATAATATAACAAAAAATGAAAATAAAAAATAATTGTCAAATTGGAAATGAGTGGTTGAGAGGAATCACTCCACCCACTAGCAGGGATTTTATTTGCCCCCACCCCTCATTTTTACAAGAGAACCTTCATTAAGTTTCTTTGGTTAGTGATTAGACAATGTTTTTCCATCAGCCAATCAAATGCTTAAATGCTGCTGAGTGAATTACTTGCAGAAAATGAAGATAAATTAATAATAGTTTAAGAAATTCAAAGTAATTAATTTTGGGTTGATTTTTTTGGCACTATGTTGCAAAACAATAGTTTCCATATATATATATATATATATATATGTGTGTGTGTGATGCTGATTTCTAAAGAACATGCTTGAAGATACTCTGCAGATTAAAAAAAAAAACCCTGAGGAGCGAGGACATCATAATGGGGCCTTCATGAAACTTCAAAATTGGCATAACTCTGCTAAGTGACAAACTTCTCCACATTAATCTTATTAAGACTATCTCCATATCAGCTCCTTTACAGCAAAAACCCTGCCTGCTAAAATATCTTTTTACCAGTAAACCACTGAAAAACAGTAATCTTGGCACTAAACATATACATGTGTGTGTGTGTGTGTGTGTGTGTGTGTAAATATATATAAAAACAAATGCCCAGTTGGAGGTATATGCAAATCTGAAGTTATACCAAGCAACCATTTTCCCTAGTGAACAAACAAAAAAAAAAATTAGAAAAAGCATATGTAGGAATTTTCGCCAGACTCTTGAAAGAGCATCTATATAGACATAACCAATCTTTCTCTAAACCCCACCTAAAATATATAACTGCTTTCTAAATATTTCTGACAATTAGAAGACAAATCTTTCCCTACTGATTGAATGGAAGATTATAGGTAAATCTCAAACCCCAAATAGGTTCAGAAATAGATGTAATTTATATTAAACAAAAAAAATTAGAATTATCAAGTTCAGAAAAACTAGTTAATCATTAAACCAGAGAAATGAAATCATTTTTACTTGCTGCCATAAAAATAAATTTAAATTACCTGTTAAATAGAATTTTAAATTTACCCCATTCCATCATACTTGCAGGTTCATTCCTATTTTGCATATTGAAGAAATTTAAGTGGAAATATGCTATGTAATGAATATACATTCCAGTATATGTGTAAAACTATTTTATACTATGTATGTGACTGAATGTATCCTTTGCAGACTTGTATACTTATGGATATATGGGCTGGTACTGGAATTCAAATGATCCCACCATATCACATTTGTGGATTCACTTCCCTATTTGTGTAAATTATCCTTTGATAATATCTGTGTATTGAAGAAGTTGTGGTTAAGGTCTTCTATGTATTTTATATATATATATATATATATATATATATATATATGCCTGTATCTGTGTATAACTACTTTGTATTATGTATGTATTTTAATGTAGGACCTTTTTGTGTGTATATGTGTGCACTTATGTATATATGTATTAGCACTAATTTTGTGTATATTTATACATGTGGGTATATGGATGTGTGAATGTGAGTGTATATACAAGAAATTTGTATGTATGGAGAGACGGATAGGTATGTATGTATGTTTGATAGGCGTGTATGGAGATGGATAGGCGGTGTATGGAGACGGATCAGGCGTGTATGGAGACGGATAGGCGTGTATGGAGACGGATAGGCGTGTATGGAGACGGATAGGCGTGTGTGGAGACGGATAGGCGTGTATGGAGACGGATAGGCGTGTATGGAGACGGATAGGCGTGTGTGGAGACGGATAGGCGTGTATGGAGACGGATAGGCGTGTATGGAGACGGATAGGCGTGTATGGAGACGGATAGGGCGTGTATGGAGACGGATAGGCGTGTATGGAGACGGATAGGCGTGTATGGAGACGGATAGGCGTGTATGGAGACGGATAGGCGTGTATGGAGACGGATAGGCGTGTATGGAGACGGATAGGGCGTGTATGGAGGACAGGATAGGCGTGTATGGAGACGGATAGGCGTGTATGGGAGGAGACGGATAGGCGGCGGAGACGGATAGGCGTGTATGGAGACGGATAGAGCGCAGGCGGAGACGGATAGCGGCGGAGACGGATAGGCGTAGGCGGAGAGACGGATAGGCGGTAGCGGAGACGGATAGGCGTAGGCGGGAGACGGATAGGCGGCGGAGACGGATAGGTAGGCGTGGGAGACGATAGGCGGTGGAGACGGATAGGCGTGTATGGAGACGGATAGGCGACATGGAGACGGATAGGCGGTATGGAGACGGATAGGCGTAGGCGCAGACGGATAGGCGTAGGTGGAGACGGATAGGCGTAGGCGGAGATTGATAGGCGGTAAGGGTATATTAGAGAATGTATGTATGAGTACATATGCATATGTATGTATATACATATTCGTATGCATGTAGGTGGGTGGGTGGGTGCAACCCCCACTATCATACTTGTAGAGCACTTTCTTTTTCTATAAACCCATTGGACATTTTTTGTGTCTTGAGGAAATCATGGTTGACATCTGATGTAGTTAACATATACCTCTATAAGTATATAGCTATTTTATCTTATGTATGTAATTGAATGTAGATCTTTTTGTGTGTATATGTGATGTTTGTTGATATACTTGTGTATGTGATAGTATTATGTGTGTATTTGGATATGTGAATACAATATTTATGTGCATAAGGAAGGATGTAAGTGTGTATATGCATATATATGTATGTATGCATTTGTGTGCTTGTGGGTGGGTTTGTGGTCACTCATTGTGCCCATTGAACTATTTCTCCCCTAATCTTGGTGACCCTTACAAGATAAAGCTAAAGATTTCTATTCTGGGTTATGCTACTTGATTTCTATTTCATTGAAAATCTTTTTTGGATATTCTGAGAAAATTCCATACCAAATAAAATATGGTTTAATGAGATGAGCTGAGCTTATTATCTTATCAAAATGAATTATTTATAACCACTTTAGATGTGTTAGTTTTCCTTTATGCATATCATATTGCTCTGAATAATATCCTTTGAACTTTCTATAGAGATCTATCGCTCAATATTTTATATTAAATAGATCTTTTTGGATTATCCTCTCCGTTCATGAACTTGACATCACTATATGTGTGTGTGTGTGTGTGTGTGTGTGTGTGTGTGTGTGTGGTTTCATTGAATAATATAGACATATTGTATCTAATTTTATACTAAATCCTTTCCAGTTGTCTAATCAGTTTCTTAATGTTAAGATAAATTTTATCAAGGAAGGTGCTGTAGCTTTTGTTGACTTAAATCCTTTTGATTTTTTTCCAAGATCATCTTCAGAGATAAATTACAAAGACAAGCTTATTGTAACTGCGATAAAATCTGCCTTCCATTATGATGATGACTTAAAATTATGTGCGAACACACTGTATTTATGAAATTTTTTGCAAAACAAAAATTTCAATATAAATGGAAAATGGTAGAAATGTAAAATGCTTAGCATTTCGTTTTGCGAAAAATTCTATAACTACAATGAAGCAACCCAGTAAACACTCCGTCCACTTGTCAGGAGATACCCTCAAAAATAGAGTGTCTCAAAAAATGTATGCACACTTTTAAAGTGTATAGTTAAAATCAACCTGCATTCTTTTCAGATTTATGTATTCGTATTACTAATGTCATCCAGGCTTAGCTTTTGAACAAAGTAAGATTATCAAAAAAAAGCTACTAGAAATAACATGTAGTTGAAGTTAAGTTTCACTCGGATCCACCTGTGCAGCTTACAATCTCACAAATTAGAGATTTTTTTTTTAAAAATTGATGGTTGGTTAGTTGGTTGTTTTGCTTTTTAACAGCACATCAACTTCTCTGGTCATTTAGTGCCAATGGTGTTATTTGGGAATTGTTTTGTGCGAATGATTGTTCTTGGAATTTGAAACTGATGGTAACTGTACACAAGACGATAGATATCAGCAAGCCCTGTGATGCAAGAATGGGTCTAGGGAACATTTTCATAGAAGTTTAAGAATCCTATCAAATCACAAGTAGCAATGTCAGGATCATAAACATCAACTTGAAAACATGCCATGATAAAATCTTAAGGGCATGTATTTATAATAAATACAGTCTTCATATGCATTATTTAAATTAGATATAGTTGGTTCTAAGGATGAGCGTTGTGGCGCAGTGGATATCAGCTCGGAACGAGAAATTGGGGAACCAAGTTCGAATTCCAGTTGAATTCCTTGCATTCACTTATGCGCAAATACCCTTGGGAAAGGTATTAATCCGTCTCTTCCCTCCAGTTATGGGTTAAATAATAGGACAAATTGGGTTCTATAGCCTTGGTCAGCAACCAGTCTACCGCAGAAAGCAATGGCAACCTACTGCGGGATAATCTTCTGCCCAGTCAGTCATGTCTCTTTAGAGACATGATAGCCCAAACGTGTATTGTGCACGGCACTTAACTGACTGACTGACTGACTGATAGTTGGTTCTAGTTGCTTGAATTATTTTTTGAGACACTGTATTTACCTGTAAATTGAGCCATTCTGGACTTTGTTGTATTGCAGCTTAGGTATTGTTTTAGGGTTTTTTTAATTTCTATAATTCTATCCCAAGTTTGCATATAATTTGGATTTGATCGATGCCATAGTCGATGTTTTGGTATGTTTTAAAGTATAATGTATCGTAATTTTGTATCAGTCTAGAGACTGATTAATAAACCTACATGCCCCTATTGTAGCTGCTGCCAGGCACCATTTGCTAATAAACCCAATGCAAAAATCAGCAGGTTCATTTTCTCGCCGAAGCCAGCTCTGAATTCTTGACCAGCAGCCTTGTCACCCCATTGGACAATGTGGCCAGAAAACGTAGTTCCTTATTTTTTAGGATAACGTAAAACAATAATAAAGTCTAAATGAGAAGTATGAGACAAAACAGTAAAAGTTAAAATAAGTAAATCAAAATATAACAAATAAGCTTGTCTTACGGCAACCTTTTTTAAAATATAGGATTTTTGGTCTCTGCATAAGAAATAGAAACCCCCTTCAACAGTCTTTGGGATTGAGACCTTCTAAGAGGGCAGACGTAAATTTGTTATCTCCAGTAGCAGCACATTCGTTCGGTATTGTTAGGGAGCAACTCAATTGCCATAGACCACACGAGGTGCCAACGAGGTAATTAAATTTTTCCCATTCAATTTTCAGCAAACGCTAGACAAATTTTATAGTTAATGGAATTTAATTCTTCTAAAGTTTTTATTACTTTTTAGACCATTCCTTAATTTGTAAAAATGTATTGCTTTGGCAATTCAAACGGTTCTTGCCGATTTAAACACTTTATAAGTTCCCTTGTGTTTTGTTACAACTATTTATGTAAATTTCATTGTTTATTTTCTTATTTCTTCAAATTTTGTAGTTATCTATGCTTGTGTACATTCTTCCTCCATGTACTCATGTTATTCGTTTGTCTTAATTGCAGTTTTCACAGCTGCACAAGTACTATAAAGGAAATAAAACCTTTTACGATATATACCCGCAGTTTGTCAGTTCTCTCACGCACGTTTCATGTGGCAATGGCAATTACACCTAGGTTCAAGTTTTAAAGTAAAAATTTATTTCAATGTCTACAAGTGGATGTTACTTGCTTTCTTTTATATGTTAGTATTAATAATGTCACCCAGGATTGGCTTTGAAAAAAAGAATTCATCCTGAACTGCTACTGGAGGTGTAAAATGCAATTGAAGTTTAAAAGTGGTATCAGAGAGTGGCATTAAAATTCACCCACATGGATTACAATCTCACAAATTAAAGATAAGTTTAAAGCTGATGGTATTGTACATGATGCATGCAAGAAATGTTCCAGAAGAGCATGACTATCAACAAGCCCCGTGAAGAAGAAAGGTGGGATGGAAAGTTTTTACATAAGGTCAAGAAACCAATCAAAATGTTGATTGCAGCTTGTGATTCCATCACATCTTGTCAGTAATATCTAGATCAGGGGTTGACAACCTTTTGGAGAGTGAGGGCCAAAAAGCTATGTAAAGTCATGGAGGAAGGTCAAACAGCTATGGCCCCAGCGTCATGGAGAAGAACCATGTTATTAAATATGTAAATAAATTTTTTGTGTGTTCAAAGAAAGCAAGGATTCAATATAATTTAATATCTGATGGGAATTTTGTTAAAAAAAATATTAAATCTTAAAACTAAATGTTTCAAAAAAATTCCATTAAAATTGGTTTAAAACACTTATATTCATTTAAAAGTGCCCGCTTATGAAAACAATTTCACAGAAAAAGTGAAAGTGAAGGTGTATGCTAATTTTGGCAATCCCTACAAATAAAAGTAAAACACATTCTCCAGGTAAAAAGAAATAATTTTTTTAAAATTTCGATGCAATATATTCAGATTATCAACTGTCACTTTGGTTTGGTTTACCTATACTTATATCGTGTTCAGAGTAAGGTAGAGGGCTGGACAAGATTCACTTGAGGACTGGATGTGGTCTGCGGGCCGGGTGTTGCCAACCGCTGGTCAAGATTATAACAAATCAATTTGAAAACATCTTAAAACTGAATTTATAATAAATACTGTCTTCATATGCATGACTTACATTAGATATAGTTAGTTAGTTTCAGTTGCTTGAATTATTTGAGAAAGTTTCAAAATAAGTATGCATCTTTGGGACATTTGTAAGAAAACAAACATAAAATAAAAATTTTCCCATAATGCAAGTGATAAAGAAACCAGAAAGTGTTTCTGGCCACAAGTGCAGTTATTCATGATGCTTACATAAATGAAAGTTGCATAATATTAATGCAGACAAACAAGTGTCGTAACAGATTATTTTTTTAAAACTCTATAAATAAGGTTGAAAATCTGTTCATTCATTTGGTAAATATTTTTTTTACTTTCTATAATCAATTCTGTCTCTTTGTTGGCCTAATTTACACAACTTCTTAAGAGTTAGTCTTTCATCCTCCTTGCAAAAGTTAATGTCATGATTAGTAGATCAATACTAATGCCATTAATAGTATTAATATTAATAACAACAAAAAGAACTTATAAAAATATCACAGTACCTTTGCAAAGTAATGAAATACATATTTAGAGATTTTAAATAAGAAAAATTGTGTGTTGAAAATTCGACTAGCTAGATGAACACTTACAGTTAGATAAAAAGTATTGGCATTATCTACACCTAGTTTCTTTGTTTTTATTGTCATTATGAGGATGCACAGGTGTTATATAAAATAAAGCATCGTGTGTATTAACAGTACAAAGCATGATTTTTTCTTGAATTTTTCTTTCTGTCAGGAATATGAAGATTAATACCTACAGTCACACAAAACATGTCTATGTTTGCTATCTAACTTGACTTGTAAATTTTTAACAAAGTCATGAGCCCAGAATACGCTGAACTTTAAGAACCTCATGGGATCATTTTTTTTTTTTTTTAGTAACGCCACTGATGTGTAGGGGGGCTACATAAGAGTAAAAAAAAATTAGATAGGAGGAGAGTAAAGAGAAAGACCAAACAGTTAAGGATGAGAATACCTCTAAAGGTGGAGAAAAAAAAAGATATACAGGGTGGTGTAGAAAGAACTAGAGTCAAGTAGTTAAGAGACGGGTATTGACATTGTATTTAAATTCCTGGAGGTTGTAGCCGTCAGGAAAGCAAGAATATAGAAGAGAGTTCCACAGGCGGGAAGTGTGAGAAAAAAACTGCTAGAGTAGAATTGTCTGCATTTGGTTGATCTAACTGTGAATGAGTGGGACCCAGTTGGCAGTCTGGTTGCATGAGTAAACACCTGTTTCAGGGGCACCAGTGACTTAAGTTTGTTGGAGTAGAAGCCATGAAAATATTTATAGAACAGACAGAGGGAAGCCACATCCCATCAGTGAGAAAGTGGCTGGAGTCAAGCAGCCAAGTTGGCACCTATCACATTACTGATTCTCCTTTGGAGCTTGTCAAGAACACTGAGATGAACAGCGGATGTGCCTGATCATATATGACAGCAGTATTGACGGCCATCTTGAATTTGTTGTACATGGAAGAGTTTTATCAAGTTGCAAAATACAAGATTAAATATGGAAACAAAAACGTAACTTATTAATCTTGTGCTATTGCATGGAGCAAATTATGCCATTTGGAATGTGCAATGCAAAATGGCATTGATCAGAGAGAGTTTATAGAACATAGTTAATGAGAGAGATTGTTTCTAAACCCAAAACAGATGTGAAATTGTATTAAAAATAACTGTCACAGAAAGAGTGTATCTTGGTGATAATTGTTTTTCAGTTGAATTGTCATATTTGTATTTAATTGGGGACCCTGACAATCTTGCTGTGAGGTAGAAAAAATTGGCAGACCAATTTCAAAAGAAAACCTAGCAGTGAGATCATATTTGCTTAAATTGAAAGGCAATTCTGTTAACAGACATATTGAAGCAATGATGGAAATATTTGGAAGAGTTGTCAGTCATTACAGATTCCATTGATGAGGAGGATTAAGTTGTACATCTTTTAGCTAGCCTATAAGATATGTTGGTGACAGCACTTTAAGCTGGTCAAAATATGTCTAAGTGGGCATTGGTGACTGAACAACTGTTGCATGAGCAGTCAAAGTTTAAAGAAAAGGAAAGTGGTCGTACTGAATCCAAAGCTATGGTGTCAAAACATAATAGACCAAAGTATTACCACCGTGAGGGGAAAATGTACACATGAAACATAAATGTCGACTTCTTCTATGTGCCCTGTCCCTTCAGGACATAGGCGATCATGGTTCTCCACGTCTATCCCTTATGGCTCCTAGTATGTTTGCTCCTGTTACTCCTGGCAACCCCCGTTCCATCATCCACCTGATCAGGCCCTGCAAATATGTTATCTGCTGCCTTCCTTTGTCTCTTTCCTTCTATCTGGCCAGTCAGTATCAGATTCTCCAAGCCCTCCTTCATTGCGTGTCCCAGGAGGTTCAGTTGTCTCTTCCTGATGCTCCGTATTAATTTCCTTTTCATTGCCATTCTTTCCAACACCTCATCATTGCTTGCATGCTCAGTCCATGATATCCGCAGCAGGTCAAAATACAAAGATGAATTGAAAAGAGAATTTCTCCAAAAGAAAAGCTGTTGTGGAGCCAGAATAGGTCCGGAAGAAAACAACTCGAGCATAAGTGAAACAGATATATATTAACAAAAAACAAATACAAGAGTGTTACATGTCAGGCTGACTGCCAAGTGTAGACCAGGAAAACTCAACCAACTCCTCATTCAATTGTCAGACTTGAGACAGCCTCCTGGTATTTATAATCATCAGAAGAGTTTATTATGGTACAAAATGGTAGGTCCCATAACCAAAGCTAAACTACAATTAAATCAGAAAGAAATTCCGGTAACTCAGAAACAATGCATTACTAACTAATTAAAAAAAAAGGGGGGGAATTAGATTGTGGATTCTGGAGCAATGTGTCACCTGTTATGATGTGAAAAAATTTCTAAACTTCAGACAGCCTGAATGCAGCAGAGGAAATAACTCCTGGTGATGGTTATTCAGTCAAAGCATTGGAAAGAGAAACAATTAAACTGAATATATAGGTTTCAGATCAAAAGTGGCAAAAATGCAGGTCGTATGAGACTATATGCCCCCAAATTATCATGCAACTTACTAAGTGTAGCTAAAGCTACAAAGTCTGGAAAGACATTTGTATTCACCAAAATAAATTGTAATGAAAAACAAAAACCAATTGTTACAGCTATGAAAAATGGAAACTTGTACTATTTGAAATATGTTGAAGAATGAGAAGTGGCCCATGCAGTAGCAAAATGTTCAAGTAATTATAACAAAGAAATTTGACATCGGCATTTTCGTCATCTTGGAGCAAAGAATTCACAGAAACTAGTGAGAGAAAAGTTTGTATCTGGCATTGATTTTGATGTCAATAAGGATATGAGTTTTCGTGAACCAGCCATGGAAAGTGTCACCATTTTTCATTTTCAAAAAGTGGTGCTTGCAGATCAGCCAAACTGCTTGGTGGATCTGAATATTTTGTCTCATTGATAATAAATCAAGATTTTTTTTTTATGGGTGTTGATGCTCAAATATAAGGGAGAAGTTTTTCAGTTTGTGAAGTAGAAAACATGGTTGAAAGGTCAAGTAGACAGAAAGTGAAAATACTGATAATGGTAGAGAGTACCCTTCAAAAGAATTTGAAGGGTACTTACAAAAAAGGATGGTATACACCATCAATACACTTCCTAAGACACCAGAGCAAAATGGAGAGGCTGAATGAATGAATCAGTCATTGATAGAAACTGTATGAGCAATGCTATCTGATTCAAATCTTCCAAATAGATTTTCAGCAGAAACTTTGACAGCTACATATATTCAAAACCAAAACCCAACAACTGGTAGCTCAAAGCTTTAATCAAAAGGTACAAAGTTGACAAAAGCTGAAAAGGACAGCGAGCTGTTCAATCAGGAAGTATTTCAGTCAGTGATTGAATGCTTGCTTTATTTGTCAATGAAAACTTGACCCTGTGCTGTTGGAAACAACCTTTGAGATTTCACTCGCCCAATCGACTCAGTCGATGAAAAACCTAATTGGGCAATTCAAATTTTACTTTACTCGCCAGTAGTCGACTAAAAATCTCGCAATGAAATGTGTCCCATCAAATATAGAAAAAGGAAATCGGATTCCTTTTACAACCCAAAAGTATGCCATTGAAGATTCACAAGTTACTTTGAATGACCTACAATGACATTATTGAACTCTTGGCTTTTATCATCCTGGTCAGAGTAAACATTCGTTTAATTAACACCTCCAGAGTGAAGCCAAAATGTCACCCAGATTAAAGACACTGACAGAATTTTTAGAAACTCATTTGAAAAAATCCCATATTTCCTCTCCACTTATGAAAAGTAAAAATGAACATTTGAAAGAAAGAAATATGCATACTTTCAACCACGTACCGAAAAACAAATTATACAAGAAATTTTTTTTATAGAAAATCGTTGAGAAAAATCAGATTTGTTGTTTTTATCATCTATAAGATAGACGTTAAAAAAAGCACATTATGTTAAAAGGGCTGAAACTTAAAAACAAAGTTTATCATCAAAATGTTTATGCAGTTAAGAGAAAAGATCAAATTTTATTTAAAAAAATTTTTTTAAATCCTTTCTAACACATTTGAAATTTTAATTAAAATTTCATTTTTGTTTTCTGTCAGCGATTCACGCTATGTTTACATAAGGTGACTGAAGAAAATGGAGTCAGCTGAGTAAAATGATTTTGAGGGCAAGTAAATTTTCCCCTCGCTCTTGACCACCAGTCAAGCGATTTCTTTTACAAATCTCAAGGGCTTGTTGGAAATCTAGCAAGATTTTATTCCCAGCCTACAGTTCAACACTGAAAGGCTACAAAGCATATTATGCATTACTTAAACGGTACAGGTAAGTAAGACAAAAATGAAGCAGGTAACTTAATGGAATATGCAAATGCAGATTGGGATGGTGATCCGAATGACCAAAAGTCAACGTCAAAATACCTATTTAACCTAAGTGAGGCAGCCATCGGCTGGAGGAATAGAAAGCAAATCTGTGTTGCATTATCTACAACTGAAACAGAATATATGGCTTTGTTAAAAGGCAGCATCTTCAATATGATTTTAATGAAGCCCATGTTAGCCTAACAATTATCTATGAGGACAACTAATCTATGAAAAACAATTTAGTATATTCCAACAAATTCTAAAAAATTAAAATTCTTACCTTGTAATCTGTCTGTGAGATGAGCATTTCACAGCCACAAATACGTACAAGGCTGTTGTCATGGGACACAACCACTTGACCATCAAGAGTCAAATGACAGTCAAGCTCCAACATTTGTGTTCCAAGTTGACATGCACTACAAAAAAAAAAAAAAAATTTGAGAAGTTTTAATGACAAAAGTAAAAAAAAAAAATTACATGAGAAGGAATGTGGGTAGACATCCACATATATGTGCTGCAAAAGATAATACGTCTTAATAGTGGAGCCAATATCAGAAGCAGATGTTCAGAGGTTACACATTCAAATTCAACACTGAATTTAAATGATACAAACCAAGAATTAACTGCAAAGTCAGAGGTTTCAAGTTTCTTCCTTGGAAATCGGTTGTCAATATTTGTAACATGCTTACAAGTGTTGTGCTTACTGAAGGCATTATGGAAAATGATGCTAGACAATTTAAGTCATGCTAATAAAATGTCTGTTTCTTAGTAAAAGAACTTGTTAGAGTTTCAGCCTCCAACAAGAAAATACATTATATTAAAATAAATTTTAGAGGAGATTGGCTAATATATATATGTGTGTGTGTGTGTGTGTGTGTGTGTTGTTACGTTGACAAATGGACAGAGCAATTCCTGGAGTGTCCGTATACAAAACTCTGGAGTCAGGATGCTGTAGGTAACATTAGCTAAGTGACAAACCCTTTTTTTTTTTTACTTGTATTAATCCTATATATATATATATATAAAAATAATTTTTTTTTTTTTTAATCATATCACCCCGAGCAAGGCGGTAACGCCACTGATGTGCAGGGGGCTACGTAAGAGTGAATAGATTGGAAAAGAGAAAGCCGGAAACCACAACAAGGGATGAGCCTCTACACCTGTTCAATAGACATGGGTGGAGTGTGAACTGGACGATAGTTTAGTCTATCTACTCCAATTGAAAAAAGTTATTGTTATAATAGCATACTACAACTCAAAAGCTATCAAGTTTCAGTGCTCTGTAGAAGTAGGGAGATTAGTTAATGTTTATTACATTGGCCTTGTGTCAAACATAACCAAAGTCCCTACAACTAAGGATTATTCAATATCATCAGAAGGTTGGAGATTGAAATGTGTGGAAAAATAAAAGTATACTTTTTGTATGTTTAAATAGAAATTAATAGAAAAGAATAACATGAATTGGTAGAAGTTAAATGTACATGAGAAATAGTAGTAAGGAGTTAAGGGTATCAAGAGTTAGTAGTAGTCTTTGCAAGAGTTTATGTGTACATAGGCAGGGATATATATATATATATATATATATATATATATCTATGAAAGGCACATGTCATTTATGCTCGTCTTCTCTTGCGACAGTCAAATCTGCTCTGTCTTATTTCATTTATAATGCTTGTAAAGGTCATTTGGGAATTCACTCTAGGACGTGATTATGGCCTTTCCATTGGACGACAAACTTTGCATCGGTTGCATGAAAAAGGTCTGTAAAATGATTTGTTTCTGATAATTGAAGATCATTTAAATTTTGTTTTTAGATGCTTCCTAGTTTTCTATTGGCTGAAAAACATTTTGCATCAAGGTGAGAAATTTCACAAGTTGTTTTGGATTCACTTTTGCATGTGGCTAAGCAAGGTTGTGTAAATGTATTTATTTTTAACAAAATCAATGAGTCAGTGCTTAGCATTTGAATTTTAAATCTAAATCTTTTTGTTCACTACAGCTTAATGCACCACCACCAGGCAGTGAAATGTGATTCAGTTAGTCTCTCTCTCTCTCTATATATATATATATATATATATATATATATATATATAGAGAGAGAGAGAGAGAGAATTTAAAATAAAAAAAATAAATTCCACCATATTAGTTGAATGTATTGGAATAGGAGATTATTATAGTTTAAAAGAATTGTGGGTATAGACCAATGAATATTGGGACATTAGAGTGTAGCAATGTATGTATAGACAAGAGAAAGTGTCAGTTTTTAAATAAGAATGGAATAAAAATGTAGCCAATATATTATTCTGGATGTGACAAGATTGAAATTAAAACAAATAAAATATTTGTCTTAAAGAGTTTTGTTAATATATAAAAACAATTTTAATGTAAGGAAATATGTAAGGCCAAAATTACTTGATTTTAGAGATAACATGTAGAGAAAGTAAGTGTACACTGTAATGTAACAGTTAATTAAGTTTAGGTTAAAGGTATATAGAATTAACTAAAAGGGGTTAGGATTATAGATTATAGCAAATAATTAATTTTAGATATATTTAATAGTATAAATTATCTTATTAAACCAATATAATGAAATTACTATTTGAATCATAAGTTTTTGGGAATTTAATTATATGGATTTTTTTTCTTGTAAATAAAGAAAACATTTTTCATGTAATGATGAACATGTTCTAGCTTTTATTAATATCTTTCATTTTGCCATAAAAGTTTTATTTGCATCTTTCAATTACCAATAGTATTTGGAAAGTGAAATTGAGTTACTATAAATTTTATTGTTATAGGATAGTTTATGCTGATACAGTCAGTCAGTTAAGTGCCAGACGTGATACACGCTTGGGCGATCATGTCTCGAAAGAGAGATGACTGACTGGGCAGAAGATTATCCCACAGTAGGTTGCCATTACTTTCTGCGGTAGACTGGCTACCGACCAAGGCTATAGAACCCAATCTGTCCTGTTATTTAACCCATAAATGGAAGGAAGAGACGGATTAATACCTTTCCCAAAGGTATTTGCGCGTAAGTGAATACAATGGATTCAACTGGAATTCAAACTCGGCTCCCCGGTTTCTCATTCCGAGCCGATATCCACTGTACCACAACGCACATGCTGATACAAACATGCCTTAAAAGTGTTTTTAGTAATTTTGTGACCGTGTTCTATTTCATCAAAATCACCCGCCCGTGCTGCAGCAGCAATTTTGCTTTTTTTCTTCTACCGTGTCCTCATTCAAGTTAGCAAAGCTTTCAATATCCAAGAAGAACCCAAATTACTAATGTAACTGACAACCTTGTAAAACCAATCTTTCAGTTCTGTATTCATCTTGTCCAGTACTTCTCTCACATTTAGAGGATCATTTTTTGTCTCCTCTCCAGCCATTCTTTTTTTCATGACACCTTTTTCTGATGACCAAGCATTTTTTTTTCCTCGCTTTTTGCAACTGAATTTTTACGGAGTGAATTGCATTCAGTCATAACAGATTTTTGCAAATTTTGAATATCAAGTTGTGCTGCATTGAAGTTCATTCTAAAACACTAAAATCTCTTCTGTACTCAGTTGACGGAAGTCAGCATGTTGTCCCAGAACAGCAACATAGAAAGCTAAAAGTTTTTATGTTGTGAAGAAAGCAACTGGAATCAGTTCTTGTGTAAACAGATATTAAAGTGTTACTTGACATATCCTCCAACAATTTAGCTATGTCATCTAACTTGATTTTTTACGTGAACATCACACCTAACAATCCATCTTGTATCCTATTGTCTTCTTCAATTTCTCCCACCCCATTGTTGAGCTGGAGAAAAAAAAAAATTGTTCAATGAATGAAGAATTCAAATGATATAGCAAACACATGTAATGCGGCATGTATGCGTATGAGATTCAAAGAATGGTTGTCACAATTCAAAGATTGCTTTCAGGTTTTTCTCTGATACACATTTTTGAACACCTAACACCTTCCCAGCCATCGTTGCAGAATTATCATACATCTGTCCACAAAAAAAAAAAAAAATCATTCAAATCAAGACCACCTCATTCCAATTTTGAGATAATTTTTGTAACACTGCATTTTTTTTCATGAATTTTAATAAACCAATAAACATGTCCTTGAATACAGCAGTTTTAGATCAGTTGTTAGGACAAATGAAACATATTCCAAGGGAATTAACCCCTTCCTGTTCCCAAACAGAGTACCTTCCTTTTTATCTCTGAAAGTGGGTACACACAAGTCACGTGATCAACAGCACATTCAGACATGGAACGCATGAGGGAACGGACTTGGAATATGGCCGTCAATGATTAAAGAATGCATGTATGTTCTACCCTAATGGTTGTGACACAACCGGACAACTTGGGACTGACACCGCATGTACATATTTTGTAATGTTTCTCAATGTAAAATAGATGTATCTTCCAGTTAACCGTGAGTAGACATCTACTTTTCTTTCATTCCATGCATTTTCTCCACGCGCTGGACACACACACACACACGTCCACGGACCATGAATCATACTACAAATTAAGGCATTTTAGTTACGAGACAAAAACCCCATTCGTAACAGTTGTCAACATCAGCAAACCTGAGAATTTTAGACGTTTGTTCATTGTGAAAAACGTCAGGAGTTGTGTTGAACATAATCCCCATAGTATCTACTTCTTTTGACTCTGTAGGATAGACTGATGTACTTTGTTGCTCAATGAACTCATTCTGTATCTTGCTAGACCAAAATTTTGCAGAATGTGGATAAAACTTGACAAAACCCAAGTGACACTGCAACAGAGGGTCATACTTGCCAAGTGGCATAACGATTGTAAGAAAATAAATGTCCATTAAATGCCAGTTGTTAAGTTACCAAAAAACTGATAAAATCCACAAAATGCATGAGCAGATCCTTCCACAATGATTTCTGTTCCTCTATATGCTTCAGTATTACTGTCAATCATAGACTCTTCTGATACGAGTCTCTCAAAGTCTTTCTATTGTTATGAGGATGCATATATATATATATATATACTAGCAGTATAGCCCAGCATTGCTCGGGTGTAATGAAACCTTTAAACCTAATCCATGGTCCTGGAGCTCAGACTGCCTTTGTGTAAAGTTTGGAGAAAATCAGATAAAAATTGTGAATTTGTATAAAGGATATACAGACATAAGCAAACACACACACAAACATCTTACCTTTTTATATATATATATATATATATATATATATATAAAAACCGATTTTCTGCACTATTATAAGAACTGCAAACTTGAAACTTCTGAATATTGTTTTTTTTGTGTCTGTCTATGAGTGTATCAAATTTGATTAAAATCTAACCACTCCTTCTATAACCCGATTTTTGCGATTATCGATATTTATTGGGGTTACCTCAACACAAAACCTAGCTAAGAACACTCGCAGATGCTTATAGTACAACTGTGTAAATTTTCATGAAAATTGGTTTTGGAGTCTATAGGTAACGGACACACACAAAGTTCCATTTATAAGTAAGTTTAGATAATATTAATAATGTCTAACAAGTTGTAGTAAAGGATTCTTTTGAGTCCTACCTGTTATTACAGAAAAGTTTTAATTCACAAAGTAGTCGTAAAAATAAGGAAATTAGAAATAGAACATTTGGAAGGTACTAGAATGATCGAGAAAATTCCAGTAGAATCAAGAGAATTTGAAAGGTTCTAGAAATATACAAATTAGGGGTTAGCCCCTATAAAAATAGGTTTTGGGCAACCAGTCAGTTGTTAAAAGGATTTGCTGACATTATCGACCCCGGTTTTGATTCAAGGATTTATATCCAGCCAAAATAATCACTAAGAAAGTGGCTGACCAACTAAAACCTGAAAGAACCTCATGGAACTATATGGGTAAATATATATTTTTGACTTTCATTGACTAAACTAATAATTATTCCTTATAAACACATTTAAGGATTTCCAAAAAGTGTAACACTTAACTTCTTCGCCAACTTAACTGGGTAAAGATATTTGACACCTTACCTTCCTCTTTCCTTGTAACACTTGCCAGTAGTAAACTATTTCTTGTTTTGAATGCAACAAAAATTGTATATTCGTAAATATTTTTATTTAATGTTTTTGTAAATTAAATATTTGTACGTGATTTCTCTGAGTTTTGGTCAATCATTTTTTTTCTTGTTACACTTAACATGTAACACTATGCAAGAAATGTTGCATGATGATGAGTGCCCTGTTCATGTTCTAGCATTATTCCATTACATTTTTTTTTCCATTTTCCAAATCCACATGATTTTTTTCAAATACTGAGCTTTGGTTGATTGGGGCATTTCAAAAACAGCAAAAACAATATACAGCATCATTTTTAATGAATTACAAAAACCTATTATGTGGAATCGTAGGCCCACCCTGTAGCTTTCTTTGAAATTAGTAATTCTTGAAGCTGTGGTTTGAATTTTGTGTTCATTTCACTTTATCGCTTTTTTAACCGTTGGCTTGAAATAACTTCACAATCTTTTGTAACTTTGAAAGGGCCACCTTTGTTCTGAAAAGCTTTAGCACAAATCTTCACCATTTATACACATACATCATTATTGCTTTTTAAAAAAGCAAATGACTAAAGATAGAAGACAATACAATAATGCCCTTATGAAACTTTGAAGTCGGTATGACTGAAATAGCATTGCTCAGTTAAAACACTATCCTTATCTTGGTATCAAGCACTTTATGACAAAAAAATCTGCTTGCCTAAAATACCTTTCTACCAGTAAAATAATGAAAAAGAAAAAAAAAAAAAAAAATTAAAAAACAGAATTTTGGCACTAAGCCCCATTAAAACAAAAAAATTTATAAAACTCACTGTTTAAATGCAGTCATAGTGTTCTCTAGGTTTTCTCCAGCACCTTAAAAAAATAAAATAAAAAGCTAATTAAAAAAATGCCAGCAGATAACTTCAAAACAGGTTATTACTTACCTGCAGTTAAAATATGAAATTAAAACTACATTTCAATCTGAATCTATTTTATAATCATTTAAAAGAATTTGTTTTTGTTGGGATGGAATATGAAAAGAGCAGATCACCTCTTATCTCAACTGTTAACAAAAGGTACAAACAAATAAGACATGATTTAAAAAGATTTCAAAATGATAAAAAAAAAAGTTTGAAAAGGTAAATTTTGTTGAAGGCAGAAAATACCTTTTGAAAAAAAAAAAAAAAAAAAAAAAAAAAAAACCCCACAAAAAACAAGGGCACTTAGATAATTTTGAACAATCAATATTATAGAGACATAGAATTTTTATAGAAAAAAAAAACTAAAAACTTCCCCTTTGGCAAGTTCTCAGGGGGTAGCCAAAAACTGATTTCTCTTATTCTGCCCTCAAAATGAAAATTTTGTGTCAGTTCATCTTGGTTAAAATATTTGGTTCTTGTTTGAAGATTTGACCTCCTTTGAAATTTTCTTTCCCTGCCGTCTGGCTTCATCCCATTGAATGACTTGTCACCCATTTCTGCTTTGAAATCTTGGTCTTGAAATTACATTAGATTCTGCTGGCCAGTCTCTTTCTTTAAAAACATGAAGAGGCTCCAGACAGAACTTGACTTCAAAATTTACAAGATCATAAGTCTACACTTAATTAAACAATAAATAAAACAGCACATTTTAAAAAAAAAAAAAAAAATTAATCCACAACAATCCTCGCCAGACAGAAATTGTTTTAGCTTTCCTTAGTGTGAGGTGGCAAATATATTTCTTTAAAAAAAAAAAAAAAAAAAAAAAAAAAACTGCAAACAACATTTTCATTCTCCCATCAGGTAGCGGATGAAGAATATATAGCGGGGGCTCAAGTTTTCTTCCCTTTTCTGGAGAAAAATTAGAACAGACATTGTTGACCTCAAAAAGTGAATAACTGCTGGTAACTTGGTGTAACTTGACACTGCAAAATTATAGAAAAGTGTCAAAATCAAATTTATTAAAATTTGAGAAAAATATTGATCACAAAAATGGTTCCCTGAAAGTTACAGAAAGATCGTCTTCAGGCTACATGTAAAATACAAGTTGTGTGTTTAATACCTGTTATAAAGTCAACAGTTTAACTTTATATGAATGAGAAGATTAAAGAAAACATTACAATTAACTAATCCTCTTAATCTTTCCTAATATTAAAAGAACCATCTTAACTTTTAGCTTCCTATATTGCATAAATAAACCTAATTTCAGTCTCAGTATAAGTCAGTCAGTTAAGTGCCATACACGCTTGGGTGATCATGTCGCGAAAGGGACATGACTGACTGGGCAGATGATTATCCCGCAGTTTGTTGCCATTGCTTTCTGTGTTAGACTGGTTGCCAACCAAAGCTATAGAACCCAATCTGTCCTGTTAACCCATAACTGGAAGGAATAGATAGATTAATACCTTTTCCAAGGGTATTTGCATGTAAATGAATGCAATGAATTCAGCTGGAATTCAAACTCGGCTCCAAGATTTCTCATTCCGAGCCGATATCCAATGCACCACAACACACATCCCTCAGTATAAGAAACAAACCCTATTTAACACAATTACATACCCAGATACATACCATATTAAAACGTCCAAGTTTTATTTTCTACCTAATAACAGACAATATGACAAACATCACTATGTGAATTATTTGATCAGAGAAAACTAAAAACCTATTTTTGTGCCTAATTTCAGGAAAGATTTCTTATAAAAACCCACTGATTTTGATTTTTTTTAAAGAGCACAGTTCCAGCTGTTTCCAGTGTGGCTACACAGCTCCCCACCACCCCAAAGTGTGCTGAAAGAAACATGTTGGTGACTTCAAACAAATCATCTCTAATAACAAAGACAGTTAATCTAGGCTAATGACAGGTCTTATTAACCACAGCTTATATTACTGTCAACCAAATACTTTAGTCTTTTCTAAACAACTACAGGATTTTGGCATACCAATTACCCAAAGACAAACTCAACTAAAGACTATCATTAATCATTTTTATTTCTTGAATTCATGTATGCAGGTTTGAAAATACAGATTTATTTAAGAGACAGACTCATGTCTTTATTATTGTTTGGATTTTTAATATTAAAAAAATAAAAAAATATGGACAACTTGATTTCCTACAGCAGCATATTTTGCAGACAATACAGAATTGATGGCATAGCCACTTGGATCAAAGTTCTTGATTTTTCTTCTTGAAACATTAGTCAGATAGTAGTTTCAGAGATTTATGAAAAATTGATCAAATATCAACTAATTTTAACTAAGTCTTGTAGCGTTAAAAAAACACACACAGCTCCAAGTTGTTCTATAAGAAAATTTCTTAAATATTAATCAAGTTAAAATACTGTAAATCTATTAAAAGTAGCTTTGCCTGTCAATTTTTTTTCAAATAATTCAGGTTCAGATTTCAGAATTAACTTTAAATTTAGTATCATGGCAGAAATTCCTATCTACAGTTAAAAGTTGCCACAATAATTTTACTGCTAGAGTTAGGGAGAGCTAGAGTTAGGGAGAGCTAGAGAAAATTGGAGGGAAGGTGAGAGAAAACAAAAAGAAACAGCACTGGAATTTTACTGCTACTACCATATTCTCTAAACACAAGGATACCAACTGTCAATTAAGAGTAATTATTTTAAACCAACATTGAGAACCTAAAGTTTGAGAGAGATACACTTTCAGTCAATCAGTTAACGAACTCCACAAATAGAACACAATCCACAAAGAATCAGTTACTAATTTGGAAGTTTTTGCTGAATTACTGCTAAATGAAGATGTTCAACATTAACATTCTTGGAAGAAAAAAATTTTTTTTTTTTAAAAACCAAGGATTAACATATCTAATTTGCTTAGGTAAGAATATTTTCTTGTATTTCATTAAAAGAAGCCTGTCTCAGTTTGTTTTTCTAAACTTATCTCTTTAATGCAAAAATCCCTTGCTTTCATGGTTCAAATCATTGTTAGTAACCATTGGAAATAAATAAGCTTTCATTGATTTTTTTTTTATTTTATTTTATTTTTTTTATTTTTTATTTTACAGCCTATCTTTGCAGGTTATTTCAAGCCAGAAAATATTTTTAGATTGTAAGAATTTCTTTTTTTTTAAATAATACTTTAGTAATAAAAGTCTTATTAATTAACCCATAGCTGGGAGTAGAAGGGGATCCATACCTTATACCTTTCCCAAGAGTATTTGCACATAAGTGAATATAAAAAACCCAATTGAAATCAGAACTCTGCTTAATTTTCAGCCATTTTCCATTACACCACCTGCACATCCAATCTTACACCACCTGATAATCCTGAGTGGTTGCTCATCTAGGTACTGACCATTCGTGATGTTGCCAAAATTCAGTGATTGTATGGGAACCAATGTTTCAATGCTATATGGCTGCAAGCCAAGCTTTCAATGAGATTAATCATTTTCCTTAGCTGCTATACTGGTTAACTATGGAAGCCAATAGTTGCAAATATTGTTGTTCTCTGTCAACTCCAATTCGATATCCACAGCTCATATGTCAATAATGACCTCAACTTCATCTGGTTCCATGCACCCACTTCCAGAATATCATCCAAAATACCTGGATCATAACATCTTTTCTGACCAATCCTCAAAGGCCAACAGTTTTCACAACTGACATTTCTGAGCTACTGACTCACTATAAACCCAATGCTGATTTCCCCCATGAGAGCAGATCCAACCAGGCTGGTATTAGTTCTGCACCTTGGGAAAGCAAGCCGAATCAGGCCATCAACAGCAAGGCACTTCTATCAACAGTGATGCTTTTGGCTAGTGATGAAGCCAGTAGCACTACCCTACTACAATGCAAGAATTCATGGAGTATTTCTAAGTTGTCTAGACCACTGTACTACATATGCATTAGTTTTCTCGGCATGTATCTCAATTCCTACTTTGTGTTATACCCTGAACAAACTCTCAGTCTCCTACGACTGATATGATTGAAGATCATGAGAAATAAAAACTTTTGTACTATCTCAACTAAGTCTGATCTCCATTTGTTTTGTCACTTCACTTTTTTTTAAAATGGCGAGGCTGCCATTATGATGATCTAGTGTATATAATTGTGAGATTCATTTTTTTTTTAAGAGAAAACATTTGACATTCATTTATAAAATCTTAAGTTTTTTTTTTTTTTTTTTTTTTTTTAGAACTTCAAGTCTGTTAAATGTTATTTCTAATATTGAGGAGTTTTCTTTCAATATTTTAGCTTTGATAGAGAGGAAAATTAACATTTTTTCTTCTAGTTACACCCTTATACAAATTGGATCAAAATGAATAAGGTCTTCCTAGGATATCTCACACTTTCCCTTTTGCATCATCACTTGGCATTGGTTTTCTCTTTCAACTACATTTTTCTTTGTTTTGAAAAGATGGATAGAGTATTTCTTCACATTGACACAACTGACATTTGAAACGCTGACACTAACAATATCTGAAATCTCTCTGTAAGGCTTGCCAGTGTGTTTGTGCAGCATTACAATTTTCATATGCTTCCTGGAGTAACATCCATTGCAGACAATGGCCATAGGACAACTCATCGACAGTCGAGATTATCTGGGACTGATATTTTTCCAAGCCAAACAAATTTCATCATACACCCTGAAAATAGATTTGTATTACTGCACACCACTGCAAATGACCTAATCTGAGGAAAAAAATAGAAATTGATTACACCCTGTTACTTCAGTGGGTCTAAAAAGGAAAACTAAAGCAGTCGTTTCAATTAATTTGCACAAGGGTGTATATGTGTGCAACCTTTAGGCCCTGATGTCTTATGGTCCCCATGATCACTGAAGTTAAGCAACGAACTTACATGGGGTGGCCATGTAGGAATACCAGGTACTGTAATCATGGAGTGGGGAAGGGGGGTCAATAACAGTTCAAAATCAGAAAACCAAGTTCCAAATCTATTCAGGTTTATTATATTCATCAGCAAAAAGAGCAGCCCAAAGTGCCAAATACAGGTGGGGGATGTTAAAATCAAGCAGGTACAAAAATTTAAATATCTGGGAAGTGTTCTAACTGAAGATGGAAAGTGTGACACAGAAATCCAAAGGTGAATTGGCATAGCGAAGGATGCATTCCAGAAGCTGAGTAAAGTATTAAGACACAAAACTCACTAGAAACACTAGAGTACTAGATTGCTATGTGATGTCAGTTCTTCAATATGGCAGTGAATGTTGGACAATATCAACAAAGATGAAGAGAAAACTTGAAGTGAAATGTGGTTCTACAAAAGGATGCTGCGAATATCATGGACCAAGCATGTGAGCAATGACAAGGTGTTGGAAAGAATGGAAATGAAAAGGGAATTAATACTGAGCATTAAGAAGAGAAAACTGAAGTTCCTGGGACATGCAATGAGAAAGGAGGGATTGGAGAATTTGATACTAACAGGGCCAGATAGAGGGGAAAAAGAGACAGAGGAAAGCAGCGGATAACATATTTGAAGGGCCTGAGCAGGTGGATGACAGAACAGAGGCTGCAAGATGTTACAGAAGAAAGTGTGCTAAGACCCACCAGGGACAGAGAGATGTGGAAGGCCATGATCGCCTATGTCCTGAAAGGACAGGGCACATAGAATATTCAGTTTCATGCAAATATCCTTACTAAAGGTTAGTAGATCTTGTCCTTATCTTAAAATTTACAAAATATTTTCTGGTTTTAAAAAAGTTACAAAAGATTGATAAGCTGTAGATAACAAAATTAATCACTCATTATAGGGTCTAATGAAGGATTAACTTCTTTAGGAGTTACAGGATTAATTCATTTGAAGCCATATTTAACTATTGATCCGAGAAAATGGTATAGTATAAACATCTCTGAAGGAGTTGGATGCCAAAAACAACATTTGAATGTCTGGAGTTAATGAGGCTATTTAAGAACATGACTCAAGTTTTCAGGTCAATATTATAGTTTTGTAGCATGTTACGATATTGAAAATAAATTATTCCTATTGCTACATATTTTCTTGTCTCATACAAAATGTTAGAACTGATTCAGACACTGAGATCAGTTAAAAGGTTTACGAGTTATCAGTCCAGAATTCTTAATTTTATGATGGATTCAAGGTAAGTAAACATCAAAGGGGAGAAAGAAACAAGGCTGTACAATTTCATTTTTTGTAAACATTAACTTTCATAAAGTTGCATAGCAGTGATCACACTAAGCCAGGCTTTCAGTCTGAATTTCTGAGATGTGGATTATTCTCCCTATTTTTATTGTTATCACACTATTGCAGCCATTGTGCCCTCTGGTTTTCATTAGGTGATTGATCATCTGGGTAAAATAGGAGTTTTAAATTGAACTGTTCTCATTCTGCTGACCATGTCCAGGGATATCTTGTCTAGTTTTATTGCTCAGTTATTGTTTGAGCCCCATTTCTACTGAGGTCAACTACACATGGCCCTGCCCAGGAACTGTACTCCTAATTTAGGTCACCAAATTCACAAACCAAAGCTATTGTTTTGTAGGACAATTCTGAGTGGAGCCTTAAACATAACTTACCTGCTGATGAGTATGGCTACAGCATATACTGATGCTTCACTGCAGCTGAAAATTTGCTGTTACTTCTTTATAGCTCCCATATTGTATTTATTTCTATTAGGTCTGCTAAAGAGGTCCTAATAACCTAGGATATGTGCTAATTCTTTCAAATATCTGACCCCCAGTGTTTCCCTATCCACTAATTTTACTTCATTCCACAGGGGATTATCCTTTTTCCTTCATACATGATCAGCCATTCCTGATTTCATTGTCTCACCCCTAATTACAGCTTTTCAATATTCCTCTAGCCTTACTTTTAGAATGGCTAGTTTCACCTTTATATTCTTTGCCACAACTATAAATGATAGAGTACACACAATTCTTAATCATGTTCTCCTGTTATAAGCCTAACAGATTTTTTGTCAGGTAGAGCTGCTTCTGAGTATTGCCCTGGTGTTGTATGGTCTAATGGCTTTCCAATAATCTTTGGATATGGCAGTTTTTGTCATTCTTGATCCTTCATTTTTGCTTGCAGAAGCTAATGTTTGGAGAGTAGTAATTATTCTGATCATATCCTCTCTGGATCCACATCACTTATGTTTTTGTAAACACAAGACAGTCCCTTTCTTTACATTGTATGGATGGCGGAAATTGAAATATTGTCCAGTGAAAGTTGACTTGCAATATATAGATGTCTAAACCCATTTTCTGTATAATCTATGAGTACATTCAGGAAGGCTAACTGATTTTCTTTCATTATAAACTGGATCCAAAAAATCTTAGAGTTCACATCAATTTGTATTTTCACAACTTCCCAGTGAATCAGGGTACAAGAGTGTCATTTATGTATCTCAGTCACTGTTCTTAAAGCTATTTCCTCAAACTATTCCATATACGTATATTTCCTATCACCCACTGGTCGCAATGACAAACCCATAGGCAAGCCTTCTTATAATAGGATTCTTTAATGAAAAAATTTTAAGTATTAAAAAATTGATATATGAAATATAAAAGCAAAAGTTTATAGAAGATTCTCTAGTTTCTGAATCTCCTGCAGTAACTTTACATACAGCATATCAGTTTTCTCAAAACCGCTTACAACCACATCATGTTGAAATACCAATTCGCATACAATCAGCAAAGTTAAGCAATGTCAATCTTGGTCAGTACTTAGATGGGTAACCACTGGAAATACCAGGTAATAGCTCAGATAATAGCTCAGAATTGTTAATCAGTGAACTGAGTTCCAATTCCAGTTGGGTTTGTTATATTGACTTATGTGCAAATAACATTAGGAAAGTTATGAACTGGCCTCTTATCCCTTCATCTATGGGTTAATTAGTAAGACTTGTATCATTAAAACCATTATCTCAAAAACAAACAAAATTGTGTACAAAATAGGTAGATTTCAGCATTAAATAACCTATAGAGGTTGATATGCCAATAAGCAAAATAGCAACAATATTTAAATAGCAGTATCAACAAAAAAAAAATAGCAACAAAAACAGAAACATTAGTTAAGCTGAATAAGGTCAGCCAAGTTATGCATCTAAACCAAGGTTTCCTCAACTTTTATGGCTAACTTGAGCCTATAGTTAAACTTTTGAAGCACACTTAAATTAGGATGATAAAAAAAATAAAGTATTTTATAGGATTTATTAACTGAAACAAAATTAAAAAAAAAAAATTCCAGCACCTCTATTGCACATAAAAACAAAAGATGTCTAAATACTTTCAAAAGTGCTTTTTCCAGAGATTCATTTCACTTGTTCCTATAAACTTCTACCTGATATTTAGTTTCATGTATTATGAAATAGCAGACATTACAGACTACATTTAATGACTACAAGCAATTTAATTGGTTAAAAATCCAGACTTGTTATGCTTCATTGCAACTTTTTACTTGAAAAATTTGAAATGACTTCATATCTTCAACTTCTTTTAGTGTTTGATCAGTTTTGTAATTGGCTGATTTTGAACTGGATTCTTTTTGGTTTTAGAAATTACAATTCCATTAATTTAAATCTGAATCTGTAATTGTACTTTGTGTTCTTTTGTTTGCCTTAAAAAGTTTGCTTTTCACTATTGAATTCTTTTTGTAACCATTCTAATGTTTGGTCATTGAAATATGGTTCTGCTTGTCTTTTGAATTGTTCAAGGATTTTTTTTTCAAGTTCCTTTAAAGTTTGGAAACAGGAAATAGTCAAATTTCACAAGATCTGGTGAAGAGAGTGGACAGTTGATGCACTTAAATACCATTCTTAAAAACATTCATCTTGGCAGCTTTGTGAGCTGACAATGCTAGACCTACAATTTTTTGGACGTGAAGCTTGAACAGATATCAGCTCTCTTTGCAACCAGTAACAATAGACTTGAGGATCCAACTGTCAAAATGTAGATTATAAATAGATTCTGGTGAGTTAAACAAACCCATATAGTTTGGGGGTTTGGGGTGTTGCAAGCACCCAAGAAAATTTTGAAATCTGTCCAGTTACATGAGAATTGAGGTCATATGAAATAGGCATGAGAGTAGATTCTAAGGCAAATATTAGCTATTTCATCCTATTAGCTTCTATCACTAAAATGACATATTTAAAAAAAAAAATTATATATTTGTTGAAAAATTCACTCATTAAAAATGTTTCTTCTGGGGACTAGCTGGGATTAGCATTACTGAAGCTTAAGCTTCATTAGTTTCGTTAGAAACACTACTGTGAACCGGTGTATTGTTCTGTAAGAACACCATTTTGCATCTCAACTTGTGATCTTGTTTTCAATGCTTCCTTTAATTGGTATAGTAGTTTTTGTATTCATATGCCATGTCCTAAGTATGACATTAAACTGCTTAAGCTGGATAAGAGTCTTTAGCTTTGGATAGAAACTATGTTAGTGACATGCTACTGTAAAAACCAAAGCAACACGTGGCGAGCTGTGACTCCATATGTATTCCTGAAAGAGGACATATAAACAAGGGACACAACTAAGTTAGATAATCTCAACATTGCCAGTGTCTTGTGAAGACTGGAGTTCTATTAAAAAAAAAAAAAAAAAAAACACGCAGGTTATTAATACAACAAGTCTCTTAGAATTTCTGAAGAGGCTCCCATCTTTGTCAAGCAATCCACGACTTGTTCTCTTCCTGTGATCCATTCAACTTGGATCTCCTCCTTCACCATCATTTCCTTCCCTCTGGTCACATCAACTCTCGGACACCTTCACTTACAAGATTTGATGACTAATGTCTTTACCAAAGATGCATTGTCCGTTTTACAAAGGACTTCAGGCAACCTGGGTCATCTAAACAGACCCTGCAGTATGGCAGCTATCAATACACCTGCATCAGTTTCTTCACTGAGTGCAAGAGTCTCAGAGGCTAATATATTCTTTGTTGCTTGGTCAAGTTTTTTTATTTTTGCCACAAACAAGGATGATAAAACCATCCTGTGACGAATCATCCTCTAAACTGGCATAGGTGGCATCTGAATAGAAAACATTCAAATCTAAAAGTTTTCCCATCTGTGGAAAGGACATGGAACTGGTCTTTGATATTACTCATCCTACACATATCAAATGATACATTAGGTCAAATCTGAGTGGATACCTACATCATTTGACCTGGTAATCTTTTCAGATCAGTCTTTTCTTGACTCAACTCATTTTTTCTTAAGGACTTTCCTTTCTTTATATCTAATAAAGGATATAGATTTTGGTCTATAATAATCCCATCTTGTTTGCTTAACACCCAATCCCCAAAATTTGAAGGCTTTATTTTCATGTGTTCCAACTTTGAATATATTTTTTTTTCAACTGTGACATCATTTTTTTTTAATGAATCATTTCTGCAAAATAGAAAGTTATCCACATGCGTTGCCAAAGTACCCATCAGTTTCCCCAGATGCATCATGCCAAAGAAACAGTGCATTGTCATATGCACTCACTATTCCTTTTAGGTTAGTTAACACATGATTTGTGGCACCTTCCCGGCCCATCACTGTTGGTTTCGATCTAGATAGCTGGTTGTAGATTGTGTGTCACAATGTTCTCCCTTGTCCCACGTTGTGTTGATTAATCAGAAGGTAGTCACGTGAGTTCTCCACTAGCTGTCTCTCTGCCGAACTAAACCAAACCGAGAAGCGTGCACACAATTGAGTAATAAAAAAAAAAAAAAAATAGCACCAAGAAAAATAAGTGGACCGACATCTGAAGCATTGTGAAATAATGTCTATATACAGATTATACACAATCGTCTCTTGAATAATTCCCAATCCCTGCTTCTATCAAACTGGTAACAACAAACGTTTCTTAAGTAAATCGAATTATTCTCCTAAGCAATAATGAGAAATCTGGCTGGCCACAGCTTGCTGCACTGAACAGAGTTCTAAGTTCGTTATAAGTTTAGTCAACTTGTTGCTTGTTTTCCAAAATGTTACAGAAATTGCCGAAGTGCTAGGTTACTCTCTTCATTTAGCAATTTCAAACTGTCTGCAAATTCTCTTCTTGTCTAACTCTGGTTGGTTGATTGGCGACAGGTTTCTCTACGGTCGGCACCCAACGGCATGGCAATCATCTGTCTACTTTGGCTGGGAACTGTCTGGTCATTACATCTCTGGACCAGGAAATCAAACTGTCACTTGAGCTGCAACTCTGTCAATGTCTGCAATTCCAACAGACTTCAAACTGACTTCAAACTGACTTCAACTGCAACCAAAAACTGCATTCAGTTGTCGATCTCAAAATCTTCACTCCGACTGGACTGTGCTTCGACTCAAACTTCAACTCAAAAACTGTCTGCAAAATCACTTGTCTAACTCTAGTTGGCTGGTATCAGGCCTCTTCTGTCGATCTCTGCCACTCCGACTAAACTCAGACTTCAACTGTAACTGTCTGTAAAAATCACTTGTCTTTAACTTTGGTTAGCTGGCATCATACCTCTGTGGCTGGCGCCCAACAACATGGCACCTATCTTCATCGTTACATCTTTAAGCCGGTAACTGGAACTGAAACTGAACTTCAACGGGAACTCGAACTCAACTAGACTGCGCTCCGGAACTTTCTGATTTTGGTCCCTCGGGACCCTGTATTTATGCCCATGCCATGGTGTGGGGCCGACAGTTGCTGGGCGTTTAACCCCTCATCTCGGTGACCAATAGAATGCCGAGGTTAGCTGCTAACCGTTGCTACCTCTGGTTTACCCAATAGGATTAATCTGCTTTCCATGATGTCAATTTTTGGTAGTCTCCCCCTTTCGGCGCTTGTTTACGGGAACAATGAAATTTCTTGATCTTATGACATCTTCCCATACCCCTTTTCTGGGCTGGACTTAACTGAATTTTCTCTCTCAAAATTTTCTTTCTCATGAAACAATTTCGGGGATTTTTTTGTTTTTTTTTTCCCCCTAAAACTATAGGTATTAACCTTTTTGAACTGACTTCACCCAAAACAAGCCGACATGATTCTGTTGACATTGTTAACCAGATAAAAAAAAAATTTTCACCTGTGTTTTTAATATCCATTTTCTGAGTCACCGATATTTTTCAAGCGACAGGAATGCCTTCATTATCTGTCTTACCCTGATGTCAGTGAAAATGTTTCTTTCTCTAAATTATTTCGGGACCAGTGTTATCTTAATTCTTTTCACAATTCATGCTACAAAATGAAATCTCCCTTTCCGATACCCAGAAAAAGAATTAAATTTATCTTTCTCCTTATGTTTAGAAGGACAAGTGCCAATTTTCTTGGGTGGGCCAAAATCAAAATCTATTGTTTCGGGGCATTGAAACAAATTTAAGTTTTTTTTCTTTCTTCTTTCTCTGGTCTGGCAAAAAAAAAAAAAAAAAAAAAAAAAAAAAAAAAATTGAATATCTTTCTTTTAGGTTTAGAATGACAACTGTTAGCCTTCGTAGGTGGGCCAAAATCGACTTTGATATTAAACAAATCCTTCTCTTTTCTTCCTTCTCTCTTGTTTAAAATAACAATCAAGAAATACCATCTGATATCTTGTTTTTGTTTTTTCTTCACTCCTATTCGGAGAATAAAGATAAGTGTCTTTTAGTGCATTCTCCCCTTTTACCTACAATAGCAACTAGAAGATTTTCCAGTTATAGTTAATAATTAATCACCTCCATTTTCCTTTGCTCATATTTGGAGAATAAAGAAAATTTTTCTTAGTATGTTCTCTTATGATCTATAATAGCAATTAGATTTTCCAGTTATAGTTAATAATTAATAAAATTAATTATTTTCGATCCGCTCCAAAATATTGTTAACGATTAGCTCTTGTGCATCATTCAATCCATAAAATGCATCTTTTCAGCTTTCATACTTGTGACTCAGAACATACCTCAGATAGTGGTCCGAAAAATCTCTCACCTATCACCTTGTAAAAATGCAGAGGTGAAATCAAGAGCCCAACTGCCACCTCATAACTGAGGCTGTTAACATTACAAGACACATAGCTTCACATCTGCACGTTGGTGAATCCGTTTTCAAGTTTTGTGAATTTTCTTCATAATCACATTCAACAAGATGAGCCTTCATTATCTTTTTGTTATCTTAAATTTCTCTTATGACCCATTTTGTTGATACACATTTCTGACCCATGTCAGGCACACATTCATATACTTCATGAATTTCTGTATTTTTTTTTTTTTTTTTTTATTATTATTTCTTTGCATCAGTCACATCTTTTGCTTTATTCTTGTTCAGATATGAGCAAGACTGCATGTTCTTGGGGGGAGTACTCTCCACTGATCGACATGATCCCAATTTATACACATTGGATTTTCACTTTCTGCATCTGGCTACAAATGGCTATATTTTCCAGTTGATTTTGGTTATGTTGTCATAATCTGTCCTTTTTTTCACTTATTTCCATTCATTTCATATTCCACAACTTTTCCTAAACTTGGTTTTGTTGCGTTTTTTTCAATTTCTACCTATTGCTATTAGGACTTATGTTGTCCTTCAGCTTCCTCCAGCAAGACTTCATGCATCTCATTTACAGAGATTGTATTTTCTTTATTCCTTGAATTTCCCAAGTCCTTATTTACTTTCATCAAGTGGCATGGATGCATCCTGTAAAATGCTCATCCATGTCTAATCAGTACACACTAACCTTCCTTATTCAATGCTTTAGCAAGGCCATGCCATCCTCTAGTTTTGGGTTTTTTTTCATCTATAATAACCATATCTTGTTTGCTTTAACACTCAGAAAGTAAAATTTTTAGAAAAATTCACTCATTAAAAAAAGTTTCTTCTGAGGACTCTAGGATTAGAGTCATTGAAGCTTAAGCTTCATAGTAGACTTACCACTGAACTTATCCAGCAAGAACACCATTCTGCATCTTGTTATCTTTCTTTCAATACCTCCTATAATGGTTGTTTTTTTTGTTTTTTTTTGTATTTGTATGCAGTGTCTTAAGTATGACATTAAACTGCTTAGGCTGGGTAAGAATCTTTAGTTTTAGATAGCAACTTGTCTAATGTAATATAACAATCTGGCCCCACCCGAGGAAGTAATGCAAGCGATGGTGTTTCCCGTCGGTGAAGGGGGCGGCGAAGCGACAAGACAGGTGTTTGTGAAATACATCCTGTCGAGGCCGGAGCGGATGTCATTTGACCTTATTTCCGACAGCGGCGGAAATGGCTACAGAGGCAAACAGATCAGGTGTCTCTTAGAATTACGTGGGCGTTGCGTGGGCGAGGCAGGACCGGAAGGAAAGTCCCAGTTCTAGAAGACTATATAAAGACCTTGACACATGGATTCGCCAGCAGAGAACGGCCAGTGGAAGCAGAGAAACACCACGGCAAGAATACACTCCCGTCAACCCATTCTATGTGCCTCTCACCCTTCCGTTCTCTATTCCACACGGTTCGTCGTCAGTAATAAAAATATAACCTTATATTTTTATATATGCGTGTTTGTTGTTTTGTCATCGTACGGCGATATATAACACTAAGAGAAAAATCTGAAATAAAAACCTCTACTCCTACTCTGTATAGAAAAGGGTAGAGCTGAACACTAACCTTGGTGGGTAATGTTCCTAGAGAAGGTACCTCAATGAAAATATTTTCTAGTCTCCTAAACTGGTTGATGTTAGGAAGGGCATCATAATTATTTATCCATCACACCCAATGGTGCATAGGGCAGCAACTTTTTGTTGCTGTTTCTCTAACAAACTTTTTTACGGGGCAGGGTTGTTAGCCCCTGCACCCAACCCCTAAACCTGGAGGACCAGTGGACCATTCTTGGTCCTTACGTTTACAGCACCTGGTATTCCCAAATGGTCACCCATTTAAGTACTGAGCAGGCTCGATGTTGCTTAACTTTGGTGATCGGACGGGAACCAGTGCATTCAGCACGATATAGCTGTAGACATAGTAAGGGCATACAGCTGTAAAATTTGCTCCAATTATGCCACTACCTGGGTTGGTCACTTGGTTTCAATCCAGATAGCTGGTTGTAGATTGACTGTTCACAGTGATCTCCCCTGTCCTATGTTGTATTGATTGATCACAAGGTAGTCACATTAGTTTTCTACTGTCTCTCTACCAAACTAAACCAAACTGGGAAGTGTGCACACAATTGAATAATAAAAGAAAGAAATGTAGCACCAAGAAAAGTCAGTAGACTGATATCTGAAGTGTTGTAAAATAACATCTTTATATCCAGAAAATAATTCACACAATAGTTTTTCGGACAATTCCCAATCCCTACTCCTATCCAGCTGGTAGCGGAACAGAAATCTCTTAAGTAAATCGAATTATCCTCCTAAGCAATAAACGAGACATCTGGCCAGCTGCAGCACGCGGCTCCAAACAGAGTTCTAAGTTCATCGTAAGTCTAGTCAACTTGATTCTTGTTCTCCAGAATGTTGCAGAAATTGCCAAAGTGCTGGGCTATGGGTAGGTTGGCACAGTTCGTCTTCAAAATAGAGGTGGATTTCTTGTTCTTGGCTGGATCACTCTCAAAACTCTGGTTGATTGGTTGTTTGATTGCCGACAGGCTTCAATACGGTCAGCACCCAATGGCATGGCAATTATCTGTCTTTACTTCCTCAGCTGGGAACTATCCTTGGCACCCAGTTGCGTGGCAATTATCTCTGTCATTGCATCTCTGGGCCAGGAACTCGAACTCACTGTCACTCGAACTGGAACTAACTCGAACTCTGTTCAGTTGGCGATTTCAAAACTGTTTGCAAAATCTCTTCATGTCTGTAACTCTGGTTGGCCGGCAGTAGGCCTCTCTACGGTTGGCACCCAACGGCATGGCGTTTATCTGTTTCTTTACATCTTCAGCCAGGAGCTCTATGGGAGGCGGCAGGCCCTGCGGTTGGCACCCAACAGCATGGTGCCTATCTGTCGTTACATCTCTGGGCCAGGAACTTGTACTCCAACTGCCTCGAACTCAAACTGCGAACTGCCTCTCCAACTCACTCGAACTGATTTCGGTCCCTCAGGACCCTGTATTTATGCCCATGTCACGTGTGGGGCTGACAGACGCTGGGTGTCTAACCCAGCATCTTGGCAACCAATAGAATTAGCTGCTAGTCGTTGCCTTCGGTTCATTCAATGGGATTAGTCTTATTTTCATGAAGTCAACTGCCGATCATCTCCCACTTTCGGGCGCTAGTTCACAGGACCAATGAAATTCCTCTCAGTCTTATGATGTCATCTTCCTATACCCCTTTTCTGGGCTGAACTTATCCAGCATATTTTCTTTCTCACAAAACAATTTTGGGGATTTAAAAGAAAAAAAAAAAAAAAAAAAAAAATCACTATTAACCTTTTGAACCTGTTCCTTCCTTGTTTCGCCCAAAACAACCAGACAAACAGAGAGGCGTATCAGTTCACATTGTCACTTAGATAAGAATTTCTGCATCTGCGTTTTCAATATCTTTTTTCAAGTCACAGATATTTTCAGATGACAGAAAATATTTTGTTATCTGCCCCTTTTTTTTCTTTTTAATGTCAGGCTAGCCAGGCAATTCTCTATTTCCTTTGTTATCACCTTGGCAGGTGACTGATTCTTAAGTTTTGTCAAAGGCCATCTGGATTTTATATTTCAATCAAATTACTAATGTTCAGCAAAAATAAAAATTGAATTTATTTCTCTTCTTTCTCTCTCTCCTTTCAGGTTTAGAACAACAAGAGAGAAACAAAACTTGTTACTTTTCATGGGTGGCTCAATTCTTTTAAATTCCAATGTCTATTGTTCTGTATTTTATCTAACTGCAAAAATAAAAACAAACTTAATTCTCTTTATCTCTTTTTTATAAAAAGATTCTTTTAGTACATTTTCTTCTGATCTATAATAGTAATTAAAAAGATTTTCCAATTATAGTGAATTAATAAAATTAATTACATTCGCTCTGCTAAATATTGTTACAAATATTTCATTATGGTTTAATTACATATGATAGGTAGACCATGTAAAACATGGACCCAGCCTATCAAAGACGATTTTAAAAAGTTGCAATTACAGCCAGGCCTTACACAAAATCAAATGACCTGGAAAAGAGCCATCAAGAAAACCCAATCCAATCCATGCTAGCATGGAAACAGACATTAAACCATGATGATATATGCAAATCTCCACCATATCAATAGAAGTCAATACAACTGGTGGCTGAAATAGTCCTTGACATTGAAGACTAAACTAGAGAAACAGTAGTGACTACTTCTTGCTAGTTATAGCTTATGACATTCTATTCACTACTAAATTTTTTGCTTCACATACCAACATGGCCTAAAATTTTGATAGTAAGATAGTAAGATCCCTGGAGCAGAGAAAGTATGGCATTATTGGTACTGAATATTTTTAAACTTCCTCAAGCATATTAAGGGTGAGAAGTCAGATATTCTTATAAACTACATATCTGATATTAAAATTAAAAGCTCAAAAGAGAATTGTCGGAATGTTCGCTTATAAGTCGTTGGATAACTATTTGCTAAAAATTAATGCACTAAATAACCCTATATTCCTCATACCTGCTAAAATAAGAGATACCTTTGAATATGTGGAAATGGAATTAAAAAAACTTTAGTAAACACTTGAGATGAGGAAAACCTCTTGAAATTGAAATTGATGCTGCTTATGTGAGCTTAGCTGCAACGTTAAATCAAGGAGGCAGGCCTGTTGCATTCTGGTCAAGAACTTGAAACCCCTCTAAATGAAAATACTTCCTAGTAGAGAAAGAAGATAACACGATTATCGAAGCAATCGAGGAATGAAGTCATTACCTAAAAAGTAAATATTTTGTTCTTGTCACAGATCAAAAAATCTATCCTACATTTTCAGTAAGCATAAAATTTTAAAGACTAAAATTGACAAAATTCATTGCTGGAAAATGGAACTTTCTACTTACAAGTATAATATCAGATATTGACTGGGCATCAAAAATGCATGCCCAGATGTGTTAATGAGAGTACATTGTGCTTCAGCTGTAAAAGAGAGTACATTGTGCTTCAGCTGTCATTCAGAAGTATAAAGAATGATGCACTTTATCAGATTGAGAAATTTGAAATTCAACAGATTAAGTAAAGTGCAGGACAGAAAAATGTTATATAAAAAGGAAATATTTGTGGGAGGCTGTGGCAAATTGAAGCCACATAACCCTTCAAAAGATTAAATATAGATGTCAAGGGACTACTTCCTTCAAGTTAAGGAGGAAAATATTGAATATCATTGATGAATATAGTCATTTCTCTTGTGTTTTGAAACATGCTCACTACAACTGTATTGATTTTTTTTTTTTTTTAAGTAAATTGTTTTGCATATTTGGTATACCAAATTATATATACACTGATAGATGACCTAGTTTTATGTCAGAGTAGTTAAGATTTTTTTAAAGAGAAAAGAATAACCACTAATAAACCTACAGCATAGAACCCATAGGGAAACCGTCAAGTGGAGAGTGGGTTTTGTTTAACGGTATATCAACCTCTGTAGGTTATTTAATGCCAAAAAGGTCGGGTTTTAACATATTGTTTTTTAGTGTTCGTTTATAGTGAGAAGATTGATTTAGTCAGATTTTAATTAAATTTTTTTGTTTTTATTCTTTTTTTATTTTAGAAAACTGAAAATGTCTTCTAGTTTTGTCTTCAAAAATGTTTTGCTGAGATTTTTTTTTCCTTCAGAAATGTGTTATGGTTATATTTTTTTCTTCAAAAGTGTATTGTTGGTAATATTTTTCCTTAAAAAATATATTTTTCTATAAAAGTCTAGTTTTATATATATATATATATATATATATATATTTCTATAAAAGTGTATTTTTATGCTTTCATGGTGTTTTGACCCCAGTTTGAGGATTAACTACTTGCCCATAGCTGGGACCCTAACAGGTACTACCACTCTGGCTCAGGTAGTACCTGAGAACTACTAAGAGGTGGTTCCATGCTCCTCACAACCTCCCAATCAGAGGCCTTGCTGCCAGATGCAGTTTACGGTCATGCCCAGGACCACAAGTGGAAAGACTAAACAGAACTTTGGGGAACATGATTAACTGAGGTTAAAATTAAGAGATTTCTGTTCATCACTAGAAAACTTATCTGATGCTCTCCACTATTTGTTCCTTACTGTGTACAGCAAGAAATTGTACTCATGGACAGATGTTTTCTAATCGGAGAAAATATATTTCCAATAAATCTGTTCCTTTGTGGTTGACGATTCTTGGGAAAATACTTATTAGAAACTACATTCAGAACAAGTACAATTCTACTATACCAGAAATTGAGCTGATTCAGGCAAGGCCTGATTACACTCATTAGGTTACCAAGTAAAAGAAGATACTGTTTCTCTACATCACCTTGCTCCTGCCAGGGAGGGAATGACAATCTTCAAACCTGAAGCAGTTATAGAAGTCTCAAATAACTATACCAGATTTGGATGAAAATAATGTACCAAAATTAAAAGAATTTGTATTACAACTAGTGTCCAGTGATTCAACTGTAGGGAATGAAGAAGGAACCTGTAACTTCCCTAGCCCAAACACTGCAAAAATGTCCCCTTAAATCCTCTAAAAGTTTCAAAGAACTTAACTCAGTATCAAACACTAAAAAAAATAAAAATAAAAAAATTCAGTTAAATGGTTTTTGAAATTGCATTTTCCCCAACAAAATAAAGTATTTCAAGTTTACATTTTCCAAAAATTTGTATTTATATGCCAATCTCCATATACAGGATGCAATAGGTAAATTGTTGCCACTTCATATTTTTAAAACTCACTGATCATTCTAAGAAAAATACTTCAAAATGTTTGTTAGATCCAAGCTATGTTAGATCCAAGTCAATCAGGTCCATAAGTCAGACACTCTTGTGTCCCTGTCTATCAGGAAGGTAGTGCATTCAGTATTTCCTATACAAGATGAGAAAGTGCCAATTGTTATCCCAAGCCATGAAGGCCAAGAGGAAAGCCCATGCTACAAAGCTTTTGAATAAACTCAAACATCCCCTCCAACCAAACATGCTTTGATTTTTCTCAAATAAGAAAAGTTTCTGCTAGGATAAGATGGTGAACATACATAACTATTGGATTGCAGTGTCCCCAAAAGATGTACCAAGAGTGATGAAAACCAAATATCTAGTCAACATCACAGTGTTTGCCATCACTAGTGATGGCTCCAAAGTTATGCATCCATTCATCTTTCCACAGGGCCTTAGACTCAACATGGAGACCTACATTAATTGCCTCGAGGAGGTAGTGCTGCCGTGGGTCAAGAGGGTGGCTGCTGGAAGACTGTCTAGCAACAGAACTCTGCAATGTTCCATACAAGCAGGAGAACCTAGTCATGGCTGTCAGACAATTTCTGCAACAACATCACCCCTTACATTTGGCCATCTAAATCCCCAGACTGCAACCCTCTTGATTATGCTTGGGGCACAGTTGAGCAAGAGACTAGCAATACTCCTTGTAGCATCAAAGATGAACTAAAAGGCAAAGATTATGACAGCAATCACAAATTTAAACAAGGAAACTATCCAAAATAGCTGCAGGAGATTTCAAAGTTGTCCAGAGAACATGGTTGAGACCAATGACGGTTTTATTGAATAAATTTACTCTTTAGTATTTGTAAATAATTTTTCTGTAATTTTGATAAATATATCTGTTAAAATGAGACGTCAGTGTTGTTTTCAGTTTTGTGTAATTCAGACAACAATTTATTCATCGCATACTGTGAATCGCAGTTGATACAGCTGGTGGCTAAACTAGTCCTTGACTAAACTACTAGAGAAATAGTAAATACTTCTAGCTACTTTGCTTACAAAAGTAGAATTCTGCCTTAACTGTTTGGCTATTCTGATCTTCTAGACATTTGGGTCTTTAACTTTCATAGCCACAGCAAACAGAAATGCTACTTCTATAGACTGGAGTTTGATTTTCTAATATTCTGCTTCAAATTAGATTTTTCTGATTCACTCCACATCAAAACTTGCTGGCTTGATGTGAATGTTATAAAAGCAAAATTAAAAATAAAAAATTTGCTCTCCATGCAAGGGCTCTGGACATATGAGTCACAAAACAAATCCTCTGAAATATAACCCACACAGCACAGAGTCATGTATCCATCCTGACTGCTTAAAAATGACCCACTTGTAATATTCAATGCAGTAGGCAAGGACTCACAGTTCACCAGCAGCCTCCCAATCAACTGACCCAACATGAGCTTCAACATCAGACCCATACACAATTCAGATTACTTCCATCACCAGTAAAAATAATTTGCCTTGATTCATTATACCAGCAATACAGAGAATTTTTTTTCTTATTTTCTACCTGACAGCACTTTATTCTAGTTTGTCCTCTTGCAGACATATGCATTAAATAACAATTTCCAGATCATAGTTGCAGAACCATATTTTATTAACCATCACAAGTCATTCAAAAGTCTTGAATCTCAAAACCACTAAACTGAAAGCCAAGTATGACAGGCACTTGTCCCTCAAACTTTACATGATTGGATTCAGGGATGTCTTCTAGTGTTTTCTTCTGCAGTAGCATGTTGACCTTGAGGTCAACACTCAAAAATTCCATGTGCCCATGGTTTAGTCAATGATCTGAAACAGATCTACAAAAGATCCTACAAATTGGTGCTTTAAAATAAAAGCACACTATTTACAGCAAAAAATGAGGCTCAGATTTTAGGAAGGGAGTCAAGCCAAGAATTTTCAGCAACCCCTCATATGACAAAGCTTTCCAGAGATCTTTTTTGTAAGAGACAAATATAATGGTGCCTTTTCATTCATATATTTGGTTTCTGATTGGCTTAATGATTAACTGCTGACCTTTAAGAAAAATAGAGAGAAGGAGATTATGAGATTTATAATATCTAAAGTTTCTTTTTTATACTACTAAGAATTGAATTTAGAGATGATATATAACTAATAGAAATAAATACTGTCCCCCCACAAAAAAAAACTTACCTTTTAATAGCTTTTCCTATACATTAAAACAGTATACGGGGGATTATCATTATGCTATATATATATATATATATATATATATATATATATATAAAGTATGGGCAGTTGAATAAAATTTATAATTAAAATATATATATTTCTTCAGCAACAAACCCTGAACTACAAACTTCAGAACTTCCCAGTGAGCTATTTGATAAAATAAAAAAAAAATTATTGTGAGTGTGCAAATAATATGAGGCCATTTTCTGGATTTTGTTCTTTTTATCTGTTATAAAATTTGTCTGCAACAATTTAAAATAATATTCATGTGCAATTTAACATGAAAACACAAAATATGAACAGTTTTTGGCATGCATACAAGATATTACATATTTGTTATAAGATTGATTTTTTAATCAAAACATACAATTGCTTACATCAGTGATTCATATACTTTGCAGAACATATACATATAAGTAAAAAGTAAATTTGAATTTTTGACAAAGTTTAACCAACATATCAACAACAAATAAAAAATGGTGTGTCAAAGACAGTTTTATTACTTTATACTATCTCAGCAATTTTTATAGGTTTAGAAAGTTATTTTTAGAATTTTAATAAAACCCAGGTATATGTAACTGAATGTACACTTTTTCACAAGTCTCAACATATTTTAGTGAATTTATGTGACAAGATCAAATAAAAGATGCAGAAATTTTTTTTTCTTTAAAATATATTAGCTATGTATTTGCAGAGCAAAGACAAACAAGACAAAAAAACAAAAAACAAAAAAAAAAAAAAAACTTGTTTTTCGTTTTTCTAGTTGAAGGAGCTGCATCTTCTGATTAATAAATTAATCCTTTCAAAATAGATATTTTTTAACCAATGGGTCATGTTCCCTACACACACACACACACAAAAAAAAAAAAAAAAAAAAAAAAAAAAAGTTTTGTGATCTTTGAAGAGTATTTAAGTAATTATCTAAACAGACAAAATCAGTAAGTATAAGCTATGGATACAGGTGGCAGCAGTTTACATTGTGCCTGCCTTCAAAGAGATTACCTTACATACTTAGCACCCCTACTCAATGCTGCACAACACTCTGCATCCTCTATTCACTTTCCCCCTTGCCTCTTTTTACACATACAGAGAAATCACATTTAATCTTAAACAATCACAAACATAACTTTAACACAAGAACTTTAATACCTGTACATGCTGAGAAAAATTTAGTAAGAAAAAATATTTTACATTTAAAAACTCACTATTTTTTTGTTGTTGGCCGATTTAAATCTGCAATATATTTATTCAAATTTTGTTCTCGTGTTCAGACATTTTTATAAATTAATGAATAAAGATGTTTTCTTAGTTATTTTTTTATAATATGGTTAATTATAAATATTACATTGTAGTTGGTTCACATTTTTTTTTTTTTTACAAGATTTTTAAATATCAAATTATTCTCTATTATAATTGTGTATATATTTCCCTCCTGTCACACTCAGAAAGAGAGAATAACGAGGTAGCATTGACTTAGTTCGTTCTTTTTAGTACCAGTTATGAAAGCTCTTGTCGCATCTTTGCTCTTTAACAGGGCCTTATTTTACTTTTGCAATAAATATGTCGTCAAGTAGTGAAAAATATATATCCTGTTATAATGAAGGTGTGTGTGTGTGTGTATATATATCCTCAAATATTTTGGTGTCATTTTTGACAGCTTGGGTACACTCCTGTGATATATATATATATATATAGAGAGAGAGAGAGATAAATAAATAAAAGGCAAGATGTGTGTGTGTGTGTGTGCTTTATACAAATCCACAATTTTTATCAGATTCTTACCAAACTTCACACAAATATTCTTTAGGCTGAATGAGCTCCAGGACCATGGATTAGTTTTAAAATTTATTACACCCGAGCAACGCTGGGCTATACTGCTAGTGTATATATATATATATATATATATATATAAACAATCAAATGTTTGGTTCTTTACTTTCATTTCATTCTATTAAATTCATAAATTCAATTTCATACGTTTATTATTCTAAAAAGCAGTGTCAGGAGAAAACTATCCTTCTGGCACCATTTTTGTTAAACTTTGCCAATTTTTTTTAATATCAGTCAATATTTATTTACATGTACATAATATCATTATCTTTGCTGTTCATGCTTTGGCCATTATACTCTCTAGCCTTTTTCAGAGCAAGGCAATTTACAGGGAATTCCAAAATGAGTGTCAAATGTTCTCATTCCACTACCCATGTCTAGGGCTATCCTATGAAGTTCAGTTATTGCTCACCCTGTTTCTACTGAGTTCAAGTACACACTACCCAACCCAGGGATTTAACTCAGAATTACTATGTCACTAAGTTCATGACTCAACACTAATACACTAGTCTATTGTCCCAAACAAATTAGTCAATATTTATCTTAATTCAGTTATCAACTACCATGCTTTCCAAAGTAGAAAAGCAAACATAAATGAATTCAAGTATTATAATCCTTACCATTGCCTGAAAAGATGAACAGATATTTTTCTTTTCAAAGAATTTTCTTTAACTCTATAGATTCGCTGTGGAATATAGAGTGCCACACTCACCACCTTACATGGTGCAGCCATGATTTTAATAGCAAGTAGGTTTTTACTAGATCAAGTGGCTAACCCCACAGGAAACAATTTTTGAATTCAATGGTGTCCTTTTCATAGTTTGGTTGCCAAGTTAGAGAGTTCAATCTGCTCTGTTCTTAACCTTTAACTGGAAGAAGAGATGATTCATACCCTTTCCATAGGCTAATCGTGTGAAAGTAAAATCTAGAACTCTTCAGAATTATTACTTCTAGTTTTAAGTATTTTCAGAGATTTAAAATGCAAATTATTAACCATTTAAGATGTGCCAGATGAACGTCATTAAATTAGTTACTCCTTATGATCAAGTTTCTAATATTATTAAAGTTTTAACCTGTAATCTAAGACAAAACAGAACCGCAATGCAGTAACTTTAAGTAAATAATTATTAAATATTATTTCTTTAAGCTTACATATTCACTACTGTCTAACAATCAATATTGCTGATGCTAATAGCAGATTTTTTTTTTTTTTTAAATACAAGGCCAAAAATTAAACAAGAGTTATCAGAGTGTTTAGTCTTATTCTTTTCTATTAATCAGTTAAGTGTCATATGTGATACACGCTTGGGTGATCATGTCTCAAATGAGACATGATTGACTGGATATGAGATTTTCCTGCAGTATGTTGCCTTTACTTTCTGCAGTAGATTGGTTGCCAACCAAGCCTATAGAACCCAATTTGTCTTACTATTCAACCCATAGCTGGAGGGAAAGTGACATTCATATCTTTCTGATGAGTATTTGCATGTAAGTGAATGCAACAAATTTAACTTTAATTTGAATTCAGTACTCCAGTCTCGTTCTGAGCAGATATCCGCTACACCACAATGCACGTTCTTTTATAGACTTTGTACAAAATTTTCAGAATTTTATGAAAATGTATTTTTATAATCATTTCATTCCAAGTAAGACAAAGCCACTAAAATGCAAGAGGTTAGCAAAGCTATAAAAAGAACACTAATTTCTCTTAAAATAATAAAAATAAAATATAAAAATATTGAAGCTGTTTAAATAAAAATATTCCTTCTTGAAAATTGTTAACTGTATCAGATGCTTTTAAAGTACATCTTTTATGTGCCATGTCCCTTCAAAACATTGGTAATTAAAGCTCTCCACAATTTCCTGTTCTTCGTAGTCTTTTTGTTATCCCTCCTAAACCCGTTTTGCCATCCATTTACTCGAGCTCACTAAGTATGTTATGTGTTTTCTCTTCCTCAATCTGTCCTGTGAGTATCAAATTTTCAAAGCTCACTTTCCTCATTATGTAACCTAGAAATTTAAACTCTTGTTACCATTGCTCATATATTCAGGCCATTGTATTCTCAGCATCTAAACTTATTTATAAATGGAACTCTGTGTGTGTGTGTGTGTGTGTGTGTGTGTGTGTATGTATGTATGTATGTGTGTGTGTGTTATCTATAGACTCCAAAACGGCTGAACCAATTTTCTTGAAAATTTACACAATTGTACTATAAGTGTCTGCAAGTGTTCTTAGCTAGGTTTTGTGTAGAGGTACCCCTGATAAATATCGAAAAAAAAAAATCAGGTTATAAAAGGAGTGGTCCGATTTTAATCAAATTTGATTCGGTCATAGACAAGACAAATGATATTCAGAAGTTTCAAGGTTGCAATTCTTACAATAGTGCAGAAAATTGATTATATATATATATATATATATATAAAAGGCAAGATGTTTGTGTGTGTGTTTATCTGCTTGTATGCCTTTTTTTCAGCCTTTTTATTTTAGTTTTTGCTTCAGGTTTGGCTCAAAGTAGGTATAATTTTAGTTCTTAGTCATGATACCATTTACTCAGAGGACTTATTTAGCCTTCAAAATTCAGTTTGCAATGAAAAAAACAAAAAAAAAAAAACAGAAAAACACCATTATCCATTATACCCAAGCAACACCGGGCTATGCTGCCAGTCCTTCTATAAAAGGACATTTCTGTTGCTTCAAGTCTTTTTCATCTCTTGGAGTACATTGTCTGGCATTCAATGTCATATAGGAGGGCTGACATTATGTAACAGTTCAATACTTTTTTCTTTGTTTCTAATGATATTTTAATGTTTCTAATCATCTTTATACACAGCATTTCAAATAAGCACTGATAGAAAATGCATTTACCTATTTTACACAGTTGATTAATACACATTATATTGTGCATTAAAAGATGCCTATAAATACATAGATGACTACATTTGCCATCTACTTCATAATAATCAATATGTGTGCACATGCAGTTATTCCATATTACAGCATCAATTTGAAGCAAATTTCTGTGTTTCCTAAATAAAGACTTCCTAAAATATTAGGTTTTTTTTTATTACGAGTGTAAAGAAGGTCTGCATAATAAGATTATGTTATGGATACTTTAAAAATTCTTACAATATTATACTGAAATATAATGATTAAAAAGAACCCAACCAGTTTATCATTTCCTTATCAGAGCAAAAAATTGAGCACAAAAAAAAAAAAAAAAAAAAAAAAAAGTGCACTGTGACAAAAACGTATAGAATCCTACCTAGACTAACATTATATGCAAAACAAAGCTAAACATTAAAATGCTAATTACACATATGTTCACCAACCATTCCTTATTTAAAACATGACAAGCATATGCATGACTAAGTTTCATGATAATAAACCACACAATATACTTTTGTGATTATCAGATGTTTAAACTGAAGTTAGTTCATTACCACTTATTCCATCACTATTTATGCCTATAAGCGGCAACAGGAAATGAAAAACACACACAAACACACCCAGTAAATCCACTAAGACACAAGGGGTTATAGGATGTGGAAGAATTACGAACGGAAGAGTTGGCATGAATGAGACAATACTGCTTGGTTAAGTGAAAACACTCCACATACACAGTTCTCCAGCAATGGACTGAACACTCTTGGCTACAGGTGATGTTTAGAACAGCTTATGATCAAAATTGTCGCAACCCAAAAGGTTACTGCATGAGTAGTCACCAAAATGGAGGTTGGGAATAATAGTATATCAACAAACACAAGACTCGCATGCTGCGTGAAGTAGATACGCTGCTAGTGAACTGCTAATCGGTATAATCACCAAGTGTCCATGTATTTAAAAGGATAGGAACATACCATTACAGTATATAGGTAGGTATACAACAATAGACATTCATTGTCTGCTATATTTATATGGCTAAATAATAATCTGCTGCTACAATATAAATTTATTTATATTATATATATATATATATATATATAAAAACATACTATTAAATATAAGAGACAACGAATGTCCATGTTTAATCACGAGCCGTTCTAAAAGTCATATTTTGGCTTTAATTTCAGTTGAAAATAAAAACAAAAACCCTCCAACATTTGGATAATTTTTAATTTGTTTCTAAGCTTTCAGCTCACATGAGCCGTCTTCAGAGAGGTTATTTAGACTGTAATACAATAACATCCACCATCACCGACTATTTTATTTTCTGTTGACAAAACACTGCTTGGCAACGGCAATAGTTACCAAAAATAATAAACGCAGTTCTCAAATTTGCAATGTGGTTTTATGATGTCACAAAATAAAATCGGTACTGGCGGATGTTATTGTATTACCGTCTAAATAACCTCTCTGAAGATGGCTCATGTGAACCAAAAGCTTAGAAACAAATTAATAAAAAAATTATCCAAATGTTGGAAGGTTTTTGTCTATTTTCAAATGAAATTAAATCCAAAATACAATGTTTAGAAAGGCTCATGATTAAACATGATGGACATTCATTGTCTCTTATATTTAATAGTATATGTTTAGAAAATTATTTGCTGCCTCGATACACTAAATTTAAGTTATATATATATATATCTGTCATCCACAGAGATTCCTATTTCACAGCTCATCAGTATGCTTCTAGCCAGGATTGAAAGACTGAATTGACATTGATTGATGATTCTACCTCTGAGCTATGGGTGCTTGAGAGAGGAACGCAGACTACATACATGCATGCACACACACACACGCAGTAGAAGCGGTGCTGGTTAGACCAGCAGATGTGCGATTATATATATATCTTTTAGAACCTTTAAGTTCTCATGGTTCTCTAACATATGGTGTTCCCAGAACTACGTGCATGTAGTTTCAGATGGTTACGCATCTATAAGGAAGCACGATAAGCAAGCTTGAAAATCAGTGTATATCATTTCACAGAAATAACTTTTTTTTCATAGCATTAAACATGTAGAATTTTGTACCAAAGAAAGTGTATTTGTAGGTAATTTTATGGCACTACTTTATTCAAAAGAAATGTGTAGATGAAGTACACAGAATTCTTGAGACTTACAGTGAGCATGCTGTCAGAAACAATGTGCAGAGATTAGTTTATACACTTCAAAAGATTTTGAAGATAAAATACTAGTGCACCAAAAAGTGTGAAGACAATGAATTGGAGGCATTACTTCATGTCAGGTGCAAGTTGAACTGGCAGAATCATTACGAGCTTATCACACAACAGTCCTGAAACATTTGTAAGCATTACAAATGGTTCAAAAGCAAGTACGTTGGGTGTCATTGGAGTTGAAGCTGAGAGACATTGAACGGCATCTTGACATGTGTAAATAGTTGCTTCAACGACAGAATAGGAAAGGTTTTTTTGCATCATATCATGACTGGCGATGAAAGGTGGATACACTACAATAACCCTAAGTATAGCGGATCATGGGGTAAGGCAAATCAGTGGCAAAGCCAAATATCCATGGTTTGAAGCTTCCACTCTGCATTTGGTAGGATCAGCTGGATGTAGTTTATTATGAGCTGCTCAGTTGGGTTCCATTATTCTCACTTATGTGCAAATACTCCAGGGAAAGGTATGAAACTACCTCTTCTCCCCCTAACTATGGGTTAATTAAAAGGACTTGTATCAGTAAATCATTACCTCCCAAAAAATTATTACAGGTTTTATTATTAGAGGTCAGAATCCTAGTGATTAGGGAAGTATCCTCCCAAGAGGATGTTCTACAAAGTAAAAGCTCAGGGGGGGGAGTGTTCTTGGTGGAACTTCCTTCTTACCAATAGGATACAAAAGAAATGAGTCGAATATGTTGATGGCATGGTGGGTCCAAGCTAAGGTCTGGACTTGTGGAACTAAAGAATGTAGCTTGTCTGACTATTTGCCATAAAACTAAGAATAGAGACATTAACAATGTTTTGACTGTGGGGAAAATGAATTGCAGGGAGAGGGGGAAATAATAATTCATCACCAACAAGGCCATGTAAACAAAATTGAAATCTTAAGTTTAGACAGTGAGGAATAACTTCTGAACCAGTGAAGCTTAGAGTTAAAAAAAAAAAAAAAAAAAAAAAAAAAAAAGGGGTCAAAAATTTTATATATATATATATATATATATATATATATTAGACATGGTTGTCTGACAGTAGGTGAAAGAGGTTTGTGTATCAGTTGTATTTTTTAACAGAATTGGAGCTTGACCTCATTCATTCAAGGCCCTTTCCATCTTATGAATCTGCTCTTACATGTATCCATTATTGTAGCATTTACAGACGTTTTCCAAACCTGACTTTAAAATTGAACAGATAAATTAACATGCCAATAAACTTAAAATTTAAAAATTTAACTTATAATTTAAAAATTTATATCTCTCATTGTGGACGTAGGAATCACACTACAGGATGATTGAAGATTATCAATTTCTTTCCTCAGTGTAAACAAAATCTTTTTCTGTCAATGCATAATCTCCAATATTTATGCACTCTTCCCCTATAAACAATATATATATATATATATATATATATAAGAGCAATCTGAGTGTGTGTGACTAATCTATGCATGCCTACATTTTTTAAGCTATGCCATTCAAACTTTCTAGGGACGTATATCTACAGGGAAGCCAGGCCGACACATGATTGTTGAAAGTTCAGCAATTTTCCCTTTCGCACTTTTTGGTCAATGGAGCCAATTGTTTACATTTGCTCCATAAAACATCTAAGATGGTTGCTAGATTACGTCATAGGATTTTTTTAAATAATTTCTTGTATAATTATTTTTTTATATAACAGTTTTAAAGTGAGGTGGTGACTACAAGCACTTGGAAATCGCAACACGCTGCATTAATCATCTAATTAAAAAATGTTTTGAGTTGCACGGGCAACGCTGAGCTATGATGCTAGTATATGATACACTCATCAATATAAATCTAGCTTGAATTAAGAGGGAGGTTGTAACAATATGGAAAATAATATTTGGGTTAAAAACTTTAAACCTCCATTGGCACTGTGGAGCATTGAAACATCCTTAGTAATATGGGGTTTTCAGACACCATTTAAAATATACATTTCCTTGTTCTCTTGCTGTCTTTTTTTTTTTTAAATCAACTCCACCCACATCTATTGAACAGGTGAAGAGGCTCATCCCTTGTTCCCTGTTTAGGATGTGGTTTCGAGCTTTCTCTTTTCCAATCTTTTCACACTTACATAGCCCCCTGCACATCAGTGGCGTTACCGCCTTGCTCGGGGTGATATGATTAAAAATCTTTTACCCCAAACAAGCCAATAAAGCCACTAGGATGTAAAGTGTCGGAGAATATGAGAAAAGCGACCATCAAGGAGAGGGGACAATAAAAGAACAAGAATTAAGACAGCACAAGACAATAAAGTTTACCGAGATGTGGCTATCACTCCTGTGTTGTAAGTAGAGCTATGCTTCTCGTTTTAAAAGGGAGAAGTTGCTCAGCCCTGAGAATTCAAACCCTGTGGCAGCACCATCACACTAAAAAAGCTGGGTCGGTGTAATACTGATGCTGGCATGACTGGTTGTGGGAGGTGGGGAGGTTAATCAATTTTTGTCCTTGACACTTATACATAAGTATGTGTATAGTGCACCCCCCACCCACTTAAATGACCTTGTGTCACATCCAGCGTTGGTAGTGAGTTCAAATATTCCTATATCAATTGAAACCAACAATGATAGATTTTTTTCAATTTTATAGCCACCATTTTAATCCTTGAAGTATTCAATTTGAAAAACCTGGTATAAGGATGGATCAGACATTTTTATGTGCATGTATTTATTTTATTGATCTTAAAATCAAGCAGACGTTTTAAACCTCAAAACTCAAGTTTAGTGTTCTACTTACTGAGCTATTGAACTGTCTGTAAAATCAATAAGGTAATGCAAATCGATTCCCTAAATAAAAAAAAAAAAAAAAAAAAAAAATGCAAAACGCTAAAGAAAAATATAAGATAGTGAAAGAAAAATTATCAATCATTTCAAATTTTTCAATATTTTCAGGCAATTCCAGCATTTATGCATTCTAGCAAAGTTACCCAACACAAATTAGATGAAAACTTATTAGGAGGTTGTTTTGTATTGATTTTCACCTTTTTGTTTCTCCTGTGAGCTTGAAATGGACCTTTCTCAGTTTTTGGTATACACTGACAATAGCAAACATTAAATATGCAAAATGAGATTTTATGTGTCTAGTCAGTTAAAGTAGTGTAAGATAAGGATGTGTCTTCTCGCCAAGCTTATTTCACCTATACAGTGAGGATTCCGAGAGAAGTCAAAATTCTGACAGGATTCCGAGAGAAGTCAAAATTCTGACAGGATTCCGAGAGAAGTCAAAATTCTGACAGGATTCCGAGAGAAGTCAAAATTCTGACAGGATTCCGACAGAAGTCAAAATTCTGACAGGATTCCGACAGAACCGATCAAAATTCTGACAGGATTCCGACAGAAGTCAAAATTCTGACAGGATTCCGACAGAAGTCAAAATTCTGACAGGATTCCGACAGAAGTCAAAATTCTGACAGGATTCCGACAGAAGTCAAAATTCTGACAGGATTCCGACAGAAGTCAAAATTCTGACAGGATTCCGACAGAAGTCAAAATTCTGACAGGATTCCGACAGAAGTCAAAATTCTGACAGGATTCCGACAGAAGTCAAAATTCTGACAGGATTCCGACAGAAGTCAAAATTCTGACAGGATTCCTTGTTAGCGGCCAAAATCTTAATGACGCAAGATATGCAGATAGCACAGTGTTGATAGCAAACACAGAAAGGAAATTATAAGAACTCCTGCAGAAAGTAAGAAAGGAAGGTGAGAAGATAGGACTAAGCATCAATAACAAGAAGTCAGTCAGTTAAGTGCCATACCTGATAACACTTTAGTAATCAGGTCTTGAAAGAGACATGACTGGATAGAAGATTTTCCCCACAGTAGGTTGTCATTACTTTCTGCAGTAAAATAGTTGCCAACCAAGGATACAGAACCCAATCTGTCCTATTTAACCCATAGCTGGAGGGAGAAAAGATGGATTAATACCTTTCTCAAGGGTATTTGTGATTAAGTGAATCACACAAATTCAACTGAAATTCAAACTCGGCTCTCCAATTTCTTGTTCAGAGCCGATATGCACCGCATCACAATAAGACTAAGTCATGATTGATTTAGCAAGACAAACTTGCTAACCACTTAATCATATTAAAGTGCTCACGAATGCATAAACAATTTAAAACCTAAAATACAGTTTTGATTGTTTATTATTATTATTATTATGTCATTTTTCATCATATTTCGATTTCTGCTTTGGTCTCACTACCAACCAAGTCTGCGGAGAGACCTAAGGCAGGTCGTGACGTGTTGTTATGGCTCCATTTCATGTTTTTCTATCTTCCCTATCATCCCTAGCATTACATAGATAAAGTTTTCCTTAGTGTGTGGGCTGTACTTAAGACAATTTTTTGTATATCTCTTAAGCTGGGGTTTCCAGGGATTCTTTCAATGTGTTGTTTTGTTCCATTTTTTATCATTCCAAGTGCACCTACTATCACTGGCACAACTCTTGTTTTCAATTTCCACATTTTTTCTATTTCAATTTCCAGGTCTCTATATTTTGACAGTTTTTCAAATTCCTTGATTGCTATGTTACAATCCGCTGGACAAGCCATATCAATTAATAGACAAGTTTTCTCCTTCTGGTTTTTAACAATAATGTCTGGCCTGTTTGCTTCAATTTTTCTGTCTGTGTAGATGGTGTAATCCCATAGAATGGTTACATCTTCTATTTCTGTAACCGGTGCTGGGTGATGTTCATACCAGTGTTTGTTTACAGCTTTTCCATAATGTTTGCACATTGCCCAATGTAAATATTGCCCAACTCTATCGTGGCGATTTTTATATTCATTTGGAGCAAGCACAGAACAGCCTGAGATTAGGTGGTCTATTGTTTCTTGGTGTTTATCACAAAACCTGCATTTTGGATCCATATTATTATGCATAATATTTGCCTGAAAGTTTCTAGTGAAAAGACTTTGGTCTTGTGCTGCCAGAATAAAGCCTTCAGTTCAGACTTTAATCCAGATGCACGTAACCATCGATGAGTATTAACTTTGTCAACATTGGATTTATTGGCACGTTCTGGATATTGCCCATGCAGAGGTTTGTCTTGCCAGCGCTGTTTCATCTGTTGAAGAGCTTTATCTTTGGCTTTCATTTTCATATTTTTTTGCTGCAATAGTTGGTTCTTGGCTTCTGTTTTGCTTTTCTACAGAATCTACTAACTGTAAATCTTGTTTGTATTTACTGCCTTCTTTTATTATTGAATATTTTTTCTTTCTTTCTTCATGTTGCCTTACTAATTGCATCATCCAATCCTTTGTTGTTTCTATGTATGTTAGTAAGCCAATAGTTGTTGTCTTGTATGACAATTCCAGCTGAATTATTATTATTACTATAGAGCAAGAATTGTTTTAGAGAGAGATTCTACACACAAATGTTTTTATTGAAAAATCTTAAAAAATTAAAAAATGATTTGAAAATTGAGAATACAATGGTGGATTTATATTGGTTTTGATGCAAGCAAGCAAGCAAATTAAATTAATTACAGGAAGATGGGTATCAATTCTTTTTACATGAGATTAAGAAATAAGCAAACTTATCTTTTTTGTTTTGCAGGCAAAAGAGAATTAAAATTATATGCATACGCACACACACACTTTATAATCATATTGCCCCAAGCGAGGCATTTTACTGCCACTATTGTACAGGAGGTTACATAGGAAGAAAATTATGAGTGACAGGTTATAGGGGTTGTCAGGAAGTGGGTAAGCAAAGGATGAAAATACTGATGAGAGTGGAGTGGACAGAGAAAGAAGCATGAGAGAGAGGATGAAAGTGAGATACAAAATGACTATTGAATTTACATTTAAATTCTTGGAGACTGTAGCTGTCAGGGAAGCAAGTAAATGAAAGTGAATTCCAGTCGCATAGAAGCTGCTGGAATGAAATTTGCATTTACATTTTATTGGTTTCATAGTAAAAGATTGGGACCTAGTTGGTAATCTTGTGGCTTGAGTAAGTTCATATATAGGGGGCACCAGTGAGCTAAGTTCATCAGAGCAGAAGCCATGAAAGTATTTGTAGAAGAAAAACAGGGGAAACACAGGGAAGCCACATTGTGCCGGTGAGAAAGTGACTGAGCCGCCAAGTCAGGATCAATCACATTCCAGATTCTCCATTGGATTTTGTCAAGGAGACCTAGGTGGCTAGCAGGAGCACCCAACCAGATATGACTGCAATATTCAATGCACGGGTAGATGGTAGATTTATATATGTGCAGGATTGTTTTTCAGACAGGAAAAAACTTCCTTACCCAACACAGAGAACCGACTTTCATAACAGCGGATTTAGTTATGGATTCTATATAGACATTCCACTTGAGGTCTGTTGTGAGAATTAATCTGAGAGTTTTGCTTTCAGGACGACTAACCTAATCCATGCTAATGTGGAGTGATTGTCTGTGATGGTTAAGAGAAAGCAGCTTCATATTTGAAGCATTAAAATTCACAAGCCATTTCTTACCCCAGTCCACCACCGATTGGAGGTTCTTTTCAAGCTTGGCAGTGAGGTTTGCTTTGTCAGCCTCAAGATTTTTGATCGATGTGAGAGTAAACTGCAGTGTCGTCAGTGTATTTGCCGACTTGGGATCTGATTACATCAAGGAGATCGTTAATGAAGATGAAGAAAAGCGTAGGACCTAGAATAGAGCCTTGAGGGACACCTGCATTCGTATGATAGCATTGGGAGGCATGGCCATTCAATACTACCTTCATTAGTGATTTGAAAGGAATGACTGGATTAGGTCAAACAATTGTCCAGTTGTACCATAGCTCCGCAGCTTGCGTAGTAGGCAAGCATGCCAGACAGTCAACACTTTGAAGATATCTCAGGCAATAGTTCAAGCTTCACTGTTCTTGTCAAGAGCCTGGTGTATATAATCAGTGATGGTCGTGAGCATATCAGCAGTAGACCTGGGGAAATGGAACTATACTGTTTGTCAGAAGAGTCTGTGAGCTGTGAGTTGTTGAACCACCTTGGCATTGATAATGGCTTCAAACACTTTGCCAAAAATCAGTGGGAGGCTGATAGGGTGATAATTAGAGGGGTCAGAGGGCTCACCAGTATTTTTATACATTGAAACCACAGAGAAGGACTTCCAGCAGACAGGAAAGCAAGAAGCAGAGAGGCAGTAGTTACAGAGTTTGGAGAGAACAGAGGAGAGTTCGAGGGGGGGGGGCATTTCTTCAGGACAATGATTGGGATTTCATCGCCGCCACCGCTCACTTTATGGAGGGAAGTCTGGTACAGATACTACAGACAAGCCCAGTGTCAAGTTGGAGAATCTGCAAGCAAAGCCCCGTATGTTGTAGAGGTAAGGACCTCAAATTCATTGATTAGAGGGGGGTGGATTTAGGGTTTGCTGTTTGGTACACTTTTACAGAGCCTCCAGTAGTCTTTGGAACTGAACTTACGGGATGCTATGCACGGATTCATTCTGGCTGCAAACAGCAGCTTAGATTCTGTAAGTATCTTCTTGAACTCATTGCAAGCAGAGGCAAAGAGGTGCCTGTTACTGTCCAACACGTGACTCCGATAAAGCCAGAAGTGATTTCAATGGGCGATGGTGGCCAAGCAAGCAGGTAGATGAGTAGGATTCAAGTCACAACTTCCTGGCTGGGATGAAAGCTTTGATGCCAGCCTTAACCCAAGAAGAGACCCTCAGCCGCACAGTCTTCAATGGGAAGACTAAAGACTTTGTTCCAAGGGATGTCACACAGGAAATCGTAGAATGAGTCCCAATAGGCTCTTTGATAGGAGTAAGATATTCTGCTAGAAGGAGGTTCTTGGTTGGAGTGGGAGGAGATATTAACAGAAACCATTGCATGGTCAGAGTTTCCGAGGGGGTAAAGTTGCTTGACATTGCAAGGTCAGGGATGGCAGTAAAACAGATCTAACAGTGAGTCAGGTCCATTAGGTTTATTAGAGAAACGCGTAAGGAACTCCACCACTTGCGTAAGGGACTGAGTGATTGAAAAATTCATGGTGCGGACACCAGCAAGATCTGTAACAGTTTTCCAGCATGGTGGGCGTTAAAGTTGCCAAACACAAATATATGGGCAGACGAATGAGAGGAAATGGCTTTGTCAATATTATTGGAGATGCTGTCAAGTACAGAACAGTCGGGAGATGAGGGGGAGCAGTAGAGGAAGAAGAGATAACTGAGTTTAGTAGGGAGAGACAGAAACATAAGAATGATCTAAGGATTCAAGAAAGATCACCCTAGCTAGAGGGAGGTGTTCACTGACAAACACCAAGCCCATGCATGTAGACATTGAAGTCCTTCCTGAAGAAGAGAAGGTAACCTGGGATGTAGAATTCATAAGAGAGGATAGAAGGATCAAGGTTAGTTTTGCAGAGGGCTAGGATGTCAGGTGAATTGATTTGGAGGAAGGATTTGACACCGTAAGAGTTGGTGCGTATACCTCGTATGTTAGCAAAGGAGATGTTGATGGGTTTGGGTGTTTTAGGTTAGCTGGTTTAGATTTGCTATTATGATATAGTGTATTCATGAAAGTTTTATTAGGAGAGAGGCCTAGAGTACAATCAGTTGGTCGCTGTATGCACCATGTGGTGGTGGTGGGGGGGAATCAGTGCAGACTGCATCAAAATGTGGCCTCAGGGTTGCCCACCAGAGATTCATGCAGGGACACCCATACATGCACAACACGACACTATATATAACCCCAATATTATTCAACTGTTGACATTGCCACAATCCACAAACATTGCAAAAAGCTTGTGACAACACTAGGACCAGACAAGAGGAAAGAAACTGGGAATCCTTCCTAAACAGGAAACAAGGCGTGCACCTCTACTCCTGTCCAAAAGAAAAAGGATAAGTGTGAACCAAGAAATAGAAGATCACATTGCGACATGGAAATTTCTGTTTCAAGATTCCTATCTTGTCATCAGGTAATGTTAGTTGTGAAAATTATTTAAGTCATGTATAATTTAATAGGATGTGCATGGTGGTCCAGTGGATATCAGCTCAGAACAAGAAATCGGAGAGCAGAGTTCAAATTCCAGTTGAATTCATTGCATTCACTTACACAAATACCCTTGGGAAAGGTATTAATCTGTCTCTTCCTTCCAGTTATGGGTTAAATAACAGGACAGATTAGGTTCTATAGCCTTGGCTGGCAACCAGTCTACCGCAGAAAGCAATGGCAACCTACTGCAGGATAATCTTCTGCCCAGTCAGTCATGTCTCTTTCAAGACATGATCGCCCAAGCGTGTTTCACGTATGGCACTTAACTGACTGATTATTTACAAATTTATAAATATTAAATTAATTGTTTCCATATTTATTTTTATAAAAAGTTGGTAATTGATAAATGCTATTTTAGTCATAATGCAAGTGTATTAGTTTTTAGAATGTTGTAAATATGAAATTATTCTTTAAATAATCTAAGAAATAATTAGTGTAATACTTTTGTTTTAAAATATAATTTTTTTAAGAATTGCCTAAGGTAGTTAAAATACAATCAGTGTCAAGGGAGGACTGTTCTTTTGACACTTTTTTTTTTGTAGGCACAAAGGTCTGACAAGAAATGAGTGCTAAAAGGCGACATTGAGAAAAACCAGGAAAGCCTGAATATTATTTGTGAAAGGCCTGAAATTACAAATAAATTTTCCAACTTTATCAAACTATTCCTTAACAAATATCACTTAAAATTTTTTTTTTTTTATCTCTTAACCAGTTTCATGAAAAAGCAGATAATTGCCAAGATGTATAAATCTAGTCAATATAGAAAATCATCTACAACCTCATACTCAAAAATAGGACATGTTCCCCACAAAAAAATAAAATAACCTGGCAGCTAAAATTGTGTTAACGCCAGATTGGAATAATTTTCTGATGATTTTTATGCAGAAGAAAATGCATTATTTTGCAAATTCTGTCTCCATAGTGTTGACATTTTTAAGGTGAACACAAAGATAAAACTATGAATAAGCAGCAAATTGCCAAGTTGTATGAATCTAGTCAACACAGAAAATCATCTATGATCTCATCCTCAAAAATAGGACATGCTTTAAAAAATCTTGAACAAGTCAAGGCATTCTTAATTGTGCCATGTCTTTAGGATGTTGTCCTTTTGTAACTTTTAGTAAATTGTCTTTTTGTTATCTCTCCTAAACCCTCTTCTGCTTTCCATTTACAGAAACTGGTTAAGCAAGTTATGCATGTTTTTCCTCTGTTGAATTAAATAAATATATTTTAACTTATTTCAAGAAGATCAGTCTTGATCTTCAAGCCAATTTCAACTCCTTAAAATTGGCAACAGTAGAATATATTTTCTGTGACATGTGATTTTGATAAATTTTGTATACTTTTTAAATAAAAAAAAATAGAAAAAAAATTAAGCTAGAATTGCTATCATTATGTTAAAAATTTCACTTAAGTGAGAAAAGAAAAATCCTCAAATGTTATTTTCTCACCTAAAAGAAATATTTAATTTCAAGTAGATAACCTGAAATTTGCATGATTAAATAAACCCCAGTCCTAAGTTGAAATTTTCTAGAAAAAATTTGCAAACCTGAATACTTACAGTAAAATACAAACAGGTAGTATGAATTTTTATTGGCTTTGCAAACAAGAAAAAAAAGCAGACAATAATACTCAGTCATGATTTAATAATAGATTATATGATTTGCATAGACTTAGCACTAAATACCTAACATCAAACCACAATTGCGTTGTGTTACACAACATTAAGTATTCATCTTGGCTCAAGATTTAGGCAATCTTTTCAACTACTTGTTTTAGTTATTTTTCAATAATGAAAGTAAATATAGATACAGGCAGTACATAGCAAGATTCATTAGAAAATTTATTACTGATTTCAAGACTTTTATAAAAAAAATAAATAAAAAAAGTGAAGTTTATATGGAGCCTATTTAAATATAAATACAAAAAAAAAGAAAGCAAAATTGGTTAAATGTCTCTTAGGTTCAGACCTTACCTGATTCATTAATTGTTTAATACAAAATATTGTCTTAATTGAAAGGCAATAGACTTTTTATCAGTATACAGTAAATCTGGACGTTCTTATAGTTTGCCAGGTATAAAAAAAATCACATAACTACCCAATTAGAATGAAATCCCATGGCCATTAAAACCACAGGTAGGTAGGAGCAGAAAAGAAAAAATTTGAGAGGGAGAGAGAGATGCTGTGGAACTTTGTCCATTTCTTCCTAGAGTCAAAAGCCTGTTCCATAATTCATGTGTATGTGTGCGTATGTGTGTGTGTATGTATATATATATATATATATATATATATATATATATATATATATATATATATGTTTTTTTCTAAACATATACTGTTAAATATAAGAAACAATGAATTTAAAAAATTAACTAGTAATACCACCACCCAACTTAAAAACATGAATAAACTTATTACTGCAAACAATGCTGAAATAGGATCCTATAAACTTCAAAAGATTATAGGTGACTATCAGCCCAGCTATCTTTATGGAAATGTAAAAAATCCATAAAAAAGATGATCCCATCTGACCCATCATTTCTTAAATACCCACACCAATATATAACCTTTCCAAAACACTTAAACTAATTACTACCTACCTTCTTAGTAAATATAGTATTAACACCACGAATGAATTTTTACAGATTCTCCATTCTGTAAAACCTAAGAATCAAATAATCGTACCTTTGGATGTCCAAAACTTATTCACTAATTTTCCCGTCCATTAAACGATTGACATCATTATCAGTGATGTATACAATCAAGCTACTCTCGTCAATCAATATTAAACCCACTATATTAAAAAAATTATTAGCATGCACCACACAAGTACCCTTTCATGATCCCTTAGGCAATATTTATACTCAAATAGATGGTATTGCGATGGGATCTCCTTTAGGTCCCTTCTTTTTTAATTATTATATGGCAAATTTAGAAAATAAATTAATGACAACAATAAACCCTCTATATATGTAAGATACATAGATGACATCTTAGTTTTAGCTAAGAATATCGATCAAATTACACATCTTAAAAACAAATTTGAAAGTCACTCCGTCCTCAAATTTACATTAGAACTTAATATTAATAACAAAATCCCATTCCTTGATGTATTCATTGATATCAGACAGATTTTAGTCAACAATAGAATAATCTTTACTCATACACACAGTAAAAAGAACCTTCAGATATTGGAGGCCATCTACAGTAAATCCAAACAACCCACACTTAATAAAATCATGTTTAAATCTGGTCATAACACATTACATTGCATTAAAAATTATATGGTTCTGTTGCCATTTTGCGATTTGTTATTTTTGGTAACTATTGCCGCTGCCTAGCAGAGTTTTATATCAACACAAAACAAAATCGTCACTGATGGTGGATGTTATTGTGTTACCGTCTTAACATCTCTGAAGATGGCTCATGTGAGCCGAAAGCTTAGAAACAACTTAAAAAAATATCCAAATGTTGGAGAATTTTTATCTTTATTTTCAACTGAAATTAAAGCCAAAAATACGACATTTAGAATGGCTCATGATTAAACATAATAGACATTCATTGTCTCTTATATTTAACAGTATATGTTTAGAAAATTATTTGCTGCCTCGATACTCATATTATAAATTATAGTTTAGGACATGTACAAATTATCTACTACAAAGTGTACATTGAAAAGACAATGTCTCATCAGGTAGTGTGAAAAGAAAATGGAAATTGTCTCATATTGGCAAATTATGTGTGAGAGGTAGGTGGGGTGGGAAAAATGGGAAATTAGAGTTGTAAGTTAGAATTTGAGCGAAAAGAGGCAGGTCCATTTTCTTTTCGCACTACCTGATAAGATATTGTCCTTTCAATGCCGAAACAAAATATACACTTTGTAGTAGATGATAATTTATACATGTTCTAAACTATAGTGTATTATAAATATTCATAGTTCTATTTTATATTGAATACTGTTTTAAATTAATTTTTTTTTTTCTTGAATCCTTATTCACTTGGACACACACACACGACCTGATGAGTAAGAACATCATAATGGTGCCCTCACAAAATTTCAAAGTCAGCATGATCCTGATCATTTAAAGTGGCAAACTTTGTGTTTATCAATGCTCTATCTCCAACCCAATAATAAGCACTTTACAGTAAAAAAAAAAAAGTGCCTGCTAAATGATAAAATAAATTTTATTATTATTATTATTATTCCCCTTCTATAAAGGCACTTAAGAATAAACAGGAGAGGCTTACACTTTGAGCCTTACACTTGTAAGAACTACAAGAAAATATCAATCAGTTAAGTGTCATACACAATACATGCTTAGGCAATCATGTCTCTTTCGATCCATGACTGACTGCCAGAAGATTGACATTTCTTTCTGACTGGTTGCCAACCAAGGTTATAAAACCCAATTTGTTCTGCTACTCAACCCATAACTAGAGGAAGAGATGCATTCATACCTTTCCCAGAGGTAGTTGTGCATAAGTGAATGTAACTAATTCAACTGGAATTTGGACTTGGCTCTGTGATTTCACATTCATAGCTGTTATCCATTGCACTACAATGGCTCTTCCATCACATCCTGATATTCTTAATTTAATTGATCCAATAACTGACACTGGAAGAATTTATAAATCTTTAAAAATAAATTAAAAAAAAAAAAATTAAAAAATTAGAAAAATGGAAAAGCTTTAATATTTTGGTATGTGAGTGGTTCTGCAGGTTGTTGATTGCTTGTGTTGACTTTTTAATATTTTATTTTTTTTTTTTTTAATTTTTATTGTGCAGGTGGCAGATTTTTTTTCTTTTTATTGCTTTTTTACTGTGTTAGTTTCCTCTTAATGTGCTTGAATGGGTTCCTGCTTAATTGCTTTATAAAGAATTGGTTTCTTGTCATTTTGGTTGGCCTGTTTTTATTGAATTAACATTTTTCTTACCATTTAGTATATGTGATTGCATAAAAGATTTTTTTAGGTCATAGTTAAGTTTGTGTTCTTGTGTGGATTTGTGTTTGTGGGCTTTATGTGTGATTTTTTGTTTGATGGTTGTTATATTATCTTCCATTTCTTTGTTGTGATTGAGTATTTATATATTTATATGTAGTAGTTTTGGGTTTGTGCTGTGTTTATTTTTGCTGTTATCTTCATAGCAAAGACATTTGTTCAAACATTTACATTTTCCCATTATATCATTTAATATTTTACTTTGATTTTTAAAGCTAATTATTGCCAGTTTCTAGAAACTAGAAAACTAGCAAAAATCGGTTTAATACAGAGGATTTTAGAACAAAAAAAAAAAAATCTGCTCGCAAAAATAACTTTATAAGTAAACCACTGAAAAAAAAAAAAAAAAAAAAAACAAACACACACATAATCTTGGCACTAAGTAATATCACAACATGAATATAGATATTAAAAATATAAAAAAAAAAAATAGCTTGGTGGTAAATTCTAAAGGATCTTATTGTTATTAGATACTAGCAGTATAGCCCAGTGTTGCTCAGCTGTAATGAAAGCTTTCAAACTAATCCATTGCCCTGGAACTCAGACTCTTTGGCCATTGGCACAAAAGACTAAAATGCAAGTTGTTTCCAGTTAAAATGAAACTGCAGATTGAAAGGAAAATGAATTGATGCAAGTTAAATTTTGATTTTCAGTATTGATGACAAGTTTTGTCACAAACTGAATTTTGAAGGCAAAATAAGTCCTCTGAGTAAATGGTATCATTGCTGAAACTAAGAACTACAATTATACCTACTTAGAGCAAAACCTGAAGCAAAAGCCAAAATAAAAGGGCTGAAAACCTGATTTTGATCAGAGGCGATAGGATCTTGAGGTATTGATTTCCAATATTGGAGTCAAATAAGTCATCCAAAGCTAAACTAACTTAAGTCCATAAGACCATCGGGGGTAAAATTGGAGAAAATGAGCCATATTGATGGCTGAATATCATTTTTTACTATAATTTTACCAAGTTAGAACAAATTCTGCAGCAAAAAACCACACACAAAAAGAGGGGGGGCTGAAATCTTGATCAGACATAGGAAGATATCAGAAAAAATAAGTAGCCACTGACCTGACCAGAAGCTTAAACAATATTTGAGTGAAGTTTGGTGAGAATCAGATAAAAATTGTGGATTTGTATAAAGGACATACAGACAGATAGGCAGACACACACAAACATCTTGCCTTATATATATATATATATATAGAAACACTTTCTTCTTCTCTACCCTTTCGTTTATTTTATTTTACACAAATAAGCTAAATTTATTTTCCCATGTTTTGGTCTTGCTGACAAGATGTGCAAGTAAAAATATTTATCAAAATACGCATCCGAATTAATACATATACCTCTAACTTAGCTCTCTCTCTCTCTCATATATATATATATATATATATATTTTGCATGACCCAAATAAATGTTGATTTGTTAGATGAACCATTGAATGAACAGATTATAGATGAAAATAAGTGGAATACCAGCCCTCCTAGTTTTGTTATTACTGATCCACTTTGTCTTTTTCAATCACATTAAAACTGAATCTGAACAAATAAAATTATCCAAGTTTTTTTTTTTTTAATAGATGCTAGATCTGTCTTAGTCAAAGAAGTGCTGGGTAATCTTGACAGTTCTAAGTTCTTGGCTCAGTTTAAACATTTTTTTTTAATGAGCCCTGAACATTGAAATCTTCCAAAACTTGGCAGAATGCCAGGACACAAGTAAAACAGAATGATGTATTAAATCTAAATTATTGATCTTTCTTATCAATTAGTAGTGATAATTAATGTTTGCTATTTGCAATGTCTGTCAGTCTTCAAATCAACAGAAAATAAGTCAATGGACAAACAGATTAACTAAAATTACATTGACAACTCCAGTCCTCGGATAAGACAAAGAAAACGGAAGATTACATATGAACCTTACACTTAAAAATGGATTAACAAGATCAAGTTACTGTAAAGGACACACTAGATAAAGTAATGTTAGCTGAGCAAGTTGCAAAAAAATCCAGTGTTACTGAATTGTAAGTCAACCAGATTAAAGCAGTACTTATCACTTAATATCTTTAGGTTAATGTTATCTTTTTAGATCCAAATTTAATTGAGCAATTTATCTATTTGCCTGTCTATACTCCCTCCAACTTTTTATTTCCCTAGCTGTACAGTTTTAATACACAGCCTCCTATCTATAATACAACAAGCTTTGTGAGATCTTAACTGTCACAACCTACTTTAAACTACAAGGGAAGCGCTTCTAGTGTGTGGGCTTCTTCAGAGACGTCCACTAAAATCAAATTTACACCATTTGCCTTGTCAAACTGATTCACAGCCATCTCAACTACCACCAGAGAGGATGTGGGAATGTGCTGATGACAAACCAGAGCTTTATATTTGAATCAGTCAGTTAAGTGCCATACGTGAAACACGCTTTGGCCGATCATGTTTCGAAAGAGACATGACTGACTGGGCAGAAGATTATCACGCAGTAGGTTGCCATTGCTTTCTGCGGTAGACTGGTTGCCAGCCAAGGCTATAGAACCCAATCTGTCCTGTTATTTAACCCATAACTGGAAGGAAGAGACGGATTAATACCTTTCCCAAGGGTATTTGCACGTAAGTGAATGCAATGAATTCAACTGGAATTCGAACTCGGTTCCCAGATTTCTTGTTCCGAGCCGATATCCACTGGACCACAACACACATCCCTATTTGAATACATCCCTTAAAAAGAAAAAGTATGCAACAAACCTATAAATACAGTAATTCATCCATCGTATGTGATGAAGTATTTTCATACACAAAAATAAATTTAGAATTATATTTGCCGTTTGAGACTTTTCACGGTAAGATCAAAATAGAAAGAATTTGGCAGGGTTATCAAAATCTTAATTATGGCTACACTATTTAAAGTAAAACAAAAACACACACAAAGAAAAAAAAATAATCAGCTTTAATGATTTTTTATAGAAGAGCATATGATAATGTCCAGCTGCTACACTTTGCCAAACAACTGTCTGCCACACCCGCTAACCACACCCTATTGCTGATGCTTGCTCAATTCACAGATCCTCGACCTGTGATTTATACTACAACCAAGCTGAGCAAATCTTAATTACAGTTTCTGAGAGCAAGTGCACAATATGTCATGATCAATTTTCTTGAACAAGGCTAGTCAACTCAAACCCTTGAATCCGATGATTTGCAACTTATGGTTGTACTAGTACAACTATCAAAGGCTCCCAAACAGCCCTACCTACTAAACTTCACTCACAAAGCTTGGGTCAACATGTGGCATGGTTTCCAGGCACTTTCCAAAGGTGCCACACATTGGGATAACTCACCCCCTGACAAATTGACCATAACGAGATTTAAACTGGTTTTATGGCAGGAAAGCAAACAACCTAATCACTCAGCCATAGTAAACAAAACTCATGAATGTAGATTAGCAAGTCTTACTAGGATCAGTATAGTATCTGTGTGCTCTATGAAAAGAGTATTGCTCACAAACACTAATGTACATTGTGATCATTTCTACAAAAAGTTAATTGATACAATAGAAACTGAATAATAATTATTGTTAAACTTAATTTGCTACTTAAATGTTTTATATTCACATATATATGAAGCTGTGGGGAGATGGTTCATGTTTATTGAATCGGCCTTGTATCATACATAACTGAACTCCCTACAACTTACAGATTATTCGTAATCATCAGAAGGTTGTCAACAGGTTAGAGGTTGGAATGTGTCGATTTGTGGAAGAATAAAAGTATACCTTTTGCATGTTTAAATAGAAATTTTATTAATAGAAAAGAATAAGATTTGGTAGAAGTTAATGTTCAATTAGAAACATTAAGTTAAGGGTAGAGTTTATAGTAGTTCATGCAAGAGTGAATTTATGTGTATGTAGGCAGGAATGTGTGTAAGTATGTATGAGCGTTTGTTGGATAGGAGTGTTTTTGAAGTTATCACTCAGTGTGAAAGGCAGGAGGTAGAGGTGAACGATGAAGTAGGTGAGAGAGAAAGAGTGGCAATAATAATACAATTGCTTGACATTTGTCAAGGGCATGTGTTAATTGCCCTCATCTTAACTCTGACAAGTCAAACTTGCTCATCTTATTTCGTTTGGGAATTCACTCTCAGATGTGATTCTGGCCTTTCCACTGGATGACAAACATTTTGCATCAAGGTGTGAAATTTTGAGTTTTGTATGTTAAGCAAGGTTTGTAAATTTGAGAAAATTCATTTATTTCAAACAAAATGGGATTTTCAAATCTAGAACTTGTTTTGTTCACTACACACATACAAAATGGATTAAATCTGACATTTTTTATTTGTTTATTTTTTAATGGATACCCATATTTGAGTAGGTGCTGTTTTTTTTTATTATTATTATTATTATTATTAAGCAGTATATCTTACATCTACTGGCCTGAATAATTGAGAAATTTTGTTAGGAAAATATGCATCTTCCAGAAGAATATAAACCTGCGTCCACTAGGAAGAAACTGATTAGATCTGACATTTTAACCGCTTGACCACATAAGACCTCCCAAAGTTTAAAAGACGGTTTAAAAAGCACTATTTGGGCTTTTTAAAAATCCTCAGATGCTCAGTGTGTGTGTGTGTGTGTGTGTGTTTGTGTGTATGTGTGTGTGTGTGTGTGTTGGATGCATAGCTGAGTGGCTAGAAAGTCTGCTTTCTGACCATGAGATCCAGGTTCTAATCTCATGATCAATTTGTCAGCAAGGTGACTTTTTGATGTAATCAGTCTGGAGGAGGTGATCACAGCATGTGGTGGCACCTTTGAAAAGGTGCCTTAAAACCATACCACATGTTGACCCAAGACTTGTGAGTGAAATTGGGTAGATGGATTCTTAGGGAGCCATCAATGGCTGTGCTAGTACAAAGTCACAAGTCATTGTGACCGAGGGTTTGCATGCCCTGGCCTTGTTCAAACTGTTGTTCACACAAGATAATGTGCTCTCTCCCAGAAACTGTAACTAAGATCCACTCAGCATAATTGCAGTATAACCTACAGGTGGGCTCTGAACAAACACAAGCAGTCATTTGCAATAGGGATTAGCTAACTTCCAGTAGGCAGCCATACAATATGTACAAGACAAATGAAGATGTGTTTTCAATGAGATTCAGTGGTGGGACTCAAATTACAATAGTTTCATTACCACACCTAAAAATGTGAAATCAAGAAATAAAATGATTTTTCAGTCAAATATTGAAAACTTTGATTATGAGAAAAACAAAGTAATTTCAGATTTTTAGCAAAACACTGTAAAGTTAAAAGACAAGACATGTAGGTAGATTAGTTTGTCAGCTCATTTTTTTTTTCTGTATTATCTTTAAAACAGTACAAAGGATTTTAAGTTGTGTTGCTTCCTTCCATAAAAATAAAAAAATAAAAAAATTCAAAAAATAAAAAGAATTAAAGATGCCAAAATCTGCTGTACATTCTACTGCTTAAAAGTTTAAGATAATGAAAGTTCAATTTATATATAGGTATATATATATATATAGCTATATATACATATAGGTAATAATGCAAAGTCTGTGAATGGTGAGGATAATCCAACAAAATCTACTTAATATAAAATATTAAGCGTTATATTTACATAGAGAGCTCAATGAGTGTTATCCAGAGCAATATGATATTTATAAAGGAAAACTTATTTAGATTAGCTATAAATTATAATGTAAAGGTGTGTTACTAATTATATATGTAGAAATCTAGTCTTCATAAATATATGTGTGAGTGCGCAAACAACATTTGTATGTTTGCATGGATGGATGTGGGTTTGTGAATACATGTAAGTATATGCACAGACACATTTGTATGTACATATGTGGAAGTATGGACATATGTATATATGTGGATATAAGTAAGTATACATGATTGTGTTAATATGTAGGGTTATATGTATATACGCATTCATGTGCTTTTGAGCGGGTGTATAATGAGTTTATGGTCACTATTCAAGAACAAAAATCGTGTGGCTTGTTTTCCATTTTGTTTTAAAGAAATGTTTATTCTGGATAAAATATTTATACAGAATGGAACAAATATAATGTGGCCTGATGAAATGAGCCAATTTAGTTCATAGAAATGAATTATAATTTATAACCAATCTAAATAATGTGTTGAGTTTTCCTTTATATATAACTTTAAACATGTTTAGTGAATACTTGCATTTGAACAAATGACTAGTTTGTAGTTTTTTAAAAATGTGCAAAAATTGTATATCCAAGCAATTTTATCTATTTGATTATCTTTTGGAAAATAAAACATTCCTATCACTATAAAAACAAAATGATCTATGCATTAAGAAAATAAAAATCCTTGGTAAATGGTTAGTAGAATAGCCAAAAGCACTCAGATATACAAAACAGACTATTTTTATACATTTTATGTCCAGAAAAGAAAATACTATACGAACACAAGAAAAATGAAATAAAAAGCGTAAATCATTAGTCACCTTTAATGAAATGCATGGGCAAAAAGTTGCTATTTGTCTATATTTCTGAGACATATTGTAATTATTTACATTATTCAGATACATGGGCCAGTGAATAAACGCACTGGTCAGATCCAGTGACTTGACCCAAAGTGAGTTCCTTACCAGGCTACAGAGATGGTCAACAAAATCTTAGAGTTAAATTGTTAATAACTGATATTGAGAGATCTGGAAAATTTATGACTTGCAGAAATAGAACAATCTACCCTGGTGAATACAATGATTGAAACAGGAATATGACAAAAATGAGTACAACAGTTTGAACCATGTAAATAATAAATGCTGTAAGTAACTTGTAACAAAGCTACAATATTATTGAAAACAATTTAGACTAAAGAATAATAATGCAAGTGTCAAGATTAATATTAATAGGATCTGTTTTGGGATTATACCTACATGGCATTTTTGTTTGGAATTTATATTATATTCATCCTTTCAAACTTAGAGGTTTAGATATTTTTTCTTATGTTCTAATGTAAGATAATCAATAGTAGGTCCATACTATATATGTTGCTATCATTTTAGATGGTATATCAGGATAAATATTTATCATGGCCCACTTTGTGTGTATGTGAAAAAGATACAAGTATAGTTTTAAGGTATTTATGGGTAAAAGTGCCCAATATCAGAGATGGCTTGAAGACTATTCGAGAATGAAAGACTGCCACCAATTACTTGGTATATAAATAGTTTTACAAAATAGTAACCTAGTAATAATCCAAGTATCTGTTTCTGATTGCATGATCAGAATACAACTCGAACTGAACTGATATTGTTTACATGTCCTGAACCAATATATATGGTTTGTAAGACGAGTTAACTATTGCCTTACAGCTGGCGACAAATATTTCAATCTTGTATGTCTGGACACTTGAAATTAAAAAATTTAATGCTTTTATTTTAAATAAACACACACACACACACACACGTTAGCGTGCAGTGTTGAGATATAACGATGCTTAGTACTAAAATTGTTGCTTTTTTTCAGTGGTTTACTGATAAAGATATCTTGGCAAGCAGGTGTTTTTGTCACAAAGTGCTCAATATTGAGAGAGAATTAATAGGATTATTAATATGGAGAAGTTTGTCACTTAACTGAGCAGAGTCATGCCAACTTCGAAGTTTTGTGATGGTACCACTATGATGGTCCTCATTCCTCAAGGCTTTTTTTTTTTCATATATATTTGATAGTATAAATAATGAACAATGTAGAAAATGTGTCTTAAATCTAACATGTTTCACTTTTAAAGCTTGAGATTGGTGGTTTATTAATTTTCTTTAGAATTAACAAAATTAAAATTAATGAAATAATCCAGACAACCACAGATTATACAAAGACGACAGTTTAATGATAGCACCAGACAACAAAAGAGAAAATGACAATGCTTTTCAAACTCTCCAAAAACGTCAATTTTGAAATAAAAGCTGAAACAAATAAAGTTATCCAATAACTAGATGTAGAATTTAGTCTACAAACTGGCAATGTCTCTCCATATATGAAGACAACTTTAAAGTATGTAAACACTAGATTTAACCATCCAAAAAGCATAATCAAACATCCCTAAGGAAATAGACTATCAAAACAATTTTTGATGGAAAGATTATAAAAGGATCTTGAATATAAATCTGTCTATAAAGACAGATTAGAATACAAACCTCAGTCAAACAAAAAAAAATAATAAAAATCAAAACATTATATGGTTCAACCCAGCGTTTAATTAGAAGTAAAATCCAAAATAGGGTAAATATTTTTTTAAATTAATAAAACACTCCCCAAAAATCTCAGAATTAAATAAAATTTTCAATAGAAATTCAATCAAATTAAGTTATAGCTGTACTAGTAATTTATAAAATTGAATAAACAAAAAATTTTTTTTAAAAAATGCTACAAACCTAAATAATGTGCAACATAACATCACAAATAAAGAATGTAATGGTAGGGACAAAAACAAATGTTCACTTAACCCCTTCTGTTTTACAAAATCTGTTATTTACAAAGCAGAGGTACATGATACAGATGAACATACAAAAATACGTTTAGGATCTACAAAAGGAATTTTTAAAAACAGATGAAATAATTACAAATCTACATTTAAACTGAAAAATGTAAAAATTCTAACAAACTTGCTGGCTGTGGAAATTAAAACTGAAAAATGAAAAAAGACCCTGATATAACATTGAGTATAGCAAAAAAAAAAAAAAAGCCAAACCTTACAATGGTGGTGAGGTCTGCAGATTGTGCCAAGAAGAAAAGTTAGCCATTATGCTGTTTCCAGAAAAAAAATTTCTGAATGAAAGATCAGAAGTAATGTCCAGATGTAGTCACACTTATAAATACATCTTAGGATCATACAGAGCTGGATAAAAACGTTTGAACATTCTTAAGTAACTCCTCCCTAATTTTGAAAATTTTTGGTTGCTTAAAAATTCCAGTCATGCATTCATAAAAATCCCTATTGTAAGTTAGAAAATTGTAAAAATCAGTTATAAATTGCCTGAAGATACCAAAAGGTTGAAACCTAGGTAGCGGAAATAACTAGTTTCTCAATGAAATTAGTGTGTGTGTATATGTATATGTATATATATATATATATATATATATATATATCTCTGCCTTCTTCCACTGAACGCTCGTAGCCCAGAGGTAGAATCGCCAACTGACGCCAATTCCGTCGGGTTTCAATCCTGGGTAAAAAAAGCAATCGGAGTTTAACCGTACTGATGAGCTGTGATACAGCAAAACAGATCTGGCTGCGGATGACTAGAGTGTGTGTGTGTGTATATATATATATATATATATATATATATAGATATGTTTGATTAAACATGACTGACAAGATAAGCTTGTTGATTTTATTGAGTGTTATTTTTTTTTTTTTTTTTTTTTTTATTATTAGGGCTTCCATTTTTTTTTTTTTGTTTTTACAAGTGGATGAGGCTATTATACTTGTAGATGGTAGATTTTTGTGCATGCTTAAATGGGTACTAATGGAGCTATAGTCAGGTAAGTTATCTAGGTATGGATGTATCAGCATGACCAATGTAATCAAGTTTTTTGTTTTTTTTTTTACTAAGTTCATAGGTAAAGGTATAGACAGGGTTTGTTTTTTCAGGTGTTTTTAAGATTATCTATTTCTTGTTTGTTTTTCACTAAAAATAAACATTTCATCTACATAGAAGACATATTTTGGATTTAGTGACTTTTTTAAATATGCTTTTCACATGAGACATGTAGTAGTTGAAGCATTCCTTTAGATAAAAATGTTGCCATTATGGTTGTAAAAGAGAACTTTGGTTGTGAAGGCCAGCAATATTTTTTGAGGATATTCAGTTTGATAGAGGGAGGTGGAATGGAACTATCTTTATACACAGAATAAAGGATTATGTTAATAGTTTGATGGATGGGGCCATATGTAAATAAATTCTTAATGTCCAGTGACACTAAAATACTTTGGTAAAGTTGTATAGTTTTTTTTTTTTTTAATTTGAAGGAATTTGCAGATTGATGTGATGTTTTAATTGATAGGTAAGAGGTAATGAATTCAAGGATTAAAAGAAATAAAATCACCCTTGCAAATGACTAAAAGGAATAGCCAACTGCTCTTGGATATACAGAACTTTTGGACAGTTTTGCACTGTGGTGAGAAAAAAAAAAAATTCTTTTTTTTTTAAAAATCATATCACCCCAAGCAAGGCGGTAATGCCACTGATGCGCAGGGGGGGGGGCTATGTAACAGTGAAAAGATTGGAAAAGAGAAAGCCAGAAACCACATCCTAAACAGGGAACAAGGGATGAGCCTCTTCACCTGTTCAATAGACGTGAGTGGAGTGTGAACCGGGCGATCATTGTATTAAACACAAAAATTAAAAATCTTAATTGCTTAAAACATGTATAAAAGAGGGATTGCTGCCTAAGTATGAGATTACATACACACACACACAAATTGTCATCTAAATTATGCAAAAAAAGAAAACACTAACATCTCATTTTAATAGATATATTTACCAAAATTACATAAAAATATCTTGAAATACTTAAGTCAATTTATTCAATAAAATCACCATTGGTTTTAACCACACCCTCCAGATAACTTTGGAATCTCCTGCAACTCTTCTGGACAGTTAAATAGCCAGATGCAAGGTGTGATATGGTCAGAGAAATTGCCATGACTGGGCTCTCCTGCTTGTGTGATATGGCATAGAATCCTGTTGCCACACAAAGAGTTTTCCAGTACCCACCCTCTTGAACCAGGATTAGCACTATCTGCTCAAGGCACTTTATTTAGGCTTCTGTGTTGAGCGAAGTCCTGTGGGAAGATGAACAGAAGCATAATATTGTCATCACTAGTGATCACTCAAAATACTTTTATAATGCCCATTAGACTCATCCAACTCTTTCTGAATCTTCTGCAATGTCTTCAAATTGACAACCAAGCACTGAAATGTTTGTATTTGAGTTTGTCACAAATGCCAAGCAGCATGTGGTTTCCGAATTTCTAGCAGAGTGAATTGCATCATTGTGCTCTTTTTCTCAGTATCAGCCAGTTAAGTGCCATATGTGATACACGCTTTGGGTGATCATGTCTCAAAAGAGACATGACTAACTGGGCAGAAGATTATCCTGCAGTAGGTTGCCATTGCCTTCTGCAGTAGACTGGTTGCCAGTCAAGGCTATAGAGCCCAGTCTGTCCTGTTATTTGGCTCATAGCTAGAGGGGGAAGAGATGTATTATATTATTAAGTAGTAATTGGTTGGAGTAATCACTTTATTACTTCATAATAGAAAACTTATCCCCCACTTTATGCCCAGCAGAAGCCTTAACCATGTTTTTATCTATTATATTCAGTCAGTCAGTTAAGTGCCATACATGATACATGCTTTGGGCAATCATGTCTCGAAAGAGACATGACTGACTAGGCAGAAGATTATCCCATAGTCGGTTGCTTTCTGCAGTAGACTGGTTGCCAGCCAAAGCTATAGAACCCAATCTGTCCCATTATTTAATCCATGACTGAATGCAAGGAATTCAACTGGAATCTGAACTCGGCTCCCCAATTTCTCATTCCAAGCTGATATTGATTGCACCACAACGCACATACGCTTTTCTCAGTATAGTAAATTTATAATAAAGTTTTTATAGTAAAATTACCAACAATACATTTTATGATCTACAACCAAGTTCATGCTTTCAGGGTAAAAGGTACGTACAAAATATCTGTAGTTGAAAACAAAATTACATACCAAATATTTAGATTTTGGCATTAAATAACCCATAGGTGTTGATATGCCACTAAAAATCTATAAAACATGTTTGCCTGCCCTGACAGTATGAAATATTTAAATTTCAGCATTAAATAACTCAGCCAACCAATATGTTTAAATGGTTTTAAGGAATACTTAGAAGGGTCATGGCCTAAATTTTTTGCAAGTTAATAAATAGTTAAATTATTAATATAGAAACTGATAAAAACCAAATACTGGTATTAATTAAAAAAAAAAAAAAAAGTTGCAACATTTTAACTATCGCATCCTGTATATATTCATACACAATAGATGTGTATGTGTGTGTGTGTGTGTGTTAGGAAATGGATAAAATCTGACAAATTTTTAAGTTGTTTAAATATTTTTTTTAAATGGATACACATACTTCATTTTTAGTTTTGTTTAACGGCATATCAACCTCCGTGGGTTATTTAAAAGGTAGGGTTTTAAGATATTTTTTTTAATAAGCAATTATAGTGAGAAGGTTGATTTAGTCAGATATTGATAAAAAAAAATTTAAAAAAATTTTTTTTTTTTATTCAGAAAACTGAAGATGTCTTTTGTATTCAAAAATGAATTATGGCAACTTTTTTCCTTCAAAAATGTATTGTTGGTAATATTTTTCCTTTAAAAATACATATTTTTCTAGAAAAGTTTACTTTTATGTATAGATTTCCATAAAAGTATTTTTATACTTTCATAGTGTTTTGAAACCAGTTTAGGGGGTTAACTATTTGCCCATAGATGGGACCCTAGCAGGTGCTACCTCCTCAGGTCATGGTGGACCTGGGAACAACTGCAATTAAGAGGTGGTTCCATGCTCCTCACAACCTCCCAATCAAAGGCCTTGCTGCTAGATGCAGTTTGTCATATCCAGGACCTCATATTTGAGTAGATACTGGAGGAAACATTTTTCTGACAGGATTTCTTGAATACTTGAAGTTTTAAGGAAAATTCACATACCTTCAATCAGAAAGAGACAATTGAAACTGAATTAAAACCGATTGATTGATGCTTGTTTTTTATGGTTTATCAACCTTTTGTGAAACATTTTAGACTGTAGGAGTAATTTTTTCTTTTTAATTAGTGAATCTTTCATTAAATTTTTGAAGGATTTTTTCGTATACAAGTTTTAATATTTAATCCATAACCAGGAAAAGTGATTGATTCATACTTTTTTCAAAGGATATTTGCACATGTGAATCAATGAACTTAACTAGAATCTGAACTCAGCTCTCAGATTGTCTCATTCCAACACTTATCCATTACACCATCAGCACATAAAAAAAACATGAGCTTTGGCAATCTGAATAACCCTGCACAGAAGTAACATTAAACTAGCCAATAACAGAAAATTGTACATCTCCCAACATTTACATGAATGCAGTGGAGGTAAATTCAGAGTAATGCCTATCTACCAAAATACAGATTATGACACGCTCATGATGCAAGAAGAAATACTTATAAAAAAATACAAGCCTTCCTCTCAATAAAACATGAAAAACCTAAGACACACATACAGATACATGAAATTCAAACGCGATAAAAAAAAAAAAAAAAAAAAAAAAAAAAGACACTAAATTCAAATAGTATTCCAAAGACAAAAGTAACTATGACCTGCAGAGTATAATTGAATCAAAAATTACTGAAAACAATTTTGAAGTATAAAAACAAAATCAAATTTTGCAAGTCAGTGAAAAATTTTTTTAATAGCCAATGGAATGAAGACAGGAGAGATTTAATGTGTGAGTGTGAAAAAAACCCAACATGCACGAACACATATGAACTTTCTGACCTGCGAACCACTTATCTATACATGATACCTTGGCCATCAGAAAAACAAATAACTTTTCTTTGACTTGCCTTAAAAAACAAACAAATTTGGCAAATATTCCAACTTTCTTGAAAGTTTGCCCTTGGACGTTTTTTTTTTTGCGGGTTTCAACAGAATCACACTATTTACTTTGTTGTCATTTTTACAAAGTTTTAGTCGTTGTATGCTCCAGCTTCTCCAGGTGCTAGAAATTTCGAATGGAACCCTTTATTACGATCACTGAAGTAAACATAATAAAGCGGTTCGGTTCGAAATTCCTAGTACCTGAAGAAGGCCAGAGTGCACAATGGCCGAAATATTGTAAAAATGACAAAGATGAGGACAATAGTCTGAATACTGTAAATACTACCTTATCTCAGAAACATAGACAAATTCCAACAGAATCATTAATACACTGACTACCAACCATAAGAACTAATGATTGGCAATTTTTATTATGGTGACATCTACGAGTCAGACATTTTCTGATATTCTATTTTGCAAGCGCTAACTACAAATTTATTTGCTATAAATTAACTCAAAAATTTTTATTACCTAAGTTGGTTATTATAATGTTGGTATTTGAAGTCAGATTTTGTCATCGACCTCTGGCAGTCAATATGTTAATGACCTGATGGTAATGTAATTTTTTTTTTAAACCTACAAATACTGAACATATTAAATACTGTTGACATGTAATTTAATACAAATGTTTAAATGTATAAATTCTATAAATCTTTAATGTTACTACTTTCTAACAATATTAAATAAAAATTATTTTCTATAATCATAAAAAAAAAACATGATCTCTCAAAGTTCAGACAGCAAAATTGATGTTGCTGCTGTTTATACAAAAGGAAAATATTCAAAACTCCGTAGTTTTATATTAATTTATTCAAACTGCTTTCTTGGTTGTTCTATGTTTCAGCTAATCTACTCTCCAGCCATTCTCAGATTCTTATATTTGGAAATGTACTTGGAATTTCAATAAGGGTAAACTTATTCCACTGCTCATAGTGGAGAGTTTTTTTGTTTTTTCTTTTTTTAGTAATTCTTCTGATAGGCCAGAAAGTAAATCTAGGATGTAGATAATAGTACAAATAAATGATTATAATAATATTTCTTTTCTGTCTGACATTCAGACTAATATCCTTGTCATTAGTATCACTATACTCCAGCTATTATGCTCTTTGGTCTTCTTGAGGTATCTATTAGTTTGGATAAACTTCAGGGAATTTTGTACTGATTAAGACAACTTGAGACGCAAACCCACATCTATTGAACAGGTGAAGAGGCTCATCCCTTGTTTCCTGTTTTGGATGCGGTTTCCGGTTTTCCCTTTTCAAGTCTTTTCACTCTTTTATTTATTTTTTTTTTCTTTCCAATTGGAGTAGATAGGCTAAACTATCGCCCGGTTCACACTCCACCCACATCTATTGAACAGGTGAAGAGGCTCAACCCTTGTTTCCTGTTTAGGATGCGGTTTCCGGCTTTCTCTTTTCCATTCTTTTTACCCTTACGTAGCCCCCTGCGCATCAGTGGCGTTATCGCCTTGCTTGGGGTGATATGATTAAAAAAAAAAAAAAAAAAACAGTGGCATGAGAACAATCTATCCCATTAGATAGAATAAAAGGTTCAATTTGAAATTCCTTTAAAGTACACATATCAGCAGAAGATCAGAGGACAATGGCTGAAACTTTATGATAACAAAAATGAAGACATTAGGCTAAATTTAGATAAGGAATGAACTCAAATTTGGAAAATATTTTTTTGCGAACTTAAAATACTAGAAGATAGATTTGGGAATTTTTTTTCTTTTAATTTATTTTAAAAGTAGCTTCGTTCTAGGTATGATGATAAACTATATCTACTAGGCCTTTCATCAGGAGATTGGTAGTTTTAAGAAGCATGTGGTCACCTCTTAATTCCCAGGTTCACACTGACCAGGAGTAGTAGCACCTGTTAGAGTTTCAGCTAGTGGTAAATAGCAAGTATCCCCAAACACTACAGAAGCATAAAAATACATTTTTATATAAAAAAAAATAAATAAAAAACTACGAAATAAATATACAAGGGTCATTCAATAAATAAGGTGAATTTTTTGGTATAAGGACTTCTAATACAGATAGAAGCTTACTTTTTTCTTAACGTAGTCTCCCAGCAGTGTCACACACTTTTCCCATCCATACACAAGTTTCCGTATTCCCTCAGCATAAAAATCTTTGGACTGATGTCTCAGCCAATCAATCACAGTGCTTTTGACTTCACTTTCAAACTTCGTGCCTCTTGTGAACGCTTTCAAGGGACCAAACAGGTAAAAGTCTTTTTTATTTTCTCACTGAAATCAAGTAATCTCCCCCACCCTTTCCATGCAATCAAAACAGAATAGTCCATTAATAATAGGATTATTAGCATAAGCATTACTTTATTATGCTAACTAAATTCTCATTTCCTGAAAGCATTTTTTTTTAAGAACAAGCAATTAACAAGTGAACCAAGTCTTTCATCTCAAACCTAGTACTTCATGACTCATCAAAAAACAGTTTTAAAAAAAATAAAAATAAAATAAATAATAAAAAGTAAATAGGTCCAACGAATCCCAACCTACTTTTGGTAAAGAGTCGCCATTTGCAATTTAAGTAAAGCATACGCACAGTTTTAGTGCTTTTAAAACTAATTTGCATGCATGACAAAAACCTTAAAAGGTCATCTGAATAGATGAGCAAGCAGAAAGACCTACAAAACTTGGCCTGTGCCAGATTGGGCTAGCTGCAACTATCAAGCTATTTGGCAAATTTGGGGGCAGCATTTGTGTTCACAGCAATTTGGTCAACCATGTCAGATTTGGTTGGTTGCTATTAGTTGGGTTGTTGCAGCTATCACCTAAACGCAATACAAGAATGAATATAAGTTTCATTTCAACATTTAATGCCTTGTAACTTCTTTCTATACTTCATACAATAAGAAATGAAGCTTTTTTTTCAATAGCAAACTTATATTTATATCATAAAAACAGCCAGAAACAGAATTTAACAATAGGGCAAAAAACAGGTAAAAATTATACCAGAGTGAACTTGCCATGGATGTGCATTGTGGTGCAGTGGATATTGGCTCGGAATCAGAAATCGGGGAACCAAGTTCGAATTCTAGTTGAATTCGTTACATTTACTTACACGCAATACCCTTGGGAAAGTCATTAATCGTCTTCCTCCAGTTATGGGTTAAATAACTGGACATATTGGGTTCTACAGTCTTGGTTGACAACCAGACTACCACAGAAAGCAATGGCAACCGACTGCGGGATAATCTCCTGCCCAGTCAATCATGTCTCTTTCGAAACATGTTCGCCCAAGCACCCAGTTAACACTCCACCCACGTCTATTGAACAGGTTAAGAGGCTCATCCTTTGTTCCCTGTTTAGGATGTGGTTTCCGGCTTTCTCTTTTCCAATCGTTACCACCTTGCTTGGGGTGATACGATTAAAAATAAAAAAAAATGTATCATGTATGGCACTTAACCGACTGACTAAATAATAGTTGGAAACATAATTAAAATTTCTACAGTTCATAATGTGGGGGATCGATTTTCTATTGTTATAAAGTAATAAACTGATCCCCCCACTAATTATACTTAATATAATAATGTAATATAATCTATCTCTTCTCCCTCCAGCTATGAGTTAAATGGCAGGACAAATTGGGTGCTATAGCCTTTGCTGGCAACCAGTCTACCGCAGAAAGCAATGGCAACCTACTGCAGGATAATCTCTTGTCCAGTCAGTCATGTCTCTTTCGAAACATGATTGCCCAAGTGTGTTTCACATATGGCACTTGACTGAACTTGCCATAAAATATCATCCATGCTTGAAACTTAGCAACTTTACTGATTTTGGGAGGAGGACTTGAACAAAATAGTTCTTTTCACTGTACAACCAATGTGCGTAGGCAGTGCAGTGGATATTGGCTTGAAACGAGAAATCTGAGAGCCAAGTTCAAATTTCACTTGAATTTGTTGCATTCACTTATGCACAAATACCCCTTGGAAAAGATATCGATCCATCACTTCTCCTTCCATCTATGGATTTTACTGCCTTGGTTGTCAACCAATATCACAATTTACTGCAAGAAAACCTTCTGCCTAGTCAGTCATGTCTCTTTCGAGACTGATTACCAAAACAATCCTAACCAACTGATCAAGACTTTCAAGGTAGGTAGTTACCGTGTAGAGTTTTTTTTTAGTACTTTCACCCCAAGCAAGATGGGACTGCCACAGTGAGAGAAAAGACTGCATACAGGAGGTATTGAAGAAAGGGTAAAAGATAAATAGGATACAAGATAGATGGGAATTGATGTTGCATTTAAATTTTGGAAGATTGAAGCTATCAGGGAAGCAAGTAAACAGAAGGGAGTTCCACAAGATTTTTGAGCGAGTTTTGTTTAACAGAATATGAACCTCTGTGGGTTATTTAATGCAGAAAAAAAAAAAAAGTACGGTTTTAGGGTATTGTTTTTATTTAACATTTGGTTATAGTCAGATTTTGATAAAAAATTATTTTAGAAAACTGAGAATGTCTTCTAGGTTTGTATTCCAACATTTATTGGTGGTAATAAGATTTTTCCTTCAGGTATATATAAATATAGAGTTGAAGCAGACTTTAGAAAAACTGGAAACCCACCCCTAAACAGGAAACAATAGATAGACTTCTACTCCTGTTCAAAAGACTTGAGAGAAGTGTGAACCATATGATAGACAAACCTATCTACTCCTATTGGGAGAGGAAAAAATAATAAAATTTCAGATGGAAACATTAGAAGTTTGTAGTTGAAGGAACTGGAAACCCAATCCTAAACAGAATAAGAGAGAAACCTCTACTCTTGTTCAAAAGACTGGAGAATGTGAACATGACAATAGGCAGACCTAACTCCTCCTAATGGAAGAGGAAAAGTAAAAAATTTTTTTTTCTTTTTGTCGGTGTGTGAATATACAAGAAATATGATATATAGAAGGTGCGATGGATAAACTGCCATCAAAATGAAATTACACAAAATTGAAAATAACACTGACATCTTATTCTAACATATGTTTATCAAAATTACACAAAAATAGCTTTAAATTCATTCAATAAAGTCATAGTTAGTTTCAACCACAGCCTCCAGATGACTTCGGAATCTTCTGCAGCTCTTCTGAATCATTTCCTTGTTTAAGTTGGTGAATGCCTTGCCTTTAGTTCTTTGGTATTACAAGGAGTTTTGTTGGCCTCTCGATCAACTACGCCCAACACATAATCAAGGGGGATGCAGTCTGGGAAGTTAAGTAATCAGGTGTAAGGAGTAATATGATCACAGAAATTGTTTGAAATGCATGACTGGGTTCTCCTGCTTGTGTGGTGTAGAGTTCTATTGCCAGACATCGGGTCTTCCAGCAACACTAACTCTTCAAGGCACCTGGTGTAGGCCTCCATGTTGAGTCTGAGGCCCTCACCAAGTCATTCAGGAGTTGGTTTCTTATAAGAACAATTAGAGTGAGTTTTCCAAGTTAGCATGACTTCATAATCAAGCCAAGCAGTCCAGCATATAGTTTTCAAATATCTAGTGAAACCGAGTCAGGGTGCTCTTTTTCTCACAGATGGTGCCCAACTGACCTTACTATACTGTGCAGTTAACAAAATCAAAACAATGCACAAAAAACTGATGACAATTTACCCTTTCTATCTTGTATATACAAATAATTAATATCAGTATTTTGAGAGCAAAAGATAAATATAGATAAAACAGAAATCCCTAGACCTAGAATGTTTTCTACAGTAATTTTAATTTCACTATTAAATGGAAGTGCAGGTAGTGTGGTGATTAGTGACTAAGAAAGAGAAATTGAGAAGCTGTATTCAAATTCCAGCCAAGTTCACTATAGCTACTTCTGCACAAACACCCTTGAGAAAAGTATGAAGTCAATCCTAAAGCTATGTGATAAATAACAGATCTGACATTTTGAGGTTGCAACTAGTTTAGGAGAAGGAAAATAAAGGATGAGCTCCATGCTGGCTTAAACACTTATGGCTACAGTATACATGGTGTCTCGATGACCCTAATGAGTTATAGGAATCATGACAAAATGTGACAAGATATTAAACTCATCATCATTTAATGTCCCTTTCAATGCTAGCATAAGAAGAACAAGGTAATTGAACCATCATGAAATATTGGAGCGAGTTTTACAGCTGTATGCTCTTACTAACACCAAACAGTTTAAGAGACTAGAAACTTAGTGTCTTTTATAGAGACACCATCTCTACGAAGATTACCTATCAAAGTTAGAGTTCAGCCCAACCTATTCTACACAGAGTAGGTGGAGAGGTATTTATTTCAGGTTTTTTCTCTTGGACAAGTTGCTATCCAAAGCTAAAGACTTATCCAGCCTAACTTTTCCTTTTTTTTTTTTTTTTTTTTTTTTTATTCATATCACCCTGAGCAAGGCAGTAACGCCACTGATGTGCAGGGGGCTACATAGGAGTGAAAAGATTGGGAAAGATAAAACCGGAAACCGCATCCTAAACAGGAAACAAGGGATGAGCCTCTTCACCTGTTCAATAGAGCAATTTTAAATGAACCTAGTTCAGGGGGTTAACTATTTACCCATAGTTGGGACCCTAACAGGTGTTACCACTCCAGGTCAGGGTGGACTATGGAATAACAGCAGTTAAGTAGTTGCATGCTCCTCTAAACCTCCAATCTCCCAATCAGAGGCCTTGCTGCTAGATGTAGTTTATAGTCATACACAGGACTACTTACTATAAGCAAAAAATAAAATAGATTAATAAAAAATTTTTTTGTTAATCATTATGGTAGGATGTTGAAAATTTCTGCGGAAACATCCTTCCCAAAAATCTGACCAAATTAGTAAAATTTAATTTTTTTTTTTTTTTTGGGGGGGGGGGGGAGATTCTTGGGTAAGCAAAGAATTTTTCATTATATCCCTAATCATAAAAACGTATAAATCGTCAGATTATTTCAAAGGGATAAAAGTAAAAAATAACAATGTTAAAGCTAAAATCAAGCAAAATTAAAGTAACCACATATGAACAGCATCACAGAAAACAGTTAATAAATTTACAGAAGTTTTTAAAAATCTGCATTATAAAAAGTCAGATTTACAATTTTACTTGCTTGAAATATTTTTCTTAGTTTACTTAAACACTTGATAGCTGTCAAAATATTTCATCAATCCAGCAATCTCAAGGTCATGTCACATATGATTGGCATAAATATAAAAAAATTTCTAATTTCTAAGCTAATTACTTAGTGCAGCAATGTGGAGTCTGGCAAGGCAACAGTTAACTAACCAATGTCTATATCCAGTTTCTTGCTGGACCATGCATGCTTACACATGGCCCAGCAGATATAAGCATTGGTCAGTTCCAGTGACTTGACCAAAAGTGGTGAGAGTTCAATAACTGGCTACAGCAGTGGTTGGTTTTGTTTTATGCCATATAAACATGTGGGTTATTTAATGCCAACAAAATTTTGAAATAAATTTATAGCAATAGTATGTTTTTATTGTCGTAAAAAATTTTAAATTACTCACTTGGTAACATTTTTTTTTGCACTAAATCAAAACCTACACACTAACAGTAGATGTTTCACTGTAAATTTCTCTTGGCATGTAGTTCCCTCAAGTAAATGAAGGTGGGTAATGTATGCGTGGCCTCTGTGCAGGTGGGTCATCACAACTTGTTCTTTTCTATTTTTGTATTCTAAGTTCCATTCTCCAATAGTAGGTTTAATGTTTTGGAGTTTGTTATTAATGAATATATCCCAATGATGTTGCCATTTTTTAATGATAATTTTCTTTACAACCATCTCATAATTGGAGTATGGAACCTTTGTGTTTGTTATTGCATCCTTCAAGGCTTTTTTGCCTCCAAATTTGCCTTGTCATTTCCCAGTATCCCAAGATGGCTTATGATCCAACAAAAGATTATTTCTATAATGTTAGACGTGATAGATTCTGTTTAGTACTTGTGTGGTTAAAAGCATACAACGACCAAAACTTCATAAACATGGCAATAAAGAGGACAACAGTCCAAACAGTGTAAATAATGTAAATCCTACCTCATCTGAGAAGTAAAGACAAATATCTTTTCTTTCTAGACCCAGAGCCTCTTTTGAATAGATCAGTTCATTCATCATAGTAAGGAGTGTAATTAGTGCTTACGACAATACTTAGTAAATTAGAGACTTTCATACAATTACCAACTTTACTTTTCTTAGGTCTCAGTACGATAGAAAAGAGATGAAGTCAGGCATGGGAGATATTTAACTGTTATTAAGATAAAAATAACAGTCAAATAACAATCAATTTCAAATTATATCTAAAACAAAATTCTGCCAATTTCAACATGAAGGTCCAGCAGCTCAGTTCTTAGACCTGAATTGTCAGACTATCCACAAATAGGATTTGATTATAGTGAAGGCTTGTGCAGAACCAACCACACTTTATGGAAGAGCTGAATACAGAACAGGTGCACAGTATGCCACAAGGTTCCCAAATAACCCTTCTCTGGTTTTGAATTATAAATTGTCCTAGATCTGTTGCTACCCAAGCCCCTAGGACCCAGTCTGTCCCCCTGTAATAAACACAAAATTAAAAGTAACTTCTTCACTTTTACAAAATTCACAATTATGCTTGAAATCCTGATTTTGCCAAATAGAAAAAAAACTGACTCTGTACTGAAAGAAAAAGACGGATTTCATGATCAGATGTTAAATTTTCTAACCAATAGAAGGTAGCGATTTGCAAAACTGAGAAAAGTTTGCACTAGTGTGAAAAACTAAATGGCTATAAAAACACAAAGAAAGCCAAATCAGTCAGTAAGATGGAAGCTGTGATGTCATACACCAGCAACATGTGACAAAAGAAACTTCAAGTCTGACCCGGACATAAGGTCCCATCACACATTCATTCTCCTTCACTCATGCTAATTTCTTTTACCTCTTCTCCATCCTCAACAGTCCTGCAGTCAACAAAGACGGCAACAACATACTTCAACTGACTTCTAAATTTTGACTCCAATAAGTACAATTTCCTTTATTGCTTCACCTTCCTCCAACCAAAGAAAAGGCAGGAAGGAACACAGACTTTATTAAACACATTTGCTACTTACAACTAGAATTCTGGACACTTAACTCCTTACTACTATTTCTCATTGAACATTTAACTCTTACAAATTGACTAACTACATACATTTTCTCTTTTAGTACTTAACTTCTACAAATCAATTTTCTGTTAATAAAATTCTACTTTAACATACAAAAATGAAATACTTATTATTCTACATTCCAACATCCAACCTTATGATCTGAATAAACCCATAAATTGTAGAGAGTTCAGTTATGTTTGACACAAGGCCAATTTAATAAACATTCAACCATCTCCCTACTACACTTTTATTTAGCCATAGCTGGGTATAGAAGAGATGAATTCATACCTTTATCAAGGATATTTACATGTGAGTGACGATAACGAGCTCAGCTCTCCGATTCAATTTGTGCTGATATCCACTACTCAACTCCTTACATTTACACAAACAGACATATGTCACATCTATGAAAATATTTTATATTCTCAGTCATTGTGTAGATATAGGTGTTACTCAAAAGTTTAGTTGTGAAATCACTATTGCAAGCAAAAAGAATTTGGTCCCAGTATAGTATATGGCTTACCCAGTTTTAATATGTCTTACCTCAGAGTATATTTATAGATATAAGTTTGGTTCCAAAGATTACAGCTTTTCCTAAAGAAATGCCTCACTGCTTCCTGCTTGTTGGAAGTTCTCGGTAATTCTTGTTTTTAAGAATTCTGGCGAGCCCTCTGACCCCTTTAATTATCACCCTATTAGCCTCTTACCATTTTTTGGCAAAGTATTTGAGGCTATTATCAATGCTGAAATAGGCATCTCACAATCTTCTCTCTGACAAACTATAGCTTCCTCTTTGCCAGGTCTACCACTGATGTGCTGACAACTATCACTGAATATACAACAGGCTCTTGATAAGAATAGCATTGTTCTTGATATCTCGAAAGCATTTGACAGGGTTTGGCATGCTGGCTTTCTGTGCAAGCTCCAAATTATTTCTGGATGATTTAGTCCAATCATTTCTATCAAATCATGAAATAAAGGTTGTTTTAAACAGGCAAACTTCCAGATCCTTTCATATGAATGGGAGCATCCCTCAGGGCTCTATCCTAGATCCTACACTTTTGTGATCTTCAATGATCTTCCTGATGTAATCAGTTCCCAAATAGGCATTTATGCTGATGACACCACCATTTACTTCCTCCTCTATAAGAGATCTGCCAAGGCTAACAAACTAAACCTGGTTGCTGTTTTCAAAACAAAGCTGCTCTTAACCATCATAGAGAAACTTCCCTGACTACCATCAGAATAGATGACGTTAGTGTCTTAAAGAGCAACACAGTGCCTCCTTGGCACTCTCAAATGATCAAATGGAATGATTACATCAAATTCATAGCTGAATCTACTGCTATGAAGATTTTCTTGTCAGAATCCATTTTGCACGTTTATAAGTCTACCATTCATTCACATATTGAATACTGTTGCTATATTTGGTTGGGTGCTCCTGATATTCATCTTAAGGTTCTCAACAAAATTCAAAGGAAGATCTGCAATATAATCAATCCTGACTTGGTAGTGGCTTCCCTTTGTCTTTTCTACATGTATTTTCACGAATACTGCTGACAAACTCTCCCCTATCAGTTTCCCAACCACATTTATTTACGTGAGCTGCAAGATTAGCATCTGGGTCTCACCCATTTTACTGTCAAAATAGTTAAATGTAACCATCTCTTCTACTCTAACAGTTTCTTTTATCACACTTCCGATTTGTGGAACTCTTTCTGTTTGCTTGCTTCCCTGATAGCTAAAAATCTCCAAAAGTTTAAATACACCATCAATTGCTATCTAACTACTTGAGTCCCACTCATCTGTTATCTTTCAACATCCTCTCTCTCTCACTCACGCACACACACTGCAACCACTTGCACCCCAGTAATAGTCCTGCCTTGCTAGGGGTGAAGTGATTAAAAAAGTACTCAGCTATTTACTAAAACTAATTATTTTCCTTAACCCTTACCACTACCAGACAGTTCCTTATAATATGCTATGGAGTTCTTCAAGGGCTATCAATTGTTATCACTACAATTATATTCTTAAAGATAAATACCAATTTCTCAATTATTGCAATAAATGTATTCTTTATTTCTTTAAGATTTTTTGCAAGTTTTAAAGAGGCAGAGATAATAGCAAAGAACTACTGTTCTTGACAATGATATTTGGTTAACGTGCATAAATGTTACTTTTATGTTTTAGGAAAAAAGCATTACTTTTGCAAAATCCATGTAATTAATTCTAAAGTTTATGGTAAAAAATTTCTAGGACAAATGGAATTTAAAGAGACTTAAATAGGTTGCTAACATTTTTTGTCTAAGTTTTTGACAGATGATGAGAGCATGTGCTAATTAATGTTTAAAAAGTCTAAAGCCTTTATCAACATGAGGAAAATTTTCTTTCCCTGCAAAAATTAGCTCTCGGTTATTTTACAAATAAAAAAAAAAAAAAAAAAAAAAAAAAAATCAAAACTTTGCAAGTGAGTTTTTCTTTTTCTATTTTTTTTTTTCTAGAAGTCTATGGTAGTACATTCTAGAAAAAATGTTTGGGTTGGAATTGCACATTTTCCAAACCCCTTCCAAAAATTGGGGAAAATTGATTAGTATTACAGTATACTGACTTTTTTTTTTTTTAGTCATTTGTTTGAAAAAAAAAATAAATAAAAAATGTGAAATAAAAATTATGCTCTGATATTTTTTAAATGTCAGTAATTAGAGATTGTCAATAGTCTTCTGCTAATGAATACACAAGTTCGTTTTCCCGGGCTTTTTTTTTTTTTTTTTGCATAGACAGGTGGGTAGGCAGAGAGATTGGAGAAAATGTTATAAATTAAATTATTAATACTTTGATGTTTATTAAAAATTTAAAAATGAAGTCGATCAAACAAGTAAAAACGATCTGTACCTGTTTCAAAGAGATTTTTTTAAAAAAGCACTTTTTAAAATTAGGTTTTCGCTTCTAGTTATTCTTTCAATAATTGTGAGCGCAAATGAAGTTGCTTGCGACTCAATTCAAATAACTAAAGTAAGTTCGACTCACCTTAAAAAAAGTAAAAACGGAAAAATACTTGATGTGCAAGCACAGATGTAAGAAATTAAATTACAAAATTGGGCGTGTGAAGCGTTTCCCCCCACCTTTTTTATTAAATTACAGATCAATTCCTTATGACTAAAAAGATCATATACTTTAAAAAAAAATCTCATTTCACTAACACCACAAAATCGGCAAGAATGAAAAATTCAATTCAATCAATATTGCAATTTATTGTGGGTGGGGAAAAAAAACTTAGTTTTTGTTGCCAGTCGAACACTTAATTATAAAAACTTTTAATACAAGAAGAGTCTTTAAGGTCCTAGTCGGGGCGGGGGTTCAAAAGGAAAAAACGAGAACAATGAACTAAAAGAAAAACAATTTAATTTTAAAATTACATTACAACGAACAGGAACATTGTATTTTTAAAATTAAAGGCTAATTTAAAAATTTAATACAAAGTTCTTAAAAATGACTTTTTTTTTTAGGGCGTTAATATTCGAACTGTCATGTTATGAAATATTATGTTGCATCATTATTTTCGATTTTATTCTTTAATTTCAGAAGCAAACAAGTATTTTGTTAAATCTAATTCAGCAGACACGTTAAAGTGTTTTATACACATACAATAAAATTTTTTGAATAAATCTATCGCTTTTTATTCAAGATGAAAATTTTCTTGAGTCATTGCATACGCACGGTGAAAAAATTTAATTTAAAACAAATGATTGACTAAATAAAATCGCACAAATTGACAAGAAGCCTAACTAAAAAAATAAGACTTGGATTTTAAAGTTGTTTAAGAAATGATAGTAATTTTAATTTTTCACCTCAAACAAGTCATGTTGCAAGTTTCTCACCCAACAACACGTTGAGGTATTTAATTTGTGAAACCTTTAAGAAAGGTGATTTTCCACCTTGGTCCGTATTTCCGTCTTTCGTTCGTTTTTCTTTAGCTGGGTTTTTACTCAACTGTTAATGTCGATAAATTGCCAATTGAAAATTTAAAAGTAAGAATATGATGACTGGATGTTGTGTACAAAAAAAAAAAAAAAATCAGCGACTCTCCGTTTATAAAAAAAAAAGAAAAGAGAAACCGGCAGAAAAAAAAAAAGAAAACTAAACAGCTTGTTAATGGTTGTATCATTTTCCTTATAAAACTGACAACTGATCAATAATTCTTAGTTACTGGAAAAAAAAATTTTAATTTTTACTAAAAATTTTTTAGCCATTATGCGTTTTTACATAGCATTTTTTTACTTTGTGAAAAGAGAAACTAAAAATTTAAAAGTTAATATAAATTAATTAAACTTTTTATAAAGAAAGGTAGCCCTAAAACATTTCCTCCCTACACTAAGTAAAAAAAAAAAAACTACACATAGACAACTAAATGATCTCTCTCTACAATTTACATTAAAATTATTTAACTTATTAAACGAATTAAAAAATAATAAAATAAAACGTGACTCAAGTTTCTTTTTCACACTCCATAAAAAAAAAGAGAAAAAAATGGAGAGAGGAAAATGAATTAACTGGAATAAAAAAAATCTTAAGGTTAAAACTGTCAATTGTACCTGCAAAATAATCGCTCATTATGCAAAGTGACAATAATAATTTAATAACGTTTCTAACTGGACACAACAATAATGTTAAGAAGGGGGTTCAATTTCTAACAAATTTTAACTGTAAACTGAACCCCCACTTTACGTCCGTTTTATATAAACAAAACTGAATGGAATACAGGTGTGAAAGAAGAAAAAATGTTTGGAAATGAATGTAAGCAGATGGTTGCCTGCGATCGACTCACCTCCGCGATGACTGATATGTCGAGCACAAAACTTGACATTTTTTTTCTTATGAAGTAGTCCTGGGTATTTTAGAAGCAATAGAGAGGTGAGTACGTACCCACCGACAATAGCCATAATCACCATGACTACTTTCCCTTTCTGTTGTATGGCGAGAATGAGCGTGAAACTTGATTATTTATACCATTAACCTATCAGTGGGATGGTGAGTACTTACAGGAACAGCACAGAAATAAATAAATAAAACAAAAAAAAGTGTATTAAAATTCTCAATTAAAAAAAATGGTTTGTCACAATCTTCAAAATACTTTGACTTTATCTAAGTTTACTAAAAATGATTTCTTTAAAAACAAAAATTATCAAACAAGTTCAAGAGGTTGCTGATTGTTAGGGGGTTTATTCAATTACAGGAAGAGCGTTTGCAAAGCCGAAGCTACGCCGACTCGTAATAGAGTTGTATGGAAGGTGCTACATGCAATAATTAATAATTATATTTATCTTATTTAATCTAATTTTGCCCGTGGTTATGTATGGGTATAGAACAAATCTTAGAGAATAAGGTAAAAAAAAAAAACATAATTATTCATATTTTTAAACAAAATATTAAAAAAAGAATCAATCATTTTTATTACGTAAGAACATTATTGGATAATTAACAAAAAAAAAAAAATATGATAGCATCAAAAACTGCCAAACGCGCATCATACTGACTGACATTTTTAAAAGAACAAAAGTAATTAATAAAACTACAAACATATATATAATAAAAGAAAAAAATATGTATATAAAAAAGATTAAGTAAATAATGATGGATTAGGTGTGTTTATTTCGTTTTTAAGAGGAATCTTTAAAGACTCCTCTTAAAAGTGAAAAGAAAGCCAGACTGTGCGGTACCCCTTATATCATCCAACAATTAACTAAAACAGAAAAAGCAAACTTGCACACCCGCAAAAATGGATCAGAACGACTGAAAACATTTTGGAAAAACCCAGACCAAGACAAATTTCACAAGTCAGTGTGAAAATTAAGATTCTGGATTCTGATTGGATAGGAAATAGAAAATTGATTTATGACTCTGGTCAAATTTTCTTAACAGCTAGAAAATGGGTATACTGTCCGATCCAGTCACATGACTAGATTTCACTTACTTACCGACTTAGTGGCTCGACTGCAGCCACTTCCCCACCGACGAGATGTGGCCTCCCTTTGTCTGCTCTATAAATACTTTCATGGCTTCTGCTCCAACGAACTTAAGTTACTGGTGCCTCTGCAACAGGTGTTTACTCGTGCAACCAGATTGGCAACTGGGTCCCACCCATTCACAGTTAGATTAACCAAATGCAGACGACAATTCTACTCCTGCAGCTTCTTCTCTCGCACTTCCCGCCTGTGGAACTCGCTTCCATATTCTTGCTTTCCTGACGGCTACAACCTCCAGGAATTTAAATGCAATGTCAATACTCATCTATTAACCACTTGACTCTAGTTCTTTCACCACCTCGTATATCCTTTCCTTTCTCTCCGCCTTTGCAACTATCATCACACCTGTATTCCTATCCTTCTCTTGCTCCTTTCTACTGGTTCGTCTTACTCTTCACTCTCTTCTACTTAATCTTTTTACTCTTATGTAGTCCTCTGCACGTCAGTGGCATTACCGCCTTGCTCGGGGTGATACAATTAAAAAAAAAACAAAAAAAAACTTAACCACGTCCCTTGACCGCTCAGATCAGTCAGTCAGATGGGAGCAGGAATTACAGACGACACCACGCTAAAATGTAACAGAAAGAAATTTCAAGACACCAATCCTGTTATGCCCCGTCAACATACATTCATTCTTCCTCCTTCCAGTTTTCCTTTCTTCGTCTTCACTCACACGCCGTCAAAAAAACAACAAGAAGACACCATCAACTGACTCCTAAAACTAACGTCCGATAAGTACAATTACCTTTATTACTTTACTTTGTAGGATACGAATCCTATATCACCCAACAATTAGCTAAAACACAAAAAGTAAAATTACACACTCGCAAAAATGGATCACAATAACTGAAAACATTTTGAGAAAACCCAGACCAAGGTAAATTTCACAAGTCAGTGTGAAAATCCTATCAGAATCCAGAATCTTCCGATGGGATAGAAAACAACAAATTCATCTATGACCTCAGTCAAATTTTCTTCACACCTAGAAAATGAGTACGTGGTACGATCCGATCATATGACTAGATTCCACTACTTAACCACGTCTCTTGGTCGGCAAAATCAGTCAGTCAAATGGGAGCAGGAATTAGAGACGACACACTAAAATGTAACAAAAGAAACTTCAAGTCGACTCCAGACATCTAAAGTGCTGTCATACATTCATTTTACCTTTTCTTCCATTTTTCCTTTCTTCGTTTTCACTCACACGCTGTCAAAGAAACAACAACAAGATATTTCAACTGACTCGTAGAAACTAAAGTCCGATAAGTACAATTTTCTTTTATTGCTTCACCTTCTTTTTCACTTTTTCGACGATTGTAAGAAAGAGAAGGAAACACAGACTTTAATAGTAACCTGTTAATATTTCTACAGACACACATTCTACTACTCTCAACTCCTACTTACTACTATTTCTCTAGAACATTTAACTACGTACATCTTTATCTTTGAAGATTTTCTTCTCACAAATTTGTTATTCTGTTTAGTTAATAAGATTTTACTTTAACACACAAGACGAAATATTTTATCCTTCTACATTCCAACATCCAGCCTTTAACCTTCTGATATTTCAAGTTGTAGGGACTTCGTTTGTGTTTGGCTCAAGGCCAATTTGACAAACATAGCCGAAGTCCGAACAACTTGTAGCGGAACTCTGGATCCTGATTGGTCATCAAATCGCAAAATTCAAAATACATCAGAGAAACGGTTTTTCCACAACTAAAAAAAATAATAATAATTCTGGAGCCACCCCACGTGACTGGATTGAATATTTAAGGATGGTCTCTAACCGGTCACGGCAGTCAGTCAGAGGAAGCGTTTTGCTGACACACATCTAAAATGTAACGGCAACTTCAAATCGACCTGGAGATAAGGTCAGGTCACACCTTGTTCTCTTTCTCTTTCTCCTTATCTATTTCAACAATTACTACTAGAACATTTTGTACGAACTCTTGATACCTTAACTTTCTAAGCGAACATTAATTTCTACGAATTCTTGTTATTCTTTCCTCTTAATAAATTACTATTTTAACATACAAAAAATGTACATTTTATTATTCCACTCTTCTACACTAATCCACACATTCCAACTGACAACCAACCTTCTGATGATTATAACTCTGCATAAATCCTGTAAGCTGTAGGGAGTTCGGTTAAGTAAGACACGAGGCTGAATCAAAGAAACATTAACCAGCTCCTTACACTTCAAACTTTTCTTTTCACTCTTTAGCCGGCCATAAAAAAGAATGGAACACAGACTTTATTAGTAACCTTTTAATCATTTTACATACACACATTCTGTAACTTACTACTATGTCTCTGGAACATACGGACATCTTTGAACATTTTCTTCTTCTATTTTACAAATTTGTTTTTCAATTTTATTAATAAAATTCCACTTATTTTACAAACAAACATTTTTAATTTTCCAACCATTCATTCAACCTTCTGATATTTTAAATTGTGGGGATCTCGGTTGTGTTTGACACAAGGCCAATTTCACAAGCATAGACGAGGCCCCTACACCCTCACCAAAAAAGAAAAATTCATTTGCACATATTTCGTGGAAACTCGTATTGTCATTGGATAAAATATACTACTTATTTATCATAAGACAATTTACTAATCACAGCTTGACGACAGTTTACTTTACTTATCACTTTATTTTATTTTTCACTAATCAAATTTTGTGCACTTTTGGTTGAAATTTGGCTTCAACCAGCTTTCTTAATTTTTCTAAAGCTCGCAAGTTGATTAGTTAATTCTCTTCACAAAATATTTCTGCACGAGACGCAATTTTCCCGGCAAGGTGATTTGATCCACATTGAAAAGTATTTAAACTCCAAATTTTGTCTCCTCAATCAGTGAGTATCCAACTGCTACTAAAATCCACGCCAGTCCAAGCTTCACCCAATAAACGCGTCAACTCACTCACTCACTGAAACTGCCAAACTGAAAGCAACAACTCTTCAATCACACAGAATATTCTTCAACAAACTTTTCCTCACACAGAATATAATTCCACGAACTTTTCATCACCCAGAATTCACTCAACTATATAATGAAATTACATCTTGAACATTTAACAAGAAAATACCTTAAAAAAACAATTTTCTTTCTGCAGAAATTTACACAGTCTAAGCGAGACAACTCCTATTTCATACAGTAAACATTTTTACCTTGTGAACTTTGTAAATCAATAATTTTCTCCTCTAACATTGCTTGCAGCTGGTTTATTCTTTATCATCTTTGTATATTTACTGAATACAATTATATGATTTGTTATTACAACAAATGTTGTGTGCTTCGTCAATTGCCTTCAATATTTAAAATTTTAAAAAAGTGTGTGTTGAAGTATGCGTTTAGAACGTAATTCCACCACAAGACAATTAAAAACGGCTTCAATAAATCTGATGCTTAAAAATTGGTTTTCAAATTTGTTAAAAATAAAAAGAGGCACGGGTCTGATGGGAAACCGTAAATTGCTGTTGTGCGATCTAATTTGGGTAGCTGTGATTACAAGTTATTCCGGGCGTTATCCCGTTATTCGGAATAAGACAATCTTGAAATTTCGTACTTAAAAAAATAGTAATATAGTTATGGGAAATGCTTAATTTCCCCAACACTATATTTTTTAGGCACACAAATGAATGACGAAACTTCCTTTTAGAACAACAACAAAGAATGGTTTATTATATAGTAAACGTACAAGATTGGTAGTATGTAGGTGTCCATGGTGAAGCTAGCAGCAGACAGTATGTCAGTGTCCATGGTGAAGCTAGCAGCAGATAGTATGTAAGTGTCCATGGTGAAGCTAGCAGCAGACAGTATGTCAGTGTCCATGGTGAAGCTAGCAGCAGCGCTTCAGCGAAAGTATTCCATGGGGAATCAGTGGCAGCGGTGTGAGAGAGACGTCCGTTACTGCCGCGGGCTCATGGCTCTCTTCTCGTCCGTTCTACCAAAAAGGACTAGGAAAAATAGTTCTAGAGAGGAATCAATGCGCTCCGCCCGTTGATTGGTCAGTGAGTGACCGAATCTCCCGTCGGGGGCACTGATTCGCTAAAGGAAATAGATCTGTGGCTGCTACAGTAACATGATAATGTTTTAGGCAATGTATTAAAATTAAACAAGTGATTTAGAATGAAACGTAAGACTGAAACTGTAAGGAGATAATTAAATTTTGATTCGGCCTTGTGTCAGACTTAACCGAACTCCCTACAGCTTACAAGTTTTATCCAGAATTATCAGAAGGTTTTCATCAGAAGGTTGGTTGCAGGTTGGAATGTGTGAATTAGTGTAGAATAGTGTGGAATAGTGTAAGAATAAAAATATACATTTTGTATGTTAAAATAGAAATTTATTAAAAGGAAAGAATAACATAAGTTGTAGGAGTTAATGTGCAATTAGAAACATTATTAAGAAGTTAAGGGTAGAGTTTGTGTTCAATGATAAAGTTATGGGTATCAAGAGTTGTAGAAAATGTTCGTAGTAGTAATTGTTGAAAGAGTATGTATGTATGTATGTATGTATGTATGTATGTATGTATGTATGTAGGAATGCCTTTGGATGGAAAACAAGAAGTAAAATGAATCAGTACGGGAGAAGGAAAGAGAAAAAGAACAAAGTGCGACTTGACCTTATCTCCGGATCAATTTGAAGTTGAAATTACATTTTAGTTTTGTCTTTCTCGCTGCTCCCATCTGACTGACTGGTTGACGCTGATGGAGGTCATTTATATAGTCCTTTTGAATTTAGCACTGACCCGCGAAGTCTTCAAGCCTTGCAAGTCGCCCCCATTGGTCAAAAATCAATTTAACACCTACTCGCAAAATCTGGTTTTGCCTTTTTCTTTAATCACATGACCAATCCTTTTTCTATTTGGGACCAACCAGGATTTTACACGTCATTGTGATTTTTTGTAAAAGTGAAGAAGAAGGTTGTTTTTAATTCTTAATTTCTTATCCCATTACAAGACAAGTGTAGTGGACTGGACAACTTGGGTACCAATTTATAGTAGACTGACCGTCAGGGTAGTGATTTCAACAGTGAAAAAAAGGTTGGTAGTCCAAACCATCACAATTATAAGTAAAATAACTCAAAGCACAATGTAACGAATATAACAACATTGTATTAAGTAAAACTACAGAACTGAATAATTCGTGAATGTAAGATGTCGTGAAAAGAGTTCTCTCTTAGATATTAAAGATATTGTCTGAATATTCATGATAGCAGAGTCCCTGAAAGGAAATAATATGTTTGTACTGAATAGTAGTGAATATAATTATACATGTATTGAATTGTTCTTATAGAATAGAGAGAAACATTTTTATGTGGCTAATTGCTGAATGCAATTAGCAGTATGTGTAAATTGGAAGAGACGAACGGTTTTCGGTCTAAACACCCCGGGAAAACATCTTCCAATTGGTTAGACACGTGTGGGAATCAGTTTATATATTTCTTAATAAACGTGGGAAAAAAGAAAGTTTCACGTGCGGTCCTTACATAAGAATGTGTGGGTATATGTGTACGAACGTGTGTGCATGGCGATAGTATGTACGTGTATGTAGAAGTGATTCTACACAAGGATTATTTTATAACAAATAAAAATTTATTTTATGTTTCTACAACTTGTGGTGAGTTTAATAAAACCCATGAGAATAAAGAAAACATTTAATTACACACATTGAGGTGTGTTTGATAAAAAATACACTTGAGAAGATGGAAAAAGTAGTTACTTAACTTTGTTGGAGAATCTACATCAACAAAGCGGAAAATGTCCATTCGATTCATTAATGATCAATGTCTGAGTTCACACAAAACGGAATCCTCCTTCTGAATTGTGGTAATTTTTTGTTTTGTTCTCTGAAGTCCTTTACCCGCTTCAAATCTTTCGAAAACATCCTTATTTCTGTGCAAAAGTAAATGCTGAACTCAAATCGATAATTGTTTATTGATAAAACCTAACTTTTTTCAATTTTACAACCAGAAAAATATCGAACTCCTTTTCGCTGACCCCTTAACTACGGTTCAAAACATATTATTCACTGCTGAATGACTTCACGCGTAGTTTGGCGATTTTTAGACCAATTTGCCTTCCTTTTCGCTATTCATGCGCGGAAATTGAGTTCCGAACCCAAACAAATCGCGGACTAATCGCACAAAAGAAGTACACGGGCCGTAATAAGTATCCTACGCCCCAAGTCCTTCAGCGGTGAATCAGATATGAAAATGGTAGTAAAAGGTGACATATAGTCCGACTTTGGTGATCGAAAACAGGAAAAATGGTAGGTTGTTTCAATAAACAATTATCTATTTGATTTCAGTATATACATTTGCACGTAATTAAGGAAGTTTAGGAAAGATTTGACGGGGTAAAGGCCTTCGAGGAACAAAACAAAAATTTACCTGAATTGCTTCCTTTGTTATATTTCGTATTTATAATTCTCAGCTGTCAGGTGCTGGTAAAGTAGGAAGCTTGATCATGTTTATTAAATTGGCCAATGCCAAACATAACCAAACTCCTGAAGAAAGCCTGCGATAGGGTATAAGGATTAGAAAACACGTGTATATATATTAATGACACAAGATAAGTAATTTATTTACAAATTTACACAGTTGTAATTGTCAGTAGCTTATTTAAAGACAAGCTATCATTAGAAGTTATGCTTGGATTCGTAATCGGAGGCCACAATTTAAACAACCTAAGGTACGCAGATGATACAGTGCTGATAGCAGACACAGAAAGGAAACTACAAGACCTCTTACAGAGGGTAGCAGAAGAAAGTAACAAGAAAGGACTAGAAATAAACTGCACGAAAACTGAATGCATGGTCATCAGTAAAAAGAGCAGCCCAAAATGCCAAATACAGGTCGGGGGCACCAGAATCAAGCAAGTACAAAAATTTAAATACCTGGGAAGCGGTATAACAGAAGACGGAAAATGCGACACAGAGATCCGAAGGCGAATTGGCATGGCAAAGAAGCATTCCAGAAGTTGAGTAAGGTCTTAAGAAACAGGACAATTTCGCTAGAAACAAGGAAGAGAGTACTGGATTGCTACGTGATGTCCGGCCTTCAATATGGCAGTGAATACTGGACAATACTATCAAAGATGAAGGAAAAACTTGAAACAACTGAAATGTGGTTCTACAGAAGGATGCTGCGGATATCATGGATCGATCATGTGAGCAATGATGAGGTTTTAGAAATGATGGAAACGAAAAGGAAATTAATACTGAGCATCAGGAAGAAACAACTGAAGTTCCTGAGACACGCATTGAGGAAGGAGGGCTTGGAGAACCTGATACTAACAGGCCAGATAGAGGGGAAAAGAGACAGGGGAAAGCAACGGATAACATATTTGAAGGATCTAATCAGGTGGATGACAGAACGAGGATTGCATGGTGTAACAGGAGAAGGCGTGCTCAGAGCCATCAGGGATAGGGAAACATGGAAAGCCATGATCGCCTACGTCCTGAAGGGACAGGGAACATAGAAGAAGAAGAATCATACATTCAAGTTTGTAGATTTGATAAACAGCCAAAAGAGTAAATGTTCATATTAAATTATTAGACACAAAGTAAATTTCCAAAAGTCATTTTTCACACAAAAGTATTACAGTTGAATTTTTTTTTTTTTAATCATATCACCCCAAGCAAGGCGGTAACACCACTGATGTGCAGGGGGCTACGTAAGAGTGTAAAGATTAGAAAAGAGAAAGCCGGAAACCATATCCTAAACAGGGAACAAGGAATGGGCCTCTACACCTGTTCAATAGACGTGGGTGGAGTGTGAACCGGGCGATAGTTTAGTCTATCTACTCCAATTGAAAAGAAAAAAAATAGATAAATAAAAAAAATAAGAAAAAAAAAAGTGAAAAGATTTGAAAACAGAAAGCTGGAAACCACATCCTAAACAGGGAACAAGGGATGAGCCTCTACACCTGTTCAATAGATGAGGGTGGAGTGTGAAATACTTTTTGTAAAGGTCTTGAATTCTCCCCCCCCCCAAAAAAAAAAACAAACCCATTTTTTTCTTTTTCAGGCAAAGGTCACTCGGTAAAAAACTAGCTTTATTTTAAATGCTAGTAAGAATATTACTAAATATCTATAAATCTCTCCATTCATTTCAAAGCATCTCAGTCCCCTATATTGGCAAAATGCTTCTAATTTAATATCTGGTACGATGTGGATTGTGTGAAGTAATAACTTTCTGAATTGCTCATTAGTTTACGTTTAGTATTGGTAGATATATGAATATAGTGTTACTAAATTAAAAGTAATAAATCTTAGCTTATTTCTTATCAGAGGAAAGTTCCAATTTTGTGTTGTGATTACAACATCAGTTGGCCTTAATTCACAGGCTAGATTGTTAACATTCTGTTGTCCCTTACTATTAAATATCTATCAAATATAAAGTGTGTATGTGTTTTTTCGAGGGTGAGGGTCATTTTTGTTGAAGTTTCTAGTCTACAAAATATCAAGATAGTTTGAAAAATTTAGAAATTTGAAACGGTTTAAAAGATTGTCCACTTATTCTTTAAGCCAATCCCAACCTTTAAGTTTCCATACATCATCATCACATGATGGAAAGTTTTTTGATACACAATGTAAATTAATCCTTCAAGCCATAAAGAAATTGCAACAAAAAAAAATGTTTTTGAAGGTCAAATGATTTTTTTCTTTTTAAAAATCATCTAGCATTAAAATGCTAGGTTTTTAGAAATCACAGAAAAACAAAATGAAAGAAACTCAGCAGAACTCATATTCAGTATAAACAAAGGTTTCCAAAATGATTAAAACAAATTGAAAGAGTTCCTTTTTCGCATAAAAGTATTACAATTGAATTCAATATAAAAGATGTATTTTTAGGTACTTAGCTTCAACCGTTGAAAAGAGTCCTTAAAATTCTCAGTTGCCATTAGAGGCTGAAATTTGACACCAGCGATATTCAGAAATATGGTCTCTACTTTTTTCTATTTCCCGTTTCTCTGACTCAAACTGACTCTGACCGTATTAATAAATAGACCAGTCGGGTCACGTGGTTGGATCAAACGCAAACTTCTTTTTGTGCGGAAAGAAACATGACATGGGTCATTGAAAGTTCAGTTTGATATTTTTTGTAGATCACTCTTTTCATTGGTTAGAAAATTAACAATCTTTTTTTATTGATCAAAATAGATTTTCACACTTCGCGAGTTTGTGAAAGGTGAAGAAAAAGTTATTTTTATTTCGCATTCACCACACTTCTCACACAAACTTTAAGATTATCAGAAGGTTGAAAAGATAAAACAGTCTCGTTTGTATAAATAAATGAAAATGTATTTATCGAACAGCATAACATCGAATTTGTATGTATGAAATTATGAAACTGAAAATGTTCTAAAAGAAAGATAATAAAGAGATTGAAGAATTAAGAGTTCATTTGTTTTAGCGAAATGTGATTTATGCAGAAAAAGATAATCCTGTGTTTTGCTGCGTGTATCAACAAACTAGTAGTAATTTCTTGTTCCTCTTTTTATTTTGTGTACGACGACTAAATGAAGAGGGAGGATAGATAAAGAAAACAGAATAAGAAAGAAAGTGAATAAGTGCGAATGTCGTATGCCGGGAGCGGTCTATTTTCTTGCGACATTGTGTCCTCTCCGTTCTCTGCTCCTTCGTCTGACCGTAAAACGTGAAATATGTAAGCAACTTGATCACGTGATCGGCTCATTTTTAGGCGGGAAGAAATATGACACGGGTCATTGAAATTTCAATTTGCTGTTTTTCTCTAAATCACTCTCTTTTCATTGAATATTAAATATTTCACACTTGCTCGTGAAATTTGCTTTGATATTTTTCTCAGCACGAAGGCAATCCTTTTTTCTATTAGTCGAAAAATAAATTTTCACACTGGCTCACAAAGTTGAAAATAGTGAAGTCATTTTTATTTTGTATTCACCACACTGATTCAAAAATGAAACCCTTCGAAAAAGCAAGGATAATGCTATCAGTGGCCGAATAATAATATCAATTTTATTTTTCAAGTTTTATCAAAACGCTGTCGGATTTTTACCCCAATCCACCACTGAGTGGGGGTTCATCTCGAGATCTGTAGTGAAGTTATATTTGTCCACCTCGCCAGATTTCTTACTGATGCGGGAGCAGATAGTGGTGTCATCCGCGTAGATGCCTACTTGGGATTTGATCACGTCTGGGAGATTTATGAAGATTAGTGATGTTTTCCATAAATCTCTGGAATGTAGAGCTGCTGTTTCGTAGACCAAATGGCATGAATAAATATTCAAAGAGACCAAATTATTTTATCACAGCAGATTTTTCTATATCTGCCTTATTCATGGGAATCTGGTGATAAGCCTGTAGGAGATCAATTTTTGAAAATACAGTCTTCTTGAAGAGTTTAGATCGGAAGCTGTTAATATTTGGTATCGGATATCTGTCTGGATTTGTCAACTGGTTCAGATGTCTAAAATCGCCACATACTCGCCATTTTCCTGGGGATGACTTGGGAACTAGATGTAATGGCGATGACCAAAGGGACTTTAACGGTTGAATAATTCCAACTTGTAAGAGTGCCGCAAACTCCTGTTTAGCTGATTTATATTTTTCTTCTGACAGTTGTCGGACTTTGGCATAAGTAGGGATGATATCTCCAGTGTCTATGACGTGTATTACTTTCGTGTAGACACTGAAGGGTGTCCTGTACATGGATTGGTTAGTTTGGGAAATTCTCGGAGGAAGGACTGCACTTCTTCTGGTAGGTTGTTGGGGTTATTCACAATTATACACTGAATCTGTGCAGTGACTCGTCCTGCTTGCGTATATCGGTGCGTTTCCTCATCAATGAGCCTACCCTTTTTGCTGTTTAAAATTAATCCATGGTGGCGCAGAAAATCTGCTCCTAAGAGGGGGTTGACGGTATCCGCTACTACTACGGTCCATGTGTATGAACGGCGTAGGTCCGGAATCCCAATATCAACTACTGCTTCGCTAAAGTATTTAGTATTATACCCATTTGCTGCTGATAGGCTTACAGTTATAGGGTTTAAGTTTAGGCCGAATGCCATTCTCTGTGGCATGATTGTTATAGAGGCACTTGTGTCTATCACAAAATTGATCATTTTTGTGCCAATTTAGGTAGCAACCTCAAATAGTTGCGAGTTGCTGGTTGCTGGTTGCTGATGCAATTCACATTATCAGTTTTCCGAGGCTTGGGTGGAAGGGTTTCTGGCAGGTGAAGATGGCCTCGAAGTGGGCATTATATGACAGCCGAACTTGTTTAGCCACCTGCATCATGGTTTGCACGTCCTCGACTTTTCTGCATAATATAAATGTCCACAACATACTCAAGGCTTCTTGTTTCTTATAAAATGGTCCGGTGCTATAAGTCGTTCTAGGGGTGGCGCCGGTAGAGACAGTAGGTCCGGAGTGCCTGCTGGCATGCAGCATTGTGGCGGCTTGTATCATTCTGGGTTTTAAAAATGGTGTTATTTCATCAGCCAATGTGCCCATTTCCATCAGGGTGACATTTTTTATTGCTGCTATTACTGGCGTTATTTCCGGGGGTAGCCTGAATGAACTTATGTCGAACAAGTTCATCTCCGACACCAATCCTGCTGGCTGTCGACATCAGCTCATGAAGATAAACTGAATGTCTCCCTGTCATTTGAGTGCTAGCCATTAATTTAGCGAACATCTCTGGTTTTGTCCTTTCGTGTCTAGCCATTACTGCGTCTTTTAACTCTGAATATTTTTTAGAAGCTATAATAGCAGACGGTAAGCTGGATATCAATTCTGGAGGTAGGACAGACAATATATGGTAAAACCTGGTTTCTTCACTTGTTATGTGTCGCAATTCAAATTGTGCCTCACAAATTGCAAACCAACCATCTGCTGCTGCTGTGTGCATAAAGACTGGGATTTTGACTGATACAGCTGACGCGCTTTCCTCCATTTTAGTGACTTACGATAAGGCAACAAGAAGGAGGAAGATAAAAGAAAAAAGCAAGATGATAAAGCAAATCTCTACTGGACGAACGTGTTTGTGTTAATATATATATATATTTTTTGTGCGTGTGAATGCAACAAAAGAATGAAAGTAAAAGCAGTTACTCACGTCCTTTTTTTACACAATACTTATATGGTTACAGCAGTCAACTTGACCTGTTGTGGTGGTGGAGGGATGGTAAACCAATGATTGGTAGTGAGGGAAGCAGGCAAAGTCACACAGGGTTAAAACATTGCGACAATTAATGTATACTCATTGTAGGAAAGTTGTTGACAATTTTTTTTTTTAGGGCAAGAAACTTCGCGTGTTCATATCACCTCGCGTGGTTGTCACTATTATAGTTGTGGTGGAGAAATGAATTTCTCTTCCCGACTTTTTTTTTTTTTTTGAAAACTTGAGTGTAGATATCACGTCTGGGTGGTCACCAATATGGATGTTATGGCTATTGCTGCTGGGTTGGTTCTTTCACCTAAACATCCAAGACTTGTTGAATAGCTTTCGTCGCTGAAATAAATAGGCAAATAGAAAAGGAAAGATTTAGAGACACTAAAGAGACAGTTTGGACACTGATTTTATTTTTTGATTCCAACGATCTCTTGTTGGGGAAATTCCTTCCCGAACAGTCGGCATGTCTTTACCAGTCAAAGTCCAACAAAAAAAGAGGGAGTGTTTATTTTTGGTGCCAGGAAGCCTCTCTTTTTGCACATGCGTAAATTGTCTTTCTTGTCAGAGGACTCCTGGGAGATTTTTATGTTTATTTTATTTTGTACTTTTATTTTATTTTGTATTTTTATTTTATTTCGTAGTTTTTATTTTATTTTGTATTTTTATTTTATTTTGTGTTTTTTTTTAATTTTATTTTGTATTTTTTATTCAATCCCTACACCTTCCATGATTTTTTCATCATCCAGACATTCACTCAACTATTCAATTAAATTGCATCTTGAACATTCACAAGAAAATATCTTTCTAAAAAAAATTTCTTTTTAACAGAAAACTTACAAAAATACAATCTAAGTAAGCGAAACAACTCTTTATTTATACATTGTACATTTTTACCTTGACTCACGTTTCTGAACTTCGTAGATCAACAATTTTAATCTCTTTCAACATTGCTTATTTCTGAAATAACCCCTTTCATCCCTTATATGTATATATTCGTTGAATACACGCATATTATTTGTTATTATAACAATGTTGTTGGTTTCCTTCAATGTTTTCAAAATTTATTATTTAAAAAATGTGTTGAGTTATGCGTTTAGTGTAATTCTGCCACAATGTTGTTTGTGTTGTTGAAAGATGGAATGTTTAAGGTTATTACCGCTTTCATGTATTGTGCTTAAAATAAACTTCACGTTAAAAGCATGGGGATTGTCTGTAATCATTAATTTGTAGAGAAAAAAAATAACTTGCTGCTTTCTAAAAAATTGTCTCATGTCGGTATGTTCACTACTTGTTGGGTGCTCCTAAATAATTGCTGGTGATTGTCTAATTCTCTTCACAAAAATATTTCTGCACGAGGCTTAATTTTTCCACCTAGACGTTAAAAATTAGACAATCTAATTTTTAGTTAGTTGCGATTACAAGTTATTCCAGTAACTGCCCGAAATAAGACGATCTTGAATCTGTAGAAACTGCTTATTTCTAATTTGCATGTTTTTATCTACATGCCTCACTCTTGTATATGCACACACACACACACACACACACACACACACACACACACACACACACACACACACACACACACCTATGCAATTTCTACTGTCTGGCATGTTTTCATTCTTGAAACACGCGGTAATCATTTATCTATCACGTGCATCTTTCCCGCGCAATTTGGTTTGGTATTTAACCAGCGGACGCACGTAATTCTAGCACTTGGACGTTCACTATCAGTCGGCAATGGTGGATTGGCGTACATCAGCTTCCCGATTCATGAGGAGACCTTCTGCTATCCAATATGGCAGAGGGACCTTGTTTTCCCACACATCCGCACTAATTGCAGGTAGCAATTAGGCGCCAATTTTATTTTGAACACGCACATGCATGTTGTTCACACAAATTCTGTTCCCACAAACTCTGTTCCCACGAACTCCAATCGGACATTTCAATTCAATTCAATTCAAGAATTTCGTTCTCAGCCCAGACAGTTGAGCCCACGAATTGACCACAAGTATGCACAATGCCCAACTCACACACAAACATTTTTTGCTTCAATGCAATCACACACATAAAAATATTAGTTTGAACTCTTATACTTTCTGTCAGGTTAATTATTCTTTAACCTAAAACTTAATGCAATATATGGACTGAACAAATGAACATTTTACTTTCTTTCAATCAAAGAAACTCTTTATTCAACTTTGTACCAACTGTATAAAAAACAGTCAATGGAGAACAACTCCCACATTCCTATATCCTGCTTTACTAATTGCATGCCTTACCTTATCAATATCACTTTGTATATTACTGCTTCAATATATATTTTATTCCTGTTGTTTCGAAGCTGTATCGTTGTCATTTCTTATTCTGTCTTCATTTCCTAATCCTGAATGTTGTATGAAATCGAATATAAATACTGTTGGAGAGTATCAGAGATGTTATTTGACCAGATCAGGAGAAACCTGAATTTTATTGTCCTTGAACCAGACGTGGTCATCAACCTGATGGTAATATCTTCAAAACCCCTCTACAAATCTACGTTCTTAGAAAACAAAAAAAAAACAAAAAACGTAGCACTGTAGAAGTAGGAAGACGGTTAATGTTTTTTAATTGGCCTTGTGTCAAACATAACCAAACTTCATACAACTTACATGTTTTATCCAGAATTATTAGAAAGTTATCTGAAGATGGATTTGTGGAAGAACAAAAGTATACTTTTTGTATGCTGAAATCAAAATTTATTAATAAAAAAGAATAACATGAATTGGTAAAAGTTAATGTTCAATGAGAAACAGTATTAAGAAGTTAAAGGTATCAAGAGTTCGTAGTAGTAACTTGTGTGCATGATTTTATGTGTACGTAAGCAGGAACGTATGTGTGTATGTATGTATGTATGTATAAGCGTTATAGTAGGAATGTCTTGAAGTAATTGCACAATTTTATAGGGTTCCGTGCGGTTACCAAGTATAAGAAAAGGCAGACAGGTGAACTTATGAGGAACCAGGTGAGAGAGAAAGAGGGAAGCGATAATAGCAATCGCTTGACGTTTGTCAAGGGTACGTGCTAATTACGCTCGTCCTCTTCTATCTGGTGACAGTTGAGCTTGACCCGTCTTTTATTTCGTTTGTGGGGCTCGCAAAAGTCATTTGGGAATTCACTCCCGGATGTGATTCTGGCCTTTCTATTGGACAACAAATAAGCTTCACGTCGGCTCGCGAAAAGGGTCCGTAAAAGGATTTGTTTCTGATAACTGAAGATTATCTGAATTTTGTTTTTAAGTTCTTTCCTAGTTTTCTATTGGCCAAAAAACATATCGAGGTGTGAAATTTCACAAGTTTTGTTTTGGATTCGTTTTTGTATGTGTGCTAAGCAAGGTTTTGTAAATTTGAGTAAATTCATTTATTTCTAACAAAATTAATGAGTCAGTACTTAGCATTTGAATTTTTAAATGTAGAACTTGTTTTGTTCATGACAACACCATAATGCTTTATGCAATACCTTAAAAGTAAACAAACGGATATATAATGAAACCTAAGACAAGGATTGTTTCATAATTTATAACAATTTATTTGATTTTTCTACACCTTGTGGTGAGTTTAATAAGGCCCTTGAGAAGAAAGGAAAAGTCCTCTTACACACATTGAGGTGTGTTCAGTAAAACCCTTGAAAAGAAGAGATAAATTCACTTACACACATTGAGATGTGCTTAATAAAATTCTTGAAAAAAAGGGAAAGTAGTTACTTAACTTTGTTGAAGAATCTGCATCAGCAAAGCGGAAAATGTTCATTCAGTTGATGAGTGATTCATGTCTCACAAAACAGAATCCGCTTCTGGGCGGACCTGTACGACCGGCACATCCCTGTAATTCTTTTTGCTTTCCCGTTTTGTTTTGTTTTGTTTTGTTTTGTTTTGTTTTTTTACTTTTTTCAGTGCATTCTTATTGATTAGACCCTAAACTTCCAGATTAGCAAAAAGAATTTGGAAAAAAAACTCAACATTAGGGGATGTTCAGTTTCTCATACAATGTTCTAGTAAATCGATCTCCCATATTGGAAACACTAGCTTTCCGAAACGGTCCTTTTCATTAATTTCCTACAAGTTTTGAAAAAAAAAAGTGAGTGTTTCTAATATGGGGGATCGATTTACTAAAACGGTGTATGAGAAACTGAGCACCTCCTAAAAATCTTTAAATATTGAATTTTCTCGAATTTTTTATTTTTTATTTTTTTATTTTATTTTTTTATTCTTATTTTTTGCTAATCTGAAAGTTTAGGGTATAATCGATAGGAATGCACTGAAAAAAGTAAAAAATAATAAAAAGCAAAAAAGATTACAGAGAGAGGTGCCGGTCGTACGGTTCCGCCCGCTTCTGAACTCCTTTCTTTGTTATATATCCTATTTATAATTCCCAGCTAACAGGTGCTGGTTCAAATATGAAACCCTTCAAAATGCCAGGGAAATGGTCTCAGTGAGTGAATAATAATATCAATTTTATTTTTTGAATCTTTCAAAAGGCCATTGGAAGTGCTTCCCAGAGCTATGTCTGATTTCGACTCCTGACTTTGAGACGGCAATTCCGGTCGATCCGACAATACCTGTGTAAAATTTGGTTTTCAAATTTATAAAAGCAAAAGAGACTCAAGTTCCATGGTCTAAAAATCCACCAAAATAAAGTTGGTAACAAACGTGATTTAAAAAAGATGCATTTTAAGTTTTTTTTTAACTAATGAGGAAATTAATTTTAATTCATGAAAATTACCTGCTGGGATTAAATCTCGAGCCTCTTTGAGGATGTTTAAGAAGTTTAGTTGATCTTGAGGATGTCAAACGGGTTTTGGAAATTGCAGGCGAATGACCATGGGCTGTTTGTCGACGACGATGACAATGATGAAAACGAAAGGAATAAATGAATGAAGAAAGAGAAAGAAGCTAAAAGAAAAAGAAAACAAATTAAAACTGAGAGAAGATTCACAAATTAGAAGTATTTGTAGAATCACTTCTACATGTACGTACATACTTACATACATATCGCCATGTACGCACGTTCATCCACATATACCCACATACTCTTACATTGGGGCCGCACGTGAGGTCTCTTTTTTCCCGCGCTTTATTAAGAAATATATAAGCGGATGTTCACACGTACTTAGACCAGTTGGAAACTGTCTTTAGGAGCTAACAATCCGAACGCCGTTAGTTCCTTTCCAACTAGCATACTGCGCTAATTGCATTCAGCAATTAGATACATCAAAATGTTTCTCTCTCTTATAAGCATACTTCACTACATGTAAAATATTATTCAATTACTGATCAGTACAAACATTATTTCCTTTTTCAGGAACTCTTTCAGCATTGACATAAATACATTTTCTTCAATATCTAAGAAAGAACTTTCTTCACGGCATTTTGCATGCACGAATTAATCAATCCTGTAACCTTGCTTAATACAATGTTGTTATTCTCGTTACATTTTGCATTGAGTTATTTTATTTATGAATGTAGTGGTTTGGATAACCAACCTACTTTCCACCTTTAAAATTACTACCACGACGTTCGTAAAAAGATTAGCCACCACAATTGGTTACCCCTACGGTCAGTCTACATCAAATGGTAACCGAGTTGTCCAGACCACCACATATTAGATTTAATTGTGAACTCTTATAAAAAGAAAAGGAAATTTATCTCAATCCTGAAGTTCAGTTTAAAATATGAACTATTGATAAAATTCCTTGCAACACGTGTGAATTTGCCACTCTTCTCAAAGATTTGTAGCTGTTGAATATAGGAGATTAAATGAAGATTTTGTTGAAAAATTCATATAATCTTTTATAGTGTCTAACATATTTTCATTTTTCAACTGGTTATCTTGTCTAATTTTTAAAGACAATTTTATGCAAACTCATTTGTAAACTTTGTATTCTGTTGTATTGATCTTTATGTCAATGTTTATTTCTTTCAAATTATGGAGTTTGAATCTCGCTTGTTTACGTTTGCACCTTTCACAATACTCAGAAAAAGAGATATGAAATACTCTCTTCGCTTCCAATAAAAATAAAAGAAAATCCTTTTAAAAATATGGGGAAAATGATAATAAAACTATGGAAAATTATGAAAATTTTAAAGTAAAATTTTAAATTGCTTACTTTTAATGATGAAGATGCATTATTTTTTTCTTGATAAATATATATGAGCAGACACTGATATACAGTTCCCTCCAAAGATATTAGAACGCCCAGGCCAATTCCTGCGTTTTTGTTGTTCACTGAAGTCATTTCTGTTTACGAACAAAAGATGAATACGAGACAAGAGTTCAGATTTTCAGCTTTTATTTCCTGATATATACATTTAGATGTATTACACATCTTAGAACATGCCACCTTTTGTTTGAACCTGTGGTGATACCGACCGAGCAAAAGCGAGGGGCCGGATGTTTGCTCTTTCACGACAAAAAGGTAAATGACCAAAAGTCGTCCGTGCGAAGGTAGATCCGCGCAGACGTTCTGGTTGAAAAATAAAAATTAATCAAATATTAAATTTCCATTTCGCGAGCCTACGCGAATTTTAATTATCAGCCAATGGGAAACCCAGAATCAAATACAAGTGTTAAATCCCAAACGAGCTGCTGTGATCCAAAAAGAGAAAATATTAAAAGCAGATACAGACAGACTGACGGTGACAGACGAGAGAAATTAATATCTCCCTTGACCAAGTGGCTACTATGCTCGTCCCTTCACCTCTCTTTACTTCTCCCCTGTCTCAAAACTACTTACTGACCTAAGGAGCAACTACATCAAAGACATTCCTCACTTACACGCTCCCCACATTCTTAAGCCTTAAATCTCTTTCAGCTTATTATTTGCCATGAACAAAAACATTCCTCACATACCTCCGCTCCCCACATTCCTAAACACTAATTATCTTTTTCAGCATTATATTTGCCAACCTCCGTTGGACCTATATTCAAGTTATTACTTTAATTGTAAAAACATTAATTGATATGTGTATATATATAAATGTTATTTTCAACTCAATTTGTTTTCCTTGATTTTATAATCATTTTATGACTTATCGTGGGCTATCTACCACAAGACCAAATTCCGTTAACCTGCAACGATATACAACTACCCTTCTCTTGAACGGACTCCCACTACAACTAGAAAAGGAATAGATAAGCAACCCACTATAAACCCACCCATTTTTCAATTGAGCAAAACTACTGGAACACGTGACTGACACGTGTTTCTTGTTACTTAGGTGTTGTCTTTTAGATTGATTGTTTAAACATAAAGTAGCTGTGAATGACTGTGGTGGATAGGGAATTAAGAATTAAAAGCAACCTTCTTCACTTTTTCAAAAATTCACAATGACGTGTGAAATCCTGGTTTTGCCAAATAGAAAAAAGGATTGACCATGTGCTTAAAGAAAAAGTTGAAACCGGATTTTGTGAGTAGATGGTAAATTGATATTCTGACCAATGTAAGCGATTTGTAAGACTAAAAAGAGTTAACGATCCAGTGTGAAAAAACTAACTGGCTATAAAACGCTTCGGTCAGTGTCAGTCAGACAGTCAGATGGGAGCAGCGAGACGACACACTAAAATGTAACGAGAGAAACTTCAAGTCGACCCGGACGTAAGGTCACGTCGCGCATTGTCCTCTTTCTCCTTCTTTCTCGTGTGCTAATTCCTTTTACTTCTTCTCCATTCAAAGACATTTCTACCAAACAATACATACATACATACATATGCATAAACTCTTTCCAATAAATTACTACTACGAACATTTTCTACACTCTTGATACTCTTAACTTTCTCATTGAACATTAACTTCTACAACTTTTGTTATTCTTTTCTATCTATAAATTTCTATTTTAACATGAAAAATGCATATTTTTATTCTTGCACTATTCCACACTAGTCCACACATTCCAACCACCAACCTACAACCTGCTAACAACCTTCTGATAATTCTGATGAAAACCTTCTGATGATGATTACTAATAAATCTGTAAGCTGTGGGGAGTTTGGTTATGCATGACACAAGGCCGAATGAATAAACTTTAACTATCTCCCGATAGCTTCATGTCTATTTGTTGTGAAGTTATTTTCGCAGTGGAGACTAGTATTTGTGCTAAAGTCAGTCCTAATAGGTTCGATGTACAAAACGTTAGGAACTTGATATAATATGTATTATGCAGTATAATCTGTAATCTTGCCAGGTCGTTGACTACTTTTGTATTCGACTAACTGTCGACTACTATCGTCCAACATCGACTGACCATCGTTCCTCTTACTACTCCTACTTAAGTTAGGTGGGTGAGTCTATTCACTATAGAATAGGTGTGTTTCACCACAACACTGTTCTTGATTTTAGCTTTGTTTTTCACCTGTAAAAACAGCCTTACTTGTTAAACAGGATAAACCAATATGACGCCGAGAGAGCCTGTTTATGGAATAAAAACAAACCATTTTGAAGGTGAGAAAAGAAGAAATCGATCAGATCCATTGGACAAATATTGGACATAGCCAAGGCAGTAATTTGGTTTGTACTGAAAAGGAAACTATTGGGGTACTGAGCAACAAACATAGAACAGGTTAGCCAAGGAAAACAACAGCAGTTAATGACAGAAATAGTGACATCACCATCAACCTCCACAGTGCAAAGGTGAAGGTTTCACAATCGACCATTCAAAGAAGACTTTGAGGGCAGAAATATAGAGATCATACCATAAAATCCAAACCCTTCATCAGCAGTAAGAATGGGAAGGTCAGATTGGAATTTGCAAGAAAGTAAAGACATAAGTGACAAAAGTTCCGGAAAAAAGTTATATGGACTGATAAGGTCAAGATTAATCACTACCAAAGTTATGAAAAGTCCTCAAATTGTGGCCCAATAAAGGATCTGCTTATGATCCAAAGAATATAAGCTCATCTGCGAAACCTGGTGGAGGCAGTGTCTTGACTTGAATTTCCATGCCTGGAACAGGCTAATTCACATTTATTGATTATGTAACGCATGATGGCAGCAGCAGATGAATTCAGAAGTGTATCATGCAGCAGGACAATGAACCAAAACATTCTGCCCACACAACAAAAGATTTCATTGGTGGGTGTGGGCAGTTTTAGACTGGCCAAGTGAGTCACCATACCATAATCTAACAGAGAATGCATTTCATCTCCTGAAGAGGAGACTGAAGGAAGAAACCCCTAAAGCAAACAAGAAGTGAAAGAGGCTGCGTTAAAAGTTAAAAAATACTTCACAAATGAAGAGTGCAAGTTTGATGTCAATGGGTCGCAAACTTGATGCAATTATCACAAGCAAGAGTTATGCAACCAAATATTAAATATTATTTACTTTAAAACAATGTGCTCCTTTACTTTTGCTCACCTAAAAATTGAGTGATCTGATGCAAAAGGTGATATGTCCTAAGCTGTTCAACACATCTAAATGTAAATACCAGTAAATAAAACTGAAAATCTGAACTCTTTACTCTTGACTTACATTCATCTTAAACCCAAACATCTTCCAAGAACAACAAAAACGTAAGAATTGCCTTTATCGTTCCAATACTTTTGGAAAGGACTGTATATATCAGTCAGTCAGTTAAGTGTCGGACGTCATAAACGCTTGGGCGATCATATCTCGAAAGAGACATGACTGGGCAGAAGATTATCCCGTAGAAGGTTACCATTCCTTTCTGCGGTAGACTAGTTGCCAGCCAAGGCTATAGAACCCAGTGTCCTGTTATTTAACCTATAACTGGAAGGAAGAGATGGATTAATACCTTTCCCAAGGGTATTTGTGCGTAAGTGAATGCAAGGAATTCAACTGGAATATATAAAATGATGAAATTATAAAAATAAATAAATAAATAAATAAAAAGTTAAACAACTTAATTGAACGGGTGAAGAGGCTCATCCCTTGTTTCCTGTTTAGGATGTGGTTTCCAGCTTTCTTTTTTCTAATCTTTTAATCTTTTCCAATCTTTTACTCTTTTTTTTTTTTTTTTTTTTCAATTGGAGTAGATAGACTAAACTATCGCCCGGTTTACACTCCACCCACGTCTATTGAACGGGTGAAGAGGCCCATCCCTTGTTTCCTGTTTAGGATGTGCTTTCCGGCTTTCTCTTTTCCAATCTTTTCCCTCTTCCCTCTTACGTAGTCCCCTGCACATCAGTGGCGTTACCGTCTTGCTTGGGGTGATATGATTAAAAAAAAAAAATTGCCTCAAAGTATTTAAATGTTATTATGGGGGATTTGTGAAGGTTATCTCATGATAACGTCCGCCACTCTCTATTTGGTTTTAATGTTTGTTGGCCTTATATAATGATTAAAAGAATATTCACTGAGTCTTGATGAATATAAAATACAGAATGATAAGGTGGAAATTTCAAGTGTTTAAGTATAAAAGTCATGGCGCATCTGAAAGATTCGGTCATTAGTTTTTATAGTTTTATCTTTTGCGGATTATCTAAACCCAGAAAATTACATTCTAAAATTACATTCTAAGATTCAGAGAGAAAGATTACAAGAGAATATATGTATATATATATAGCAGCTAGAATACACACACATACACACGCACACAAACACACGCGCGCACGCGCGCGCGCGCACACACACACACACACACACATACACACACACACACACGTACAGCAGCAGTGGACAGCCCGGAACTGCCACACACACACGTACAGCCACACACACACACACACACGTACAGCCACACACACACGTGCGGCAGCAGTGGACAGCCCGGAACAGCCATTCTTAGAGAGGCCGTGAAGAGATCCGGACAGACTAAAGCTTCTCTGCCATTCTGAACATGAAATTTTGATCTCGAAATATTAATGTTTAATAAATAGGTAATTTAATTTAAAACACTTCTTTACCTTCCTTTATTTTACTCAACCCATTGTGACAGTCTTCAAGACATAACCCATATATATATATATATATATATATATATATATATATATATATAGTGTATCGAGGCAGCAAATAATTTTCTGAACGTATACTGTTAAATATAAGAGACAATGAATGTCTATTATGTTTAATCATTAGCCGTTTTAAATGTCGTATTTTGGCTTTAATTAACATGAGCCATCTTCAGTTGGTGATGGTGGATGTTATTTTATTACCGTCTTAATAACCTCTCTGAAGATGGCTCATGTGAGCCGAAAGCTTAGAACCAAATTAATAAAAAATTATCCAAATGTTGGAGAATTTTTGTCTTTATTTTCAACTGAAATTAAAGCCAAAATACGACGTTTAGATCGGCTAATGATTAAACATAATAGACATTCATTGTCTCTTATATTTAACAGTATATGTTTAGAACACACACACACACACACACACATACACACACACACACACACACACACACACACACATATATATATATATTATTTACATTGTTTCTCATTTTTATTACCATATTCATAACGTTTTGGTTGTTATAATCTCTGACCTTCTTCAGTTGATTGGAATCTCGAACTGAACCCTTTATTTCGATCACTGGGGTAGATTGTTCTCATTCCATGAGTCATGCTACTTCAGGATATTTCCCTTTGACTCAATTCTCAACTGTAAATATGATATCTGGTAATATTCAAATGATTTATTGGATCCTCTGGCCCTGATGAGCATTGTTAAACTCTGGAAATGGTCAATGAGATAAATCCTTTAATCATTTACTTATTAATTTATAGTCTATTGTTGCTTTAGTTACCTATTAAACACATTTCTGGACAAAAATTCTGATGGCATTTAAAATACATTAAATTCTAGTAATGTTTACATCTTTTTATAGGTGTCACTGACTTGAAGGACCCTGCTACACGACAATTTTTACATTGCACCATTGATAACAACTTTTCAATCGTACGCAATAATATTAAAAGATTTGTGCAATCTAAACGCCAAGTGGATCAAACAAGAATAACCAGTGCTAATTGGTCAATATATTTCAAAATGCCAACACAACACGTTTAGCTTAAAAATTGTGTCAAATTTCCAATGAGCCGATCATATGACTAATTTGAATATTTAAGCAATTCCCACGTGCAGTCAGATGTAGTTCTAAACGAGGAAGTAGACCGTCCATGCCAATGCCATTCATCATATAACGGACAGAAGCACAAACTGTCCACGTAATTCGCCATACGGGGCGAAACAAAAACCGTAAAAACCTTTTAGTGAAAAATTTATTTCAAACCAATCGTCATCGTCAGAAATCTTTGTCACTCTGCTGAACGTTGAATTCTTACCAAGTTAAGTACTGCCTTAACATATTATTTATTCAATTCTGACAACACTCATTCAATCACTCAACTAAATTTACATTCAATGAAAGGAACATTTTATTACACATTTTAAATACTCTTGCATCTCTTGATCTTTTTACAACACCAACTAAATTCTGCTAAAATAATTGACGAAGGGAGAGAACTCTTCTCATTCATAAATTTTATCTCCATTCAAAATATTTTATGCCATTTTTTTTATTTCCACCACAATTATTGTATTTTATGCTATAAATGTTAAATCGTTTTTTGTTGCCTAATAAAATTTGTTATATTTCTTTGTTGATCGCTATGTTTAAATGTGGTGGATTAGTGATATGTAACCCTATTGTAATGAGAGAATATCAATTTAACCAGGACCACTACACACTCAAGTTTTATTGTTATTTATGATGTTTATTCTGACAATCATTTTTTATCCTTATGATTTTCACTTTTTGCAACCTCCTCATTCATCAAAACCATTTTAACACTAATCCATTAAGTAGTGCGCAAGGCTTGGATTAGAATTGAACTTTAGTGTAAGCAAAAGACAGGAGACATTTCTTAATGCAAATTTGATTAGGGGCTGTAAACAAAGTGTAGCGGCCTTGGTAATGCTTATCAAATCGGCCTTGTGCCAGACACAACCAAAGTCCTCACAATTTAAAATATCAGAAGGTTGAAGGTTTGATGTTGGAATGTGGAAGAATAAAATATTTCGCTTTGTATGTTAAAGTAAAATTTTATTAACTAAACTAAACAGAATAACAAATTTTTAAGAAGTAAAATACTCAAATAGAAAATATATGTAGATAATTAATTTGTATGCGTTAAATATTCAAAGAGAAAATATAAGTAGTTAAATGTTCCAGAGAAATAGTAGTAAGTAGCAGAATGCGTGTATGCAAAAAGATTAATCAGGCTACTAATAAAGTCTGTGTTCCTTTACCTTTTTTTAAGGTTGGCGACAGAGTGAAAAAGGAAAGTGCAGCAATAAAGAAAATTTTACTTATTGGACTTTAGTTTTTTGGAATCGGTTGAAGTATCTTGTTGTTGTCATTGTCGTCGTCATCTTTGTTGACCGTGAGAATATTGAGGAATGGAGAAAAGGAGGTAAAAGAAACTAACACGCGTGAAGGAGGAGAACGAATATGTGACGCGGCCTTATCTGTCTGGATTGGCTTAAAGTTTATTTTGTTACATTTTAACGTGTCGTCACTGTATGCTCCCATTTAACTCTGACTGACCTTTGCCGATCAAGAGATGTGGTTAAATAGTGAAATCTAGTCATGTGATTGGCTCGCACCGCATACCCATTTTCTAGGTGTGAAGAAAATTTGACTGAAGTCATAGTTTAATTTCCTATTTCCTATACAATCAGAATCCAGAATCTTAATTTTCACATTGACTTGTGAAATTTGCCTTGGTCTGGGTTTTTCCAAACTGTTTTCAGTCATTCTGATTCATTTTTGCGGGTGTGCAATTTTAATTTTTGCGTTTCAGTTAACTGTTAGATGATATAGGATTTGTATCCTATAAAAGAATATTTTTCTATTTCTACATATTTATATATTTAAAAAAGATGTTCAATAATTTTATACATTTGTAATGAATTGGGATCAAATATAAATTAGAATACGAGAGAATGATAGGATAAGGAACAAATAGGTACGTTAATGAATTTAACATGTTTTGCGTTTTTAAAACTTTACCAGAAAACGAAACATGAAAGAGAAAAGAAAATTATGGTATTTTTATTTTTGTGTTGTTTGTTTTTCATTTGTGAAGTACACCTCACATGTATCTGTTCTGTTAAGCAGCTTTCGTGTGTATAATCCATGTGTGTATGTGTATCATAATTCTAGTTTGCCTATGAGGGATTTGGATGGTAATGCGCAATCGTTTGTGCGTGGATTTTAGTGTATAATAGGCATTCTTATCTATGTTTGTTGATTATCCATGTTATAACGAGGGTTTGGTTGCGAAGAAAATTAATAACAAGAATTACATTTTCAACGGTATATATGTGAAATAGAATATTCGTTGTGGCGCAGTGGGTATCATCTTTTGGTATGATGTGCCTGCTACATATTTAGTGATTATTGATAAAACCTAAAGAATCTGCAGCGTTATTAGTTCTGCACTGGCATCTCGCTTCAATCACTTTTCCACGGCCGTAAATTAGCTTCTCCGTGATTTTTTTATAAATATGTTCATGATAATTGTTCAGATGAACTTTCTTCTGTGGTACATAGACATTATTAATTTAAATCTAGTACTAGATTTCGGGGAGACGAGTTAAATCCCAGTTGAATTCATTGCATTCACTTACGCGCAAATACCCTTGGGAAAGGTATTAATTCGTCTCTTCCCTCCAGTTATGGGTTAAATAATATGACTGGATTCTATAGCCTTGGTTGACAACCAGTCTACCACAGAAAGCAATGGTAACCTACTGCGGGATAATCTTCTACCCAGTCAGTCATGACTCATTCGAGTCATGATCGCCCAAGCGTGTGTCACATATGGCACTTAACTGACTGACTGACTGACTGACTGACTGACTGACTATATTTGCAGAAAGTTCTCATCTTTTTACAGTTGAATAGCTGGATATAACTGGTTCAGGTAAGTTCTTCACTATGATACCTGAATTTAAGCGTACTACTAGACAGGCGTTGAGATCTCATCAATTTGCATAGAAAAGAATGTTTTTTATTTTTTTATTTTCCTAAATCCTCTGCGAAATCCAGCTCATATAATTAGAAATCAAATGTTAAGACCACCGTGTTGAAATAAGTGTAACAGACCCGCGATACGTAGACGAAAAACAATTGAGGAAGAAATTTCTTTTTTATTCTCGGCAAAAATACAGCCGATATACAGCTGCATGATTAGGAGATCAAAATATCAAGCTCGGCTTATTGAAAAGTATAAACAAAATGGTTAGAGAAAGGGATTTTTATTCATATTACCCCAGACGAAAAGCAATGGTTAAATTGATCTATTGAGAGAAGAAAAAGAACAATTGTTAATTGCTGGGAAAAATGACTATTTAAAATTTCCCTGATAGAGGCTGACATCATGTAATAACTCTGCTCAAAGCGGAGGGAGAAGGCCTTCCGTGATTGGAAGTGAGAAATAGAGATAAAAGAAAAGTAAGATGGCAGAAAGGCTGACGTCATGTAATAACTCCTCCCAAGAAAAGGAGGAGAACATTCCATGATTGGATGTGTGAAATAGAGAAGAAGGACTGGTTGAATTTTAGGATATTTGCATAACACCCCTTATGCGTCCTCACCACACCAGTAAAAAGGGACACCCATAGATACGAGAGCCCACAGGGGCTAAAGACAGTTCCCGGTATGGAGTGAGACGAAGTGAGTTCGAGTTCCCGTTAGTTCCCACCCGGAGATGTGGTGAGACGGAGTTAGTTGCAGCGCCGCTCTCGTCAACCACAGAGTTAAAGTCAGCTCCAGTTCCCACACGGAGATGAGGTGAGAAGCAATACCCAGTGATTTTGCAGTTGGAATTTAAGTTGCCAACCGAAGTAGCCAACCAAAGTTTGAAATAATAATAACCAAAGTTATCTGCTGAAGAAGAGAAAACCTCGACGAAAACCTTGTGCCACACTGATGATAATAATAAAAAGAAAAGTATAAACAATAGTGTTTGAATTTACCAGTTACCTGATTATCAAATTTGGCCCGTCTTGGAGAAAGTGGCCGAAATTTTCGTTCCGTCAACAATTAATAGGAACGAGTTGGGAAAAAGAAGAACTGTAATTTTTTTCTTTTATTTTTTGTAAATAAATACTATTTAGTGTTTATTCAGGCGTCATCCATTTTATTTCCAAAATTGGTGCCGTTTTATTTCCACAATTGTGCGCGTGTATCCAACTTGTTTTAGCTTGGCTGAGATGCCCCAGTGATAATTCAGTTTAACTCTCTTAAGATCAAAAACACAACGTGAGTAAGAGAGGCTACAGTTGAAGAGGTCAACCCAAAAGACCAGCTACTGTGTCAGCGTCATCAACGACCTTGTGAGCTGACGGCTTGTTCTCAGACCAGGATCAATCCTGACAAAAAGGGACAACAGGCCACGAAGGCACCAGTACACGACCGCGTCACATCATGTCATAGTTTTATTGCATTTTTTATTTTACTATTGGGAGCGGATTTTCGGTAATAAAGGCAAAAAGGCAAAATGTCTAAAAATAATAGATGATTCACATTTCCCAATGAGTCCTATGTTTAACTCGTAAAATCAATTTTTCCCAACAAAATTTAATTTTTAAAAATTTCATGAATTTACGTGGGTGTAAAAACAGATGTAAAAAAAAATATTTTTACCAAGATTAAAAAAGTAATAGCTTAAAAATAATTTAATTCATTTGTGAATAAGTCCTGAAATTTTCAATAAAGTTCGAAAATTATTTTATTTTTGCAAGAATTTCCAAATTAATGTTATTCACCGGGAAAAATCTCAATTTTTAACATTACATTATCCATAGTAAACTCTGGTAACAATAAATATTGAATCGTTTTTTTACCAGAGTTTTGTTGTAATTCTTTTTTATTTTATTTTTTTTATTTTTATTTTTTTTTGTGATGAATTTTTTAACCAATGAAAGAGGCCGATTTACAAAACTGAGAGAAGTTAACAAACCTGCGTGAAAAAGTTTTTTGCTATATATAGAGAGAAAGAAAGTGAAATCAGTCAGATGAGAGCAGAAATCAGATTTGTTGCAATGCGACAAAAGAAATTTCAATGCGCTGAACCGGATATACCTCGATGACATACATTCCTTCGCCTTTTCTTTCTTCCATACTATTTTTCTTTATCTCTTCGTTCTCACCATTCTTGCCGTCAACAAAAAAGAAAAAGACAACAACAACAACAACAACTATGCAACTACCCGGCCAGTCACCGTTGGTTTTGATCCAGATAGCTGATAGTAGATTGACTCTGTCACGGTGATCTCCCTTGTCCCACGTTGTGTTGATTGATCACAAGGTAGTCACGTGAATTCTTCACTAGCTGTCTCTTTGCCGAACTAAACCAAACCGAGAAGCGTGCACACAATTGAGTAATAAAAGAAAGAAATATAGCAAACGGCACCAAATATGCCACTTCACACAATTGTGAAAGAAAGAAACTTGCGCCTAAAAAAATAAGTGGACCGACGTCTGAAGTGTTGGAAAATAACGTCTTTATATACAGGATATACACAATAGTCTCTTGGATAATTCCCAATCCTTGCTTCTATCAAACTGGTAGCGGAACGGAACTCTCTTAAGTAAATCGAATTATTCTCCTAAGCAATAACGAGAAATCTAGCTGGCCGCAGCTCGCTACTCCGAACAGAGTTCTAAGTTCGTTGTAAGTCTAGTCAACTTGATTCTTTTTTTTTTTCGGGATGTCGCGGAAATTGCCGAAGTGCTGAGTTGTGGGTAGGTTGGCGCGGTTCGTCTTCGAAAACGGAATCGAGGTGGATTTTTTGTTCCGGGTTGGATCACTCTCACCAAAAACTCTCTTCATTTGGCAGTTTCAAACTTTGTCTGCAAAGTCTCTTCGTCTCTGTCTTTAACTCCGGTTGGTTGATTGGTGACAGGCCTCTTTACGGTCGGCACCCAACGGCAAGGCAATTATCTCTCTGTCTTTACGTCTCTGAACCGGGAACTCGGACTCTCTGCCACTCGAGCTGCAACTCAACTACAACTACAACTGAAAACTGCATTCAGTTGGTGAACTCAAAACTTTGTCTGCAAAATTACTTCTCGTTAGTCTCTAAATCTGGTTGGCCGGCAGGCTCTGCGGTTGGCGCTTAACAACATGGCGCCTATCTTCGTCGTTACATCTCTGGGCCGGGAGCTGGCTGGAATTCAACTGGTAACTCCAATCCAACTGATTTTGGTCCCTCGGGACCCTGTATTTATGCCAATGCCATGGTGTGGGGCCGACGATCGCTGTGTGTCTAGCCCCTCATCTCGGCAACCAATAGAATGCATAGGTTAGCTGCTACTTGTTGTTTCCTCTGGTTTACCCAATGGGATTAGTCTTCTTTCCATGACGTCAACTGTTGATCGTCTCCCCCTTTCAGCGCTGGTTTACAGGACCAATGAAATTCCTCTCAGTCTTATGACGTCATCTTCCCATACCCCTTTTCTTGGCTGGACTTAACCAGCGAATTTTCTTTCTCAGAATTTTCTTTCTCACGAAACAATTTCGGGGAATTTTTTCTTAAACAATCGCTATTAACCTTTTTGAACTGGCTTCGCCCAAAACAAGTTGACAAGGGTCTATTGACACTGTCACTTAGATAAGAATTTTCCACACCTGTGGTTTTAATATCCATTTCTGAGTCACCGACATTTTCAGGCGAAGGAAAATATTTTCGATATTTGCTCTACCCTGATGTCAATTAAAATGTCTCTTCTCTAAATTACTAATCCGATTTTCAACTTGGAATTTGATATTTGTTATATTAATTCTGTTCACAATTCACGCGATCAAGTCAGTGTCTTTTTGGAAAAAATACCCGTTTAATGTCATATGGTTATTTTTATGCTTCAGACCCTTCCTATGCCCAGCGAAAAACAACAATTGAATTTATCTCTCTCCCTTTTTTAGGTTTAGAATGACAATTGTTAAGTTTTGTGGGTGGCCGAAACCAGCGTCCATTGTTCGTGGCACTCCCTAACCTAAAAACAAATCAAAGTCTTTTCCTTCTTCTTCTTCTGGTTTAAAATAACAACAGAGAAATACCATTTGTTATTTTTGTTTTGGTTTGTTTTCTTTTCCTTTGATTCTATTCGGAGAATAAAGAAAATGTCTTTTAGTACGTTTTCCTTTGACGTATAATAGTAATTAGAATATTTTCCAGTTATAGTTAATAATTAATAAATAAAATTAATTACCTCCGTTTTCCTTTGCTCATATTCGGAGAATAAAGGAAATTTCTTTTAGTACGTTTTCTTCTGACCTATAACAGTAATTAGAAGATTTTCCAGTTATAGTTAATAATTAATTAATAAAATTAATTACCTCCGTTCCGCCCAAAATATTGGTATACAACAACAATATGTCACTTCAACTAACTCCTAAAAATGAATGTCGATAAATACAATTTTCCTTTGTTGCCTTTCCTTCCTTTTCACTTTCTCGCCGTCCGCTAAAAGAAAGAAAGGAACACAGACTTTATTACTACCCTGTTAATCTTCGTCTGCATACACACATTTTGCTATAACTAGAAACTCTGGATTCACTTAACGCCGGACTACATTTTCTCTTTGAATATTTACGCAGTTAATAATTTCACTTCCTACAAAATTGATGTTATTCTGTTCTGTAAATAATTTCTACTTAAACAGGCAAATGAAACACTTTTATTCTTTCCAATATTCTGATGATGATAATCTTAACTTAATAATTTTCCGTTTGTTCGCACTTTATATTGCATAAATGATTCACTGAAATAACATATTCCAGGGTTTCCTTTATGTACCTGAAAAGAAATTTAACGAACACCCTCAAATTAAAATAAAAAGAACGTGCGAGATATTAAAAAGGAGGTAGGTGAAAAACAGACCTCTCCACCCACCAAAAAAAAAAAGAAGAAATATCTTTACAAAATCTCCAAATAAAATAAAATTCAATATACAATTTCTGAATAGGTACTTAAAATTTCGTTCCAAATCGGATAATTCCTTGATTTTTGGCAAATATTTTAAAACATTAGCTAGTGTTTTTTATGCTTTCATTTTACCAAAAACTGGATATACTGTATACTATATAGCGTAAATAATTAAGATTTACTGATTAGTCTACAAAAAAAAAAAAAAAAAAAAAGAAGCTTTTAGAGTTACTTCCCTTACATTATTTTCTCCTCATATTCTATTAATTGCGTTGTGATGCAGTGGATATCGACTCGGAACGAGAAATCGGAGTGCCGAGTTCGAATTCCAGTTGAATTCCTTGGCAGTCACTTACGCACAAATACCCTTCGGTAATGTATTAATCTTCCCTCCAGTTATGGGTTAAATAATAAGATATATTGCCTTGGCTGGCAACCAGTCTATCGCAGAAAGTAATGGCAACCTATTGCGGGATAATCTTCTGCCCACTCAGTCACGTCTCTTTCGAAAAATGATCGCCCAAAGCGTGTATCACGAATGGCACTTAACTGAACCTATTAATTCTAGTATGTATCCATGCTACTTTAGTTAGTAAAAGTTGATGGTCGGAATAAAAAACGGTGGTGGCAGTAGAGTAGCTCACCTCAGCAATGGCCGGACAGAACTCGTCGTCAAAACTGTTTGAAGTAGAGAGGTGGGTGAATGTTTATTAAATTAGCCTCGTGTCAAACATTACTGAGTTCCCTACAAATCCCTACAAATCCCTACAGCTTTGGGATTATCAGAATCAGCAGAAGGTTGAAGGTTGGAATTAAAGTATTTCGTTTCTATATTAAAAGAGAATTTTATTATCAGAACATAATAACATAAATTTGTCGGAGTTAAATGTTCAGGGTCTATAGGATTGTAGGTTCATTACTATATTTATATTTATGATTCGACTCGACGCACGATGGAACAAATACATTGCACATGAAATAAGAAACAACACCAGAATAAACAACAATAAAACATGTATTAACAAACAATACAATTTAACGAGAGAAGCAAAGTGAATAAAGGAAGAAGAAATTCTCTCCCTTAGTCTGTTAAGAGACGTAAAATGTTCATTAGAAGAAAGTCAATGAAAGATAATTCTGAAAGGTAGAATACATACAGTTTGAGTTCCCATTGGAGTTTGTATTGGGAAATGTGTGCGCACATGCATGTGTGTGTAAGTAATAATTTCGCGCCACAAATTGCAACCTGCAGAGTACTAATAAAGTCTGTGTTCCTTTCTGTTTTTTATGGCCGGCGATAAAGTGAAAAGGAAGGTAAAGCAATAAAGGAAAATGGTACTTGTCGTGACGTTAATTTTTAGGAGTTGAAGTATCTTATTATTGTTGCTGTCGTCATCTTCTTTGCTGAGGGAGAGAATGGTGAGAAGGAAGAAAAGGAAATAAAGGAAAATAGCACACGAGAAGAAGAAGGAGAACGAATGTGTTTTGGGACGTTATGTCTCGATCAGTTGTTTGAAGTTTCTTTTGTCACATCTTCGCGGTGTCTAATTTCGCTTTCATCTGACTGATTCGACTTTCTTTCTTTTATAGTGAAAGACTTTTTCACATCGGCTTTTGACCGTCTCTCTCAGATTTGAAAAACGCTTCCTTCCATTGGTTAGAAAATCAATTCAACTTCGGATCGCGAAATTTGACTTCATCTTTTTTCTTCGGTACGGGGACAATCCTTTTTCTGTTAGTCAAAAATTAGATGTCACACAGGACTGTGAAATTTGTAGTAACTAAAGAGAATATAGTTACTTTTAATTCTGTATTTACTAAAGGCTAAGCGTATACTCGTAAGACAAAACACAAACAGCTGTGGTCGGATGTCACGATCGTGCAATGTGTGCTTTGCTGACCCAGCGCGACACTCCCTTCCAGGATCTTAGTATGTGATGTTTTCTGCAATAATGTTATACAGTCAAGTTATCAAATAACATCACCAGAGTCCTGTGCGAAAAATACAAGATACGTAAACAGTGGAGATAAATTGGTGAACTGAAAGACAGCAATGCCTAAAAAAAAAGGCTCATGCAAAACGAACATTTTACAATGAACTTTGTCGCCCACTTTTTGGGTATTACAAATTGGCAATTCTGTTCAGATCTAGAATCAAGATGCCCCTTACCCTCGTCGGTGGACGAAAACAGGAACAAACGCTGAGATACTCGGTAACTGGTAGTACCGTGTCCGGATGGATGAAAGCAGTCGGGTAATTCTACGCAACTGTCGCTTCTTTCGTAAGATCCACCCAGTTATTAATCGTCCTGGATATGACAATAAACCACAATATATCCAGTAGCAAGACCTCTAATTGATAGGTTTTGAGGAGCATGAAACTGTGGTAATACCGACCGAGCAAAAGCGATGGACCGGATGTTTGCTCTATACCGACCAAAAAGAAAATGAACAAAAGTCGCCGTTGTGCATCCGAGTTCGCGCAAATGTTCCAGTTGAAAAATAAAAATTAATCAAATTTCCATTTCGCGCGCCTACGCGAATTTTATTTACCAGCCAATGGGAAGCCCAGAATCAAATACAAGTGTGAAATCCCAAAACGAGCTGCTTTTGATCCAAAAAGCAGATATAAAAAGCGGATACAGACAAGACCCCAGCAGACAGGCAGACCAGAGAGACGAATGTAATGAGTATCTCCCTTGACCGAAGTCAAGTGGCTTACTATGTTCGCCTCCCTTATCTCTTTACCTTCTCCACTGTCTCAAAAGTACTTACTGACTTAAGAAGCGACTAGTTCAAAGAAATTCCTCACATACCTCCGCTCCCCACATTCCTAAACATTAATTATCTTTTTCAGCATTATATTTGCCATGAACATTTAACCTCCGTTGGACCTATATTCAAGTATTGCTTTAATTGTAAAACATTAACTGATATGTGTATATATAAATGTTATTTTCAACTCAAATTGCTTTTCTTGATTTTATAATCATTTTATGACTTATAGTGGGCTATCTACAACAAGGCCAAATTCGGTTAACCTGCAACAAATATACAATTACCCTTTACTAGAACGGACTCCCACTACAATAGAAAAAGCATAGATAAGCAACCCACTAGAAAACAACCTTGTTCCACTGGGCTTAGGGTGAAAAGATATATTATGAAACTGGCCGCTGAAAAGTCGAAGCAGCACAAAAACAAGACGACATATGGTAAACTTAAATCATTTATTTAAAACTTCCAGCGGGATCTGTTTTGATCCCAACATTCTGTAGTGAGACTGGAAGTTCTTACAATCATCATCATTATTGATATTGTTATAACACACTTTTTAATTGCTGTTCTTCACATGTCCACACTCACCAGGGATTGTAACATCTGTTAAGATTCTATCTATGAGTAAATAGTTAATCCCCAAACTGGGGTCAAAAGCATAAAAATAGATTTTTATAGTAAAAATACCAGCAACGGTTTTTTTTTTCCTTTTTTTAATATTACCAGTCATACATTAGATTTTCGACAAAAACTATTTTTACAAAAATACGTTAATGAAACCTGAACTACAAACTTATTTCTTTTTTTTTTTTGTTTCATATCACCCCAAGCAAGGCGGTGACGCCACTGATGCGCATGGGGCTACTTAAGAGTAAAATGATTGGAAAAAAGAAAGCCAGGAACCCTTCCTAAACAGGAAACAAGGGATGAGCCTCTTCACCTGTTCAAAAGGCGTGGATGGAGTGTGAACCGGGCGATAGTTTAGTCTATCTACTCCAATTGAGAAAAAAAAAGAGAGAAAAGAAAAAAAAGTGAAAAAAGATTGGAAAAAAGAAAGCCGGGAACCACATCCTAAACAGGAAACAAGGGATGAACCTCTTCACCTGTTCAATAAACGTGGATGGAGTGTGAACCGGGCAATAGTTTAGTCTATCTACTCCAATTTTACAAATAATACAGATTCTATTCATATAAACCTATCTTAAAAACCATGTCGACATTAAATAATCCGCTGGCGTTGATATGCTGCAAAACCAAATAAACCAATTTCTGTTATTGACGACCCTCATCATTCTACCCAGGGAGCGGGTCCCTCGACCTCATTGCGCCCTTATTTACAACCGATTCAAGATAGCCATACGGAAAATAGATTAAATACATCTAGGCTAGACCTGAATACCTTTGCAGGTCTTGGGGTCTGGCTGCAGTAACCCGACGAATTCTTTATGGTGATCGACATATAATCCCTTATCATCCAGCCCACAACACAAACCAAATATCGAGAGTAATGAACCAGAATAAATTAAAATTGACCTCACCGATGATTCAGTAGGCCCAGTACAAAATAATATTAGAGAACACCAATATCGGGCGACATCACCTCGAAGTCAACGCCCACGTCGAAACCCGCGAGAACCTCGAATCCTATCCCCAGAAATGCGAGAACAATCGCACAAATATTCTTGGGCAAACCTTCAACTGACCACATCAATCCATCCTGTGGTCAGAGCATGGAGTGGGTATGTAGAGTAGAGATGGAAGGTCTCATTTGATAATGGGGTACTTCCACAGGCAGACATAAGTTATTTTGATCCAGAGTGGGAAGTTGGTTGGAGAAATAAAAAAAACAATTTAGAGACTGGTTTGGAGAAAATGACCAAAGATACTCTGAAGAACTTAAGTCACTGGTGCCTCCGCCACAAGAGGTTACTCATGCAATCAGACTGGCAACAAGGTCCACCCATTTACTGTTAGATCAACCAAATGCAGCCTACAAGTCTACTCCATCAGCTTCTTTTCTCGCACTTCCCACCTTTTGGAACTCCCTTTCATATACTTGCTTTCCTGACGACTACAACATCTAGGAATTTAAATGCAATGTCAATACCCATCTCTTATCCACTTGACTCCAGTTCTTTCTACATCACCCTGTATATCTTGTTCTATCTTGTTCTTTTCCTTTCTCTCTGCCTTTGCAACTGTCAGGAATTTAAATGCAATGTCAATACCCATCTCTTATCCACTTGACTCCTTTCTACACCACCCCGTATATCTTGTTCTTTTTCTTTCTTTCTACCTTCGCAACTGTCCTCACACCTGTGTTCCCAGCCTTCTCTTGCTCTTTCACTGACACACCCTGTAACTGGTTCGTCTTTCTCTTCACTCTCCTCCTGTCTAAACTTTTACTCTTATGTAGCCCCCTGCGCATCAGTGGCAGTACCGCCTTGCTTGGGGTGAATCGATTAAAAAATTATTTTCATTTACAAAATATGAAAATGTCTCTGTTAAGTCATATACAGCTCTGGCCAAAAGTTTTGCAACACTATGTAAAAGTATAGTTTCAGATATTTTTGAATACCTAAAGTGAGTGAAACCATGAATAATCAATAAATAGGATGTGTTTAATTCGCTTATGCAAATTTTAGGTGATTTGCATGGGCGAGCTCTCGACTCTATGAAATGATAAGGAATATTTTTTCTGTGGAGAAGAAAAAAGAAGAGCGTAGAGGTTGGACTGTATTTTGTTTTTGAACCGCATATTCGGCAGACAGAGTGAAGTGAAAAGAGAAGCGGAGAGAAGTGATTAAACAGTAATTCTTTTTTAAACCACATTATTCATTCTGTAGATCTAATTGTGATCCAAATGGGAAAAGGTCATTGTTCCGAATCCAAACGATCTGCAATAATTGCTTTACACTAAGCCGGTCTTAGCTGTTGTCAGATTGCTAAACAGGAGCAGGTTCATGCATCAAGGCCACAAGAATAATCCAGAAGTGGAAGAAAACTGGAAAAATCGAAGTTGGGGTTCGAAGTGGTCGTCAAAAAATGTCTACAGAGCGAGATGACTGGTGCGACTTAGTTTGTCTGATCGACAGGCCAGTAGTCAGCAGTTACTAAAGGAATGATCCAGCGGTGGTGTGGAAGCTTCAGATCGTACAAGATTCCACCCTGATTGTGTGGTCTCCACAGTCAAGCATCTGGACCTTGTTCATATTTTGGGGTGCTTCTCCTTTCATGGCGTCGGAGAATTAGTGATTGTACCCAAAGGTACATCAATGAACAAGGAATGCTATATGGACAGTATCAAAAATAGACTACCACAATTTTTGATAAAACACTACCCTGATCGAGATGCGGTGTTTCAACATGATGATGCACCTTGCCATAAAGCAAAAGCAGTGACGAAGTGGTTCAAGGAAAATAACTTCAGAGTTCTGCAAAACTGGCCAGGTAATTCACCTGATCTCAATCCCATCGAAAATTTATGGTTCGTCCTGGAACCAAAGGTGCGTGAAGTTGCTCCAACAACAAGAATTGAACTTAAAGCTGTCCTACAAAGATGTTGAACTTATATTAGATCTAACTGTTTAAAATCACTAATTGAGTCTATGCCAAAACAAATAAAACTTGTTCTTAAAAATAGACGAAGGCACATAAAGTATTGAATTTAACAACAGAATTTAACATATATCATAAAAAAAAATTGCTTTGAAATAGTTGAAATTATTATTTTAAAATACTAAAACTAATAGTTGTGTTTTGTTATCGATAACTCGGATTTTTTTACGGTGATGCAAAACTTTTGGCCAGAGCTGTAGTGTAGCGTTCGAGTGTACTGTTTCTAAAAGGAAAAATGAGAGTGCGAAATGGAATGTAGTTAATATGGCTAACTTACTTGTTGGTTATCTATTTGCGCTTGTCGCGCCGATAATAAAATTCGTTATGTTTCTGTGCTTTCAGGAGGCAGTTTTTATGGCCTAATGGTTGGACAGTCAGCCATGCCTTCCCGTAGCTTCTGCGGTTAGCGCGTGTGTGCCACGTGTCTCTCGTAATTTATCTGCCCACCCCACCCCCGAAGGCAGAATGCAGTACAAGGAAATTTTATTGTGGGAAGTCCGAGCCCTTAGGCAAATGTCTTTCTCTGTATCCAGCCTTTTCTTATAGCATTTATAAGAGAAAAGATTATATATATATATATATATATATATATATATATATATATATATAAGAGAAAATGTACGTAGTTAATCAATGTATAAGAGTTAATACTGGATTCGTAGTGGTCCTGTAGTGAACACAAAATTAAAAGTAACTTTCTTCTCTTCTTTTTACAAAATTCACAATTACGTGTGAAATCTTGATTTTGATGAATAGGAAAAGGAATGACCGCGTACTGAAAGAAAACACAAAACCGGATTTCGCGATCCAATGTTAAATTAATTTTCTAACCAATGAAAGGAAGCTATTTGCAAAACTGTGAGAAAAGTTAACGAGCCTAAGTTAAAATTGTCTTTGGTTATAAAAACAAAAGAAAATCGAAGCAGTCAGTGAGATGGAAGCAGCGATATCATACACCAGTAACATGTAACAAAAACTTCAAACACTGACCAAAACGTAAGGTCCCGTCACACATTCGTTCTTCTTCATTCGTGCTATTTTCCTTTACCTCTTCTCCATCCTCAACATTCTCGCAGTCAACAAAGAAGAAGACTACATTCAACACTTTTCTCAACTTACACAGTTAAAAAGCTTATCCATTCATATATTCACAAACTAACAATACCAGGTAATTAATACTGCATCATGAATTCATGATTTTAAATAACCACTTCATGCTTACCGTATAAGTATTCAATGTTGTGATTAAATCTCAGGTTCAATCCCTGATAATCTATGTATAGACATATACCAGAGTTCGTATACAATGTATAAATATATTCAGCAATTGCATCATTGTTATTAATAGTACTACAGTAGGTCTAGACGTTACTTCTGCTTTTTTCAAATTTGCATTAATGTTTGAATTTAAATATATAGCTCGTTACAATAACTAATTATTTAATGAGTAAAATTTTTCATCTAAACTGGATAAAGTAATTCTTCGGAAAACGAGATTTTAAGCATACACAAATAAAAAGTCAGTTTTATAAAACGAATCTGAAGAGAGATATTGTGGGGGATTTGGTATTTGCTGGGTTGTATGTGCTTCCGTATTTTACGGGTCTGGCTCTCTAGATTATTTCCCCCACAAATACAACACTCTGTTTTACAATCGCGCAAAGTGAAAGGAATAATTCACAACGGACATTAAACAACAAACAATTTATTATGTGAAAAATAAAATGGTACGTGGAAACAAATAAAACACATGATGCGAAAATTGCCTTTTGGGAAATAAAACTTGGCAAGAAGTTAAATTTGTTCAAAGATGTGTATAAGTTTACATTAGCAGAGTCCGTAAATAAGTCTTTCCTACTTACATTTAGTTCATATCAGGTGGCGACAGCGTGTCGCGTTGCTGAAAGAAAGTTCGTCGGTTTTTTCTTTTCAAGGTCCTCGGAGCTAGGTCATGAACTTTGGCGTGGAAGAAATGACTTGACCGGACAAAGTATCGGTGGCATGCGGACTTAATGGCTAGCTTGGTGACTGACCTTTTTTTTCTAACTGTGTGTATTATATACATTAATAGGGGATCAACGAATCTTCCTAACATTAGGGTGTGAAAACATTTATTGACCAATCAAATTTATTATTTTACTATTTTGTTTTGGGGCCTAAATATTTTTGTGTTAATTTACTTCCGATCCTATTTTTCTAGAATGTTCTTATTCTAAGTTTTTAGCTGATTGGTTGAGAAATATAAAAATGTAATCTAAATTCTACTGCTGTTTTGATCCAATTTTTCTAGAATGTTTTATTGTGATTTCCTGTTGCTTATTTTAATAGAAAAAAAAATATGTATCCCATAATATGAATTACTTTGTTGTTGTTGTGAAATGACCATTGAATGAGGAAATTATTTGTTTTGGTTAAGACAGTTGAATTACTGCTTTTGTTTTGAAATGAAGATCAAAGCTTAGGACAAGCTCCCCGCCCTCATTTTGTCATTATATACGCATCTATAGACCACCTTTGAAACGGTCACTTGGTTCTCATTGGCTTGCCGACTTATGTCCTGGTTGTGAAAGTTTTCTAATTGGTTGTTCGAAACTATGGCTTTGTTTGCCTGGCGATTTTTATTATCCGTTTATTTTTAGGGATGGTGATTAGTCTTATTATTATTTATTTGTTATTTATTTTTTACCAAGTGTTCGACCCTCCTTTCATACATATATATGCGTAAAAGCTTACTGTTTTCAGTCCTATGCATTATTATTGTCGTTGTTTTGTTACAGAAATTCATTATTGCAACAAGGGCAAAAACCAAAATACAAGGTTAAACGGAGAACTTTTTAATCGTACAATCTCTTTTTAAACTTTTTTTTAATTAAGGGAATAACTTTTATTTCAATATTTAAATCAAAAGGAAAAGTAGTTCTGCATTATTATAGCCAGAAACTCTTTCCAAAAATTAAAAAAAGAAATGGTTAAGAAAAAAAGATAACCAGGTGTAAATGAATGCTCCCCCACGCGGTCAACTTAAGACACAAGGGCAAGTAACTCAAACAGCGTGTTTAAACGCTGAGCAGGAGCGGATTGTATTTATCGAAGTCTCAGAAAGTCTATCAAGATGAATAGTATTTTATCAACGGCAAAATCACTTTTTGTACCACATTACATCACCAACATTTTATTATGTGTTATTTATTTTTTCCTCAAGACAGTGCAGCCTTTTTGTACAATATTATTTAACGATTGCCAGTTGGAGTTGGTGAGTAAGTCTTGAAACATTCTCTGCTGTTTACTGTTGTTATGTTTTAAGTTTTAAAAGGCTTATTTATATATAATAGAAATATTTATGCTGTTTTATATCGGAAGTAAAAAAAATATTTAATTTGTAGAAATAAATAACTAACGAGACTGGCTTTAAAAATAGAAAAAACAATTTATTGAGGATATAGGATATTTGTGTGTTACTTCTTCTTGTGATAATCTTGTTATAAAAAACGTACGGAAAATAAAACCCGATGGGAAATTTTGAATCAATGCACACAAGGATTGAAAAGTCTTCAGTCTGACCATGAAAAGATTTTTAAAATTCTGACGTTTTAGTCAATTATTTGTTCATTTGATAAGTTTTTTTTTTTTTTGGTGGGGGGAGGATAAGACCGATATATTTTCAACATCCCTTCGTATATCCTTTTCTCAGTTTTTTTTACTTGAATGTTCAATGTTTGTTTTAAAAAGAAACTGGATAATACAAAAAGTTTTAAGACTTAACGCGTGTTAAACTGTGAAAACGTTTATCTCTTTCCTCCTTTAATTAATACACACTGCTGAAGTTTACCTTTTTTCTTTTTAAACATTGTTAAAGAAAGACGTTTGACTCGGTGTTGTTCTGTTGTATGTCAATAACAATAATTCATCAAGAAATATTGTGTCAAATGAATTAATAATAAAGCTAGAAAAATCCGAAATTAATTTTTCGGTAGTTAATCTTTTTGATCGTTCGTTGGGAAATTTGAATTGTCTAAAACAAGTATCTCAAAAAAAAAAAATCTTAAGCTTAGGCCTATCCATTGCTAAAGAAAGATAAAGATGCTGATAGTCGGTTCCCTGCTGCAGTAAGTACCTGACTCTTTTTTTCTTTCTCCATCCTCTACCTGTAAACCCTATCTAGCCGAAAATGGAGTACCCATTTACTCCAGGAGCTGCACAGTCTTTACTTAACTGGCCCAGTGCGTTTTCAGACGAACTACTTTTTTTCTCTTAGTTCCACCAGTTCTTACCTTCCACGACTAAAAAGACCCATAATGATTAATGCAAGACATTGTATTAGCAAATTGTACTCATTTTTTGTATTTCATTGGTGAGATATAAGTTCTGCTTGAACAGCTTCTTTCCATAAACCGTTGCTTTGTGGAATCAACTCCCAAGAGGATGCTTCCTCAGTCTCTACAATCTGAACATATTTAAGTCGATGTTTAACTTTGTCTTCCCTAGGTATCCTCATAAGCCGTGTCGCTTACCTCTCATTCTGTAACCCTTTAATCGAGTGGCTTTCTTGGGCCTTGTATAGGTTGAACATTATTTTTAAAAGAAATGTCCATCAGCCTCTTCGTGGAATTCTTGATCGTCAATGACCCCACCCCCTCCCTCAGCATGTACAAAATTTTATTTAAGGGTAGAGATACCTTTGTTTGCAGGTAATGTTGTTTCTCAGTAAGAGTCATTTTGACTTTGTTTTTTAAAGTTTTTTATTCTTTTTTATTTTTCTTCCTCTACTAATATTGTTTGTTTGAATGATTAATAATAATAGAAAAAAGTTAATAAATAATATAGGCAATAATAAACACATTAAAAATAAAATAATATACTATTTTATTGAATTGGTTGACATGGTTAATGTTTTGTTTGATTAACAGTAGCATTTATATTTGGTTGGAAATTGATGAATCATGTCACTACAATTTATCTCCATCTCCAGGTATTTATCAATTCCTAGATAGTCCCATTATCCTCTTTGGGGGTCTCCTTATCTAAAAGGTTTAATTCTAGATTTTATTTTCCTAAAAGAAAAGCTGACCTTCATTTCAATATTTTTTTAAAGTTTAATTTAAAAAAAAATACCTCTGTTTATTTTTATTAATTACTTAACTGTTACACTTGTGCCCAGTTCAGTTCTCTCTCTCTTTTTTTTTTTTTTTTTTTTTTTTTTTTTTAAAGGCCTTAAAAAATATCAGTTACTCTATTGAACACTTTTAATCATTTTATGTTTTAATGTTAATTAATGAGATTTAGTCTGTTACTGATTTTAGCAAGTAATTTTGAAAAACTTCAACAATAAAATTGTCATTCTTTCCTAATAACTCCAAGAACCTCCTGGTATCTGATTCATGGAGCATTTGATTGGCAGCACTTGCAGTAGAAAGCTGTTCTCAAATTCCTTTTCTGAAAAAACTAAAACAGTTTTTTTGTTGCTTAATCATAGAGTTTAAGTTCACAACTTTAAAGTATTTTTGTAATAAGTGAGTTATGCTTGGAAATACCAGAGGTTTGAATTTAATGTCAGTAATGTCTAAAAAGAGCTGATTTGTGGTGACCTCATTGGGTTCACCCTAATAGATACTAAAGTAGGCTTTGTACTTAGCATCACACTTTGTACTTAGCATCAGTAGCGACCCTGATATGTATATGAGTGATCAACTCAGCTGAGCTTAGAATGTACATGTGAGACAACTGGATGACAACTGGTCTCTCACATTCTTGTGAAAAGAAGTTCAACATTTGAAGAAAGTTATCCAAACCACTTACCTTCATGCCAACATTATTGATGATATCTAAAAGTGGATAAACAATAATTTTATGTGAAAAGTTAAGTCTCATCTTCTTAGATGTTACTAAGATAATGTTGCATTTTGATCTCAACTGAATTTTGTGTGCTGTTTTTACTTTGATGATTAGATGACTAATATATCATTCAATCACGTCAGTGGTTGAATATATTCTTAAGTCCAACATTGAGTGAATCTAGCCAGACTTCAAACTTCACCACTAATTTAGTTCTCAATCAAATTTCAAACAGTTTACAAAGTTAGATAGGACACTTCCTTAGCTACATTTTGAAAAAGATTTTTTGAATTTTAGTTTAGTAAAAAAATATTACATGAAAATATGTGAAGTCCAAAAAAGGAGACTCGGTACATAAGTGAGTGAGTGATTAAGGGTTCCTTATAATAAATCTTATTCTTTATAACTTTTTTCTGTTTAATATTTTTACATGCAGGTTTTCAACATTTAAATTCTGATATCTTTTATTTTTTGTCAATCAAACTTTGCTTATCACTTATCATTATATCAGAATTATAAATAATCAATTCTTTTTATTGTCTTTTAATCAATTGTATATAAAGTTTTTTCTTTTTAATATTTTTGAATGTGATTTTGAGCATTAAATTTATATTAAATTAATAGCAAAGCCTGGAAAAATCATGGATGTGCACCTGAAAATTAATATTCTTATTAAACCTGGAAAAGAACAGGACAAGTTACTAGAAGTAAAAAGTAAGAAATTTTTTACTTGAAATTTTACATTCAAATTTTTAGCTGCAATATTTTAAGAGATTTTTTATTTTTTACTTCACTAGAATATCTTACCTGTTTCCAGGTTTAATATAATCTTAAGAATCTTACTTTTCATGTGCGCATTTTTTCATTGTAATAAACTTATTTGTAATATTTTTTTTTAATCATCTCACCACAAGCAAGGCATTCCACTGCCACTATTGCGCATGGGGCTACATAGGGGAAGGTAAAGAGAAGGAGTGGTTAGACATAGGGAATGTCAGGAGAAAGGTGACAGATGAGTAAGGATACCAAGGATGAGGGTTGGGCAGATGGGAAGAGTGTTTGATAGAATGGGAGCTGGTTAGTGTGTTAGGAGGTATCTATTGACCTTACATTTAAACTCCTAGAGAAGGGAATTCCACAGTCGGGAAGTGCGAGGAAAGAAACTGTTGGAGTAGAAGTTACGGCTGCATTTTATCAGTTTCACTGTAAAAGGGTGGGATCTAGTTGCTAATCTAGTATCTCGTGCAAATTCGTATTTAGGGGGCACCAGTGATCTAAGTTCATCGGAGCAGAAGCCGTGAAAATATTTATAGAAGAGACACAGGGAAGCCACGTTGCACAAGTGGGAGAGAGACTGCATACGGTCTGCCAAGTCGGTATCTATCACATTACAGACCCTCCTCTGAACCATATCGAGAAGCCCGAGGAGAATAGCAGGGGCACCTGACCAGATATGGCAGCAGTATTCAATGCATGGGCGGATGGTAGACTTATATATGTGCAGGATAGATTTAGATGGAAAAAAACATCTGGGCCCTACACAGAGAACCGACTTTCATAGCAGCGGATTTAGCAATGGATTCGATATAGTCATTCCATTTGAGGTCCGCTGAAAGTGTGAGACCAAGGAGGCATAGTGTTTTACTCTCTGGGAGGCAAGCCTGGTCCATGCTAATGGGAGGTAGGTGAGATTGTTGATGATGGTTAATTGAGAGTAGCTTCATTTTAGAAGCATTAAAATTTACTAGCCATTTCTTACCCCAGTCCAATATGGATTGGAGGTCTTTTTCAATCTCAGCTGCGAGGTTAGCTTTGACGCCTAGACCAGATTTTTGTAGGAGGCGAGAGTAAACTGTGGTGTCATCGGCATACAAACCTACTTGGGCTCTTATGGAATCAGGGAGATGTATATCAGGAAGAGTGTAGGACCTAAGATGGAGCCTTGGGGGACACCTGCGTTTGTATGGTAGTTCTGGGAGGCATGTACATTTAACACCACCTTCATTGTGCGGTTAGAGAGGAATGACTGGATTAGTTGAAACAAATGTCCAGTTATACCATAGCTCCGCAGTTTACAGCATGCCAAACTCTGTCGAATGCCTTAGATATATCCAATGCAACGGTTCGGGCTTTGCCATTCCTGTCGAGTGACTGGTATATGCACTCGGTGATGGTCGTTAGCATATCAGCAGTAGACCTGGTGAAGCAGAAACCATATTGTTTGTCCGAGAGGAGCCTATGTGCTGTGAGATGCTGAACCACCTCGGCGTTGATAATGGCTTCGAACACTTTGCCAAAGATCGGAAGAAGGCTGATAGGGTGGTAATTTGCAGGGTCAGAGGGTTCTCCAGTGCTAAGGGAAGGTGTTCGCTGACATAGACACCAAGCCCATGCATATGAACATTGGAGTCCTTCCTGAAGAGGGGAAGGTAGCCAGGAACATAGAACTCAGATGAGGGGATAGAAGGGTTAAGATTAGTTTCACATAGGGCTAATATATCAGGTGAGTTATTATGAAGGAATGAATTTATGCTGAGGAAATTGGTGCGGATGCCGCGTATGTTAGTGAAAGAGATGCAGACAGGTTTCCATAGTGATTCAGTTAAGGAGAGGTCTTAGAATAGAATCAGTCGGTCAATCGTTTGCAACTTGTGAAGGATGGAGACTGGCGCGGCCTACAACATAATGTGGCCTCGGAGTTGCCCACCGAACGTTCATGCAGGGACGCCCGTTCATGTGCGATATGGCACTACAAGAACCCCGGTATTATTCAACTGTTGATCAGAGCAGCCTCTCAAGACGCTACACAAGAGTTCGGGCTCGTAACTACCAATCGGAAGCAGCAACCAGGAAACTGCCAACCCGGTACCCTCAGAATGTAAAGACGTTGCCACCATACTCCGTAACTGCAAAAAGCTTCCAGCTGAACTAACACTAAGACCGGAGAAGGGGGATGAACCGGGAACCCCTTCCTAAACAAGAAACAAGTCGATCACCTCTAAACTCATTCAAAAGAAGTGGGTGGAGTGTGAGACCGGGCGATAGTAGGAACTATCTACTCCAATTAAATAAAAAGAAAAAAAAAAGAAAGTGACTGACGTTTACAAAGTTTTAACTTAGTAAAAGTCAAAAATAACTTTGAATTGCAAAATAATTTACACAAACTAAGTGACAAAAAAAAAAAAAAAAAATAATAAATTACAGAAAAACAGACTGAAAAATGGGACTGAATCCCGGTTGACTTACCACAAGCAGCTAACACTGAAAAGTCGATTTAATTAAATTTCTGAAGACAAAAATAGAAATTAAACCATTTTTTACAGAATATAGTCGAGTAATTCCTTGGGACTTTTCTGGTGTTCTTAATTGTACAAATAATACTGTTCATGCCATTTTAAAATTTATTTTGAACATAATATGTATGACAGGACACTACTTTTGTTTCCCTAATGCTGGTTGTTATGCATATTCCTGTGTTTTTGACTTGACATGTAAAATGATATTTTGTCAATCATTTAATAAATTTTAAGTTGAAACAACATTCAGGTCAGTTTTTTTTTTTTTTCCCCACTTTTCCTAATCTATTCACCTACTTTTGATGGTAATGTTTTCTATTGGACTGCAGAATTTGTTTCATTCTACTAAATGTTTTAACATTAAATACTGTTGCATTTTGTATTGTTGCTGGTTTCAGTTTTCAAATCCACTTTATAGATTGTATCAATGAAAGTTTCTTTTTCTTATTTGTTTTATTATACAAGAGAGACAGACATGGTAGCATCAATTTTAGGAGGTAGCGGGAGAAAGAACATATACCCCCTTGTTGTCTAGTCTTCCACCACGTGCGGCCTTAGCTTGTCTATTGAATCTGGATGTGAGAAATGTATCAACAGTTCAACATTTTAGCAGCCCTCTCTGACTTTGTGCTATTTTTGTCTTATACACAAAACTTAGACAATCCATCACTGTCATAATACCACACAGGTATTCTGACCAATCACTGATCATCCTGCTCTACCCTCCATATCCTATAACTATAGAATACATGGACCAAAATTTTAATGATTGTGCATATTATGCAAAAAATCTGTTTTCTGATCAAGCATCAGAATAGATTTTTTGAGAAGTGGATTGAGAAAAAAAAAAATTGTCAATCCTTTGTCAGTCAGTTAAGTGCTATACGTGATACACACTTGGGCGATCATGTCTTGAAAGAGACATGACTGACTGGGCAGAAGATTATCCCGCAGTAGGTTACCATTGCTTTCTGCGGTAGACTGGTTGCCAGCCATGACTATAGAACCCAATCTATCCTGCTATTTAATTCATAACTGGAAGGAAGAGACGGATTAATACCTTTCCCAAGAGTATTTGCGCGTAAGTGAATACAATGGATTCAACTGGAATTCAAACTCGGCTCCCTGGTTTCTCGTTCCATGCCAATATCCACTGTACCACAACGCACATCCCAATCCTTTATAAGTAAGAAAAAAAAAATAAATAAATGGATACTTTTGCTGTAATTGAATCGATTACATGATAATTTCTATTTTGACCATCTGGTTTCTTTACTGTGGTTGTAATCAACAAAAATTAACTTAAAAATAGAACAGACAGTTCTGTGAAATAGAATTAATACTTAAAATGTAAAAAGTTCAGAGGTATGTCAAAATGCACACAAAGATAGTCAACATATACATCTCAAATGGTCGGCTCCAGGAAAAGTTATCTAAAATAATATTAGATTTTTTTTTTTTTTTTAACATTTTTATAAAACACATCTATTGTGTTCCTGTTTAAGAGATCACAATTATAAGGTGAAAGAATCCTGTGTTCACTGTGAGCAGTTAAACTACAAGTGTACTCCTCGTCTTGAAGGGAGATATGTCTGGCATTATATAAACCAGATGAATCTATATTGTCCATGGATATAGGGGTGTTAACTACTCCAGAACACCCCTCTCCGAAGATTTATTTCCCCAAAATATCCCTATAGTTTTTCTTTCTCGGGTTGACCTCCAAGGGGTCCATCGGTTTCCTTTTTCTGTCAGAACGACGTATTTCGGTACTTGTTTGAGGGGGGTTCAAGGTCAAACATGTCATACAGTAGGTCCTACATCTCATCTTCTTCTGGCGGAGTTTCACTTCGTCAATGTTGTGGTCCTGTTTAAGGGATCACAATTATAAGGTGAAAGAGTCCTGTGTTCACTGTGAGCAGTTAAGCTACAAGTGTACTCCTCTGCTTGAAGGTAGAAATGTCTGGCATTATATAAACCAGATGAATCCATATTGTCCATGGATATAGGGGTGTTAACTACCCCAGAACAACATCAAAGGATATTACAAGATAATTTTCAATTAACTGATCTTGGTTTAAATAAATAAATAAAAATATTTGAGTTTGTATCTTCTGAAAAAGATAAATACAAAACTTTGCAACATGTCATAATCAGTCAGTTTCTAAAATGCCAATTTATTCAAATTTCCACTATGTTACTCTTTTTCTCAAGTAAACCACCTGGTGATCAAAAAACTCATAACACTTGAAACTCAGCAGTCAATGTACTGATAATTTCTTTAATTTAATATTTCTACTAAATATATAAAATTTCTCTGTGTCAGGTACATATCCTTTTCAAAATTATTTACTATGAAAAGATATAGAAGTTCTCTATTATTAATTGTGTCTGTTACATTCACTTTCACACTAATACTTTTGGGAAATGTATGAACCCATTTCTTTTAACCTTCAGCTTATGATTTAAATAAGTCATATTACCGCTGTAATTTTGAGTGCCTGTAAGTATAAGATAAAGACTACTCTGAATTTATAATCATAGAGAAGATGGCATAAAAACACTCCACTATCTTTTCAAGAAATCATGGTAATTCCCAAGTAATAATGAAAAGGTTTCTCTCTGGAAAAACATGATTGCTTACACCCTGAAAAAAAAGTTTTTTTTTTTTTGTCTCTCTCTAGAGTTTAGACAATCATGAATTTAGTGTATATGAACTTCTGAAAGTTGTTTTCTGTGCTAAGCTCTCATGTTCATAAAATTACTAAATATATTTTATTTCTTGCCATATAAGCCATTCTGTTGTTTGGTCAAGGATATGTTGACTAGATTTCAGTGCAATTGAGTACCCTCATCAACAAATTGAGCCTCTTTTTTTTTCTTATGTGTATCTTTCTATTTATTCAGAATTCAGTATTAAATAATCCAGAAAAGTCAAACATGCTTCAGAAATCACCCATTCTCTTACATTAAGGCTATTAGTACTAGACTAACACATAAACATTTCACATTGGTCTCCAAAATGAAGTAAATATATATCATAAATGATTACATTCTTATAAACAAGCTAAATAATGCAAAAATATTTTTAAACTACAAGTGTTACTGAATCCTGCATGAATATTATTTTTTTTTCTAAAATATTCCTAACTACATTATAAGTGTGTGCTGTACGCAGGGATAATATGGCATTGGTTGTTGTTTCTCCTAAACAACTTCACTGCATTAGATGCAGGTGTATGTCTTTCTATTTTATAATTGAATTTCCCTTGGAGAGGGTGCAAGTGGTCAGTATGTCCAGAAAAAGTAAACCCAAGAAGAGAATTAACAAAAAAAATCACTAAACATTTTGGTCACTTCTCTTGTACATCATCAATACTTTATTTTAACAAGTTCAGATCTCATAACCTATTTGCCTGTCAAGAAAACAGGACACACATAAATGGTATTTTTTCTGTCAGCACCTATTGATTGCTCAGTGCATGAAACTCAGAATTGTGATAATGGTGAGGAGAAAAAAATGTATATTATTAATATGTATATTTTTTTAATGTGAACTTTGGGTTCAACCTTTAATGAATACAATGTTGATGGGAATTTTTTTTTTTTAATGAAAAAAAATTGTCATTTTTACTGTCTGAAGTTGAGTGAAATGTAAATTTAGATAATTATTTATTAATCATTTGAAAATTTAGTGACTTTGTCAATAGCCTATTTATATTATCATCTAAATCTGAAATGCAACCTCTGGTTGAAATCAATTTTTAAATGCACTGAAAAACCACTTTGGATTGTTTTGTTTAAAGAACAGATTAAAAAATTTAATTTAATTGATGTAATGTATGTATATTGTGGAATTAGGGTTTTAAATCATTTACGGAGCAAAGTATTTTTTTTTTTTTTACAGTTTTAAATTTTCATTGTGTAGATCAAACATCATAAAATATTAAATGATAGTTTTTTTTGTTTTTTTTTGTACAGCAGAAAAAATAGTAAAAATATTCTTTAGCACAGAATGTGTTAAACAAAAAATTTGGATTTACTAAGATCTGAGTTGGCCTTCATAAAATTGAGTTTTTAAAAACTTATTAGAATCATGTTTTTAAAGATTCACATTTTTTTCTTTAAATTGAGATATTTTCAGAAACAGTAGTTTGCTTATCATTATATGCTGATATAGTCTGACTAGTATCCTCAGTTTGTTTGTTATACTCACATTTCAGCTATTATGCCTCAATAATTGTGACTATAACAATCAAAATAAGAACTCTATTCAAAATCAGTGTATAATAATATTTCCTGTATTAAAAGCAATTCAGACAAAAATAGCATGCTGAATATTAATCATTGAGTAATTAATTTTTACTTCCAGTTCAGTATTGTTTCTGCTAATTTTCTTATATTTATGAATAAAAAATATACTGTGTCTGATCAGCCATGTTTACAATAAGATACTTTGTCTGATTTCTTTATTCTCATTGTAAATGTTAATCCAAATTGGAAAAAAAAATTGATAATCCAGATTAACAAAAGGTTTGAAGGATAATTTTTTCATTTACAATTCACTTAGACTTTGTTGTTAAACTTTTTTTTATTTCAAATTGCTTTGTAGCTATTTAAAAGCATGAATATTAGTGGGTTTCTTTTTCCTATTTTGATATAATAGTCTTGTAGAAAAATAGAATATTTTTGAGAGTCTGAATTGGCTATGAAAATGTTTGACTCTGCAGGAATCACGTTTGATTATAGACATGGTTGATTTAAGTTTTTAAAGCTTGGTAAGTTTATCAAAATGTGTATTTGTGGTGCAGTTGATATCAGCTTGGAACAATAAATCAAAGAGCCAAGTTCAAGTTCCACTTGAATTCATTGCATTCACTTGCGCACAAATACCCTTGGGAAAGGTATTAATCAATCTCTTCCCTTCAGTTATAGGTTAAATAACAGTACAGATTGGGTTCTATAGCCTTGGTTGGCAACCAGTCTCCCACAGAAAGTAGTGGTAACCTACTGTGGAAAATGTTTTTACCCAGTCAGTCATGTCTTTTTCAAAACATGATTGCCCAAGCGTGTATTACATATGGCACTTAACTGACTAAAGTTTTTATCATTTTGTGTTTGTTTGTAAAACCAATAATACACAATAGAATAAATCCAAATTAATGATGGTTGAGTAGGAATGAAGAATTGCTTTGTTAATAACAAAAATTAGTAATGTTTAAAATAAAATGATTTTATCACAAAATTGGTCCAAATACAAAGAAGTCAATGCTATATGGAAATATGTAATGGCTTCTTACATTGAATATCTGTAGATTTTTTTTGTGTTGGTTGGGTATCTGCCAACAAAGATGAATGGAAAAAGATCAATGGCACTGGAATCAAATACTGGATCACGATGGTCAGGGCACCAACAAGACTTCTACATGGGAACACCACGTGTATGGGATGAATGCAGCCAAGGCACTGGAAACACAAACAAAGATGAACGACTTTCAGACGATGCTGGGTAACACAAACAGAAATCCTTAGTAATGCACTGCACTCCAGTTATACACTCAACATGACAAGCTGCCTCTTCAGAAAATGTGTCTGCTTTTATAAAGCCTAAAACATTTAGCGATTGACTTGCAAAGGAATCCTTTGTATAGTTAACATTACTCAGCTTACCATCCCAGCTATTATGGAGAAACTGGTAGAAACTTTCTTTCCTCATAACCAGACGATTCAGGGTTTCACACTGGCTCTGTTCTGGCAGAGTTGTAATGTGCTGTTTTTCTGCAGAGACAACATATTAAACGTTGCCCCTTTGGCCAAAAGGGGCGAGCAACATTATTAGCAGTAGTCAACTGCTCTGTCTACATTTCATTTCCACTACATACAATATCAGAATCTGGAAGTAACAAAATAGCTTTCTGTTTGATGATTCTAATGTTGTTCCAATCATGATGGCACTCTAAATTTCTATGAACCAATCTTATCTTGGTTGCTGCTAAGAAATATATGAAAAAAGAGGGTTCGTGTTATTGAATGGTATTCTGAACAAATATTCTACAGATGAAAATAGGATATATTGCTACTTTATCTATTGTTAGTAATGGTAAAAGCCATATGTATATTACAGGAAGCAGGGCCGTAGCTGATGCTAAAAAAACACTGGGCACAGAGAAAATTGCCCGGATTTATTAGTTGACAATGTGTTGACGTCATCAGTGTCATCCATTTCCAGAAACTATGATTTTTGCGGATTTTTTTGGCTATTCCAATGGAAATAAGGCACAGAACGTGAACGAAAGCAGGAAATCGGCTTCGGACTTTCTGAGCATAACCAATCTTTTCTTCCAAAATTAATAAATAAACAAACAGATTTTTACTGCGTTCATTCGGATGTTTTCTTCGTTTTTCTTTCTTTCATTCTTTGTGAATTGTTTAGTTTGATTTCTGACAAAGACATTTTTCTTTGCCCGGATTTTCACTATGATTGCATGGATCGGCCCGGACCCCTGCTTGGTAGTCAGATACGGCCATGACAGGAAGTATGCAAATAGGTACTTCTCAAAAACTAATTCAACATTGTATTTCGACATATTTCATAATGCACTCAAAGAGAACCAAGCTCATAGACATGATAACAAATCTACTGTAAGTATTCCATTTAAATATTTATTGCAGATAATTTCATTACATTTTGACTCACAGATGGCACCACCATTTACTCTCGTCTCAATAAGAAATCTATCAAGGTTGACAAATTAAACCTGGCTGCTGCTCTAGAAATGAACTCCTGATCAGTGGTTAACTGGGGCAGGAAATGGCTTGTAAATTTTAATGCCTCTAAAACAAAATCTTGTGCATTAAATACTATTACTATTGCTATATCTGGTTGGGTTCTCCTGCTATTTATCTCAAGTTTCTTGACAAAATCCAAAGAATGATCTGCAATATAATCAGCTATGACTTGGCATCTTAACTTCAGTCGCTTTCTCACTGACATGATATGGCTTCCCTCTGTCTTTCCTACAAATATTTTCATAGCAACTGCTCTGATGAGCCTCTTTTTCTAGTGCTTTGACCATGTAAATTTAAGAGTGCTACTAGATTGGAATCTAGGTCATATTCTTTTACCATTGAAATAGTTAAATGTAACTGTCTCTTCTACTTGAACAGTTTCTTTTCTTGAACTTCTGCTGGTGGAACTCCTCTTGGTTTACTTGCTTCTCTGATAGCTACATCTCCAAAAATTTAAATGCAACAACAGCTCCCATTTTCTATCTTCTTGAATCCTGTTTGTTATAATCTTCCTAAAACCAGATCTTCTTCTAATTCAGGTTACATAAATTTTTACCACTGGCTGGATGGGAGCACTCCAAAACCCAAGGCTCCACACATAGCTTCCATTTTACTTCCATACCCAAAGAAAAATGCATTCCAGAATTTTCACCAATAGCATCCACTCCCACCTAAAGAAAAATTGAAGATGATCTGAGCCTAAGAAAATGATATAAAAACTGTTATGGGGACTTACCCATATGACACATGGACTCGTTCAAACTATATATAAGCAGCAGTTCTGCTTTGTAGCGAGCAGAGAGTGAGAGTGGAATCTATTTCAGCAGGTAACTGACAGCCAGAGTAACAGTCATGCTAATAATCTCTCATTGGTATATGTTTAACTCCACTCATCTCTTTCTTTCAACGAGTGACATTCACACCTATTCACCACTTGTATTTTTTCGTTAATACAATTATTTATTTCCTAAACCTCAATTTTTTTTTTTTGCCACTATATGCTTAATATAACAAGTTTATCTTTTAATTTTTTAATGCCTCTTGTATGCAGTCTTTTCTCTCACTGTAACCCTCTATGCATTAGTGACAGTCCTGCCTTGCTTGGGATGAAATGATTAAAGAAAAAATTAAAAAAAAAGAATTCAGAAGGTATGACAGAAGCATTGTGTTCATTGCAGATTTTTATTAAGCACATCTTAATACTGCCATGTGTGTTGGACACCTGGTGAGGTACTAATTCAATTTAGTTATAGTTTGGTGGGGCACAAATGCCTTATTCATTGTAGGTCAGATAAATGGCAAAAGTAATTAAAACTTCAATATGACAATAACTTTTAATTTTGTTATTAGTAATGTCCACATTTGTACGTTAAACTGGTTACCTTAAATGTAATGTTTCTTTGCTTTTCAGAAAGAATGGGAATGGTTAACATTCCTGGGTTGCATAATTGTGATAAAAAATAGGAAACAAGGTAAGTAGCAACATTTTGCATTTAAGTCATTTAAAACAATATTACATTTCTGTCGACAATTTTCATGAGAAACAACAATGACAGTCTTGTTAGTTTTATGTAACTGTCTATTTAAAAGTTTAATAAAACCTCAAGTAGTTATTTATTTGTATTCTCACAAGATATAAAATTTGTTGTGTAATCTTTTTAATGTTTATACTTAAAATGTTTGTTGTATGAATTGCAAGTATTGGTGAATTAAGAGGTGATACCCAGACTCCAGATCTGTTGTATGAGTTTGCATGATTTCCAAATCATTATCTTTATTCAGTCAGTTAAGTGCCATACGTGATACATGCTTGGGCGATCATGTCTCGAAAGAGCCATGACTGACTGGGCAGAAGATTATCCCGCAGTAGGTTGCCATTGCTTTCTGCGGTAAACTGGTTGCTCAGTCAAGGCTATAGAACCCAATCATTATTATTATTGAAAATAAACACCTTATATTCTTTTCTTTACTTTGATTACAAGCTTGTATGTTGATATTTATAATACTACCCTCTAGAGTGGGAGAGCTTTGTTTCAAATACAGTTGAAGAAAACTTTCTATTAATTGAAAACATTCATATTGCATTCACTTACGTGCAAATACCCTTGGGAAAGGTATTAATCTGTCTCTTCCTTCTAGTTATGGGTTAAATAACAGGACAGATTGGGTTCTACAGCCTTGGCTGGCAACCAGTCTACTGCAGAAAGCAATGGCAACCTACTGCAGGATAATCTTCTGCCCAGTCATGTCTCTTTTGAGACCTGATCGTCCAAGCGTGTTTCATGTATGGCCCTTAACTGACTGATAAAGGTTATTAATACTATACTTTGTTATATAAAATGTCAGCCATTTTCAAAGAAATAAATAATAATCACATATAGTAAACTGATTATTCTAATTTGAAAATCATCTACTTCAGAGAATTAATAGAAAGCAAAAAAAAGTAATGATTGATTTATATTGATCCACTGAAACATTCTTTTCTTAATCAATTCACCCCAAGCAAGGTGGTAATGGCACTAAAATTCTAGGGTCTATTGGGGAAGAAAGAAATGAAAAAGGCTTTAGAAACTGAAAACAAGGGATAAGGTTCTACTCCCATTCAAAAAAAACTGGGAAGAGTGTGACAATTAAATTCTTGGTCAGTTCTCTTGGGAAAAAAAATTTAATTTAAAATGGCAATAACACCCAGTTTCTTTCTGCATTCATGTGATTTTGTTCCTCAAAAATTAAAAATTGCTTATTAAAATGTAACCTTCATATTAGTTTGAATCAAAACAAAATATTTTTAAATCCTCAGTTACATCTTTGTGAAATTACATTGTAATTATTTATAAAATATACCACAGATTTGTTCTCCAAAGATTTAAATGCAATGTCAATTGTTATCTACAGTCTTCTTAATTCCAGTTCTTTTATTGTTTTTTTCTCTCTCTCTCTTTAATATTTTTTTTCTCATAGTCTTTTGCATTCAGTAACCCCTTGCATCTTAACTGCTTTATTGCCTTGCTTGGGATGAAATGATGAAAAAAATTATTTTTATGTAAATTATTTTCACCTGAAACTAATATTACTCTCATATTTTTATTTCAGCTAATTTTTTAAACTATCTTTCTACTGCTTGTATGTTTGGTAAAGCTCTAAATTTCTTGTTGTTCTTCAAACAAGGCCCATTCTATGGACTGGGCTATGCAATCCTGTGCCTATGTAAGTATATCTTGCATTGTTTGAATGCTTAATACTTTGTTATTTAAAATCAACCACAATGATTGATGGATGTGCGTTGTGTGCACCACAATGCACATCCATCAATCATTGGATATCAACTCGGAACAACAAATTGGGGGTGCCAAGTTCAAATTCTAGTGGAATTCCTTGCATTCACTTATGCACAAATACCCTTGGGAAAAGTATTAATCCATCTCTTCCCTCCAGTTATGGTTTAAGTAATAGGACAGATTGGGTTCTATAACCTTGACTGGCAACCAGTCTACTGCAGAAAGCAATGGCAACCTACTGCAGTATAATCTTCTGCCCAGTCAGTCATGTCTCTTTCAAGACATGATCACCCAAAGCGTGTATCACATATGGCACTTAACTGATTGAGAATGATTTAGAATATGTTAACTTTTATTGAACATTCACCAGAAAAATCACATTCAGTATCCTCTAACTCTTTTCCCTTGTTATTCTCAATTTTAAAGGTCTTCCTTAATTTTCAAACTTTTGAATAATTTCTGATTTTAATTTTTGGTTTCAAAGAATAGTTTGTTTTTTTGTTTTTTTTCTTCAAATTTTTAGCTTAGGCATGGTAAAACATTAAGAAAAATATTCATGAAACAAAAGCATATTTTGATTTAAATGAATTCAATATAAGTAACATGCACAGTCATGTGAGTGATGTAATGGATAGCTGCTTGGAATGAGGAGTCAGAGAGGCAAATTCAAATTTCAGTTGAATTTGTTACATTTCCTTGTGTACAAATACTCTTGGAAAAGGTATAAGTCTAGCTCTTCTTCCTCTGGTTGTGAGTTAAACAGCATGACAGACTGGGTTTCTATCACCTTGGTTGGCAGTCATTCTAGAGGTGGTGACTCAATAAAAATACTTAGCAACTAGGGCCACTTGTAAGGCTGTGTCAACCCATAAAAACATACAGTGACTGAAATCTTCAGTTGTGTGAGTTGTGAATTATGCCACTGGTTGGAAAAAGCATTTTTTAGAGAACAGGCACATTATAGATTTCTCTTATTTTAAATCTTTTTGCTTTGTATTTTTTTATGCTCGGAATTCTTTTTGAAGCTACTAAAACATATTGTGAGGAAACAAACAAATATCCTTTCAACTAGCACCAACCAAAGTGAAATTTTATTAAGATGTTTCCAGACACAAAACCTAAACAAATGTTGTTTTAGTGTTGCAAACTGACAAGTCTGATTTCAAATGACATCTTGTATTTCCAACTGAAATTGTTTCAATTGACTAGCATTGCAATATCATCTAAAAATATTATTGCACATTGTGGAAGTAACTTGTCTTTTTCAAAGACAACATTCTAGTGAGCTCCTCAACAAAGGTTGGAAAAATTAAGAATTAATATTAAAGAAGCAGCATTTCAAGTTGAGGGTGGCTGTTATTGTTTTATGGCTATTCTGATCTTGAAGTATTTGAAACCTCTAGAAACAAAACGCTCAAACAAAAAATAGATTGCAAAGCTTCGCAGAAATGTCATCCAATTGGTTAATGTAATTTTATTTGAGAGCACACAACTGAAAGATCAATTGATTACAAATCTGTTGGTAGTTTATATAATAATGCACACCAAAGTCTGTCTTGACCAATTGGTAACTATCATCAAATCAGACCATATAATAATTGTCAATATGTATTTATATATTTCCTGTCTCATCTGTAGTAGGAAGGGAGGTAACCAAAGTAAATTTATGAATGATTACTTCCCTTAGTCATTTTAATAATCTATACAAATAAAATATTTATCTGCATCTAGATAAAAGTAGTTCTTGAGCAAAATGAACTGTTTAATTAATCAGTTCTTTTATTCCTGCATTACTTAGATTGCAATCTTATTTGTTCAAGCCTTTCATGTGAAGCATTCAGATACCTTTCTCATTTGATTGCCTTGTTTCAACTTTGTCTTGAAATAGACTTTGTTGTTACCATCTTTGTTGGTCTGTTGCTAAACTTTTTCTTCCAAGAAATATTTCCATTTCATTGTTATATTTAACACATAAATTTTTAACCTGAAAAGATATTGAGCAAAAAGTGATTTTATATAATTCCAAGAATAATCAATGAATTATAGATACCGTTGAACGTCTAAAAATATATCAAGGGAACAGATTAATTAAACAATTCACTGCCTTCTATTTTATTTTTGATTTCTTTATCTCTTCTTTATTGAATCTCAATACATTGTTTCAAGATTTTATCTTATTGCATCTCACTGTTAAAATTCTCTAACAATTGCTGTAATTCTGGGTGGCATGAATACTCTAGTTTATTATATAATAATGCATTATTTGTAAGTTGCATTGAAACACACTTTTCAGCCATGCTGTTTCCAAAGCTAACAAAAAGAAAATGGTATGAAGACACATTTAAAAAATCTTTTTTTAAATTAATAAAAATTGTTTATTTCCATGAGAACCTTTTGGTTTCAATTATTTCTGTTTGTTCTGAAAAATGGATATTTTATTTCATGTTTTTCATTTTCAGTGCATTTGATCTATTGTCCTCAGCCTGTTTATACTGGACCGGAAAATTTTACTTACTTCAGAGGAACAAATTTAGTGGTAAGCTGTCAACTTTTTATTTTATTTCTTTGTTGTGAGGCAGCGGATATCGACTCGGAACAAGAAATCGAGGAGCCGAGTTTGAATTCCAGTTGAATTCCTTGCATTCACTTCCGCACAAGTACTCTTGGGAGAGGTATTAATCCATCTCTTCCCTCCAGTTATGGGTTAAATAACAGGACAGATTGGGTTCTAAGCCTTGGCTGGCAACCAGTCTACCGCAGAAAGCATTGCCAACCTACTGCAGGATAATCTTCTGCCCAGTCAGTTATGTCTCTTCCGAGACACGATCGCCCAAGCATGTATCACGTACAGCACTTAACTAATTTTATTTTTAAACCAATATAATGTTGCTCCAAATTGTAATTGTATGTGTATAAAATTGATATTTCAGTAAGACTGTTTTTGTAGCCACCTTAAAATCACTATCGAAGCAAATAATTCTAACCTGGATTCACTTGCAAGTAATTTTAAGTCGACAAGAAAGATTTTAGAAACGGAGTAAAAATTGAGTAATTTTCAAAATTTTTCCCTCATTGCAGTTATAGTTATCCATCCTTGGAAAATATTGTCCTGTATCATCTTAGAAGTTTCGCATTAAATACATTAATATCTTTTTTTTTTTTTTTATCATTTCACACTGAGCAAGGCATTTCACTGCCACTATTGCACACTCGCAGGGGAAAGTGATGAGAAAGAGTGACAGATTATAGGAGGTGTCAGGAAGTGGGTAAGAGAAGGATGAATGTGGCCATAAAGTGAGGGATCAGTTTATATATTGATTGTAATGTAGAATTGATCCCCAACTTTATATCCACATTATAATAGTACAGAAAAATTTTTTTAATCCTCTCATCCCAAACAAGGCATTCCACTGCCACTATTGTGCAGGGGGTTACATAGAGGGGAAAGTGGTGAGAAAGGATGGTTAGATATAGGAAATGTCAGAAGGAGGCTGATAGACGGGTAAGGATACCGAGAATGAGGGTTGGGTAGATGGTGAGAGTGTTGGGAGAATAGATGCAACTTAGTGTGATTGGAGGTGTCTATTGACCGTACATTTAAACTCCTGGAGATTGTAGCTGTCGGGAAAGTAGTCATGTGGAAGGGAATTCCACAGGCGGGAAGCGCGAGAAAAGAAGCTGTTGGAGTAGAGATTACGGTTACATCTTATCTGTTTTCCTTGGATTTGGTATGAGAGGTGTTTAACTTTCAGACTTCTTTTTTATGTTAGTTATTTAGTTCTTACTATACATTCAAAAGCACCAAAATTCCAATAACTGATTTAGGTAATTTTGTCAGTGATGATTAAAGTTTGAAGAATTGTGAATCGTTTTGGATTGCTTAAATGAATAAAAAGATCACTTTCAAATACTTTACATTAGGGTCTCCTTTTTCTGTGCACAATTAAATAATATATCAATTCATACTACATCAATGAATCCTTAAATAAATATCCCCTTTAACACTATACAAACATTATTTTGCTTTGATCTTTCTTTGGCGCTATCAGATATTTGTTTCTTTTATTTTTGATGATTGAAACCCTTAATTAATTTGCTAAATATACTATCTGTGGTATAATCCTAATTGCAATACGTGTCTGGGGCTTTTTATTATCCACGTGTATATTATGACCCCAGTTTATCATTTGACTATTTATTGTAACCAATTTCTTTGTGGTTAATTAGGATTAACGAGTCCCTTTTGTTTGACTGAAGGATTGAAAACAGAAATGGAGAATTACATGACCTACTTTCACATATGTAAAGAACACAATGTGCAGCACTTGATAATGTACTTTATTTTAGATTTTATGAAGTATCACCTTAACACAATTCACATATTTAACACTAATTATTTTAGATGCTTCCAAAACTGAGATAATAGTTGGAAGCGTACAAATGTGTTAGACAACTGAAATATGTATGCTAAAGTGAAAACAGTTTCCTAAACCCAAAATTCCTGCACATAACACATCACTCAATAAGTCCAGGGCCAAACATATAGATGATGCCACTAATAAAAAAATCAATATGATTTTTATGAAGTACTAACCTTTAAATGGCACATGCCAAAATTTGGGTCCAATCAGATTATTAGTTTACAAATTACAGTTATTTAAGTGAAGCTATTGTTGCAAAATTTCAAAACAATGGGAAAATCTGAATTTTGTGTGTTGATAAAGCATTACATTCTGATAGGGTGAAAAATTACTGTTCGAGCAAAGCAATGGCTTGATAAGTATTATTCCGACTCTGCTCCATTGAAAACAACGGTTAAGAGGTGGTATGCTGACTTTAAATGTGGTTGTACAGACACAAATGATGCTGAATGCTCAGGTTGCCCAAAATCCTCAAACTTGTTTAGACCGATTGTAAATTGAAGTTACGTGAGAAAGCAGAGGATTTGAATGTATCAGAAGGCTGTGTATTCACCATTTTGCATGAACATTTGTCAATGAGAAAGCTGTCTTCAAAGTGTGTGCTACATTTGCTCACAGTCACTCAAAAACAACAATGCATTGACAATTCAGAACAATGTTTGCAACAAGGCGTTTTTGCATAAATATGTGACAATGGAGACATGGATCCACCACTCCTAAGTCAAATCGGCAGTCAGCTGAGTGAACAGCAGCAGGTGAAAGACGTCCAAAGTGACCAGATGCAAACATCAGCAGGCAAGGTTTTGGTCTCTGTATTTTGGAATGCGCAAGGTGATTTTGTTCATCAATTACTTTGAAAAAAGGAAGAACCAACAATAGTGAATATTATATAGCGTTATTGGTGCATTTGAATGAAGAAATTGCAAAAAAACAGCCACAAATAAAGAAGAGAAAGTGATCTTTCACCAAGACAAGGCACAGTGTCACAAGTTGATTGCAATGATGGCAAAACTACATAAATTGCACTTCAAATTGCTTTTGCATTCATCCTATTCTCCAAATATGGCCCCCAGCGACTACTGGCTGTTTGTAGACCTCAAACGAATGCTCCAGGGGAAAGAGATTTGCCTTCAATAAAGAAGTGATATCGAAAACTGAGGTGTATTTTGAGGCCAAAGATATATCATTCTCCAAAAAAGGCATCAAATTGTTAGAGAAATGTTAGAATTAGTATTTCACCCTAAAAGGAGACTATGTTGATGAATAAAATTGAATTTTGCCTAAAAGTTGTTGTTTTATTAGTTAGGCCTGGGATTTATTGAATGATGTGTTAAATATAAACATCCTGACAGCAAAATTGAAACAATAAAAAAATGTTTTTTATATTGTTTTCTGTGATTTTTTTTTTTTTGTGTGTGTGTGTGTGATGTGTGTAAGACTATATGAAAAACATTTTGAAGAATTAAGCTGAAATAAAATAAACTTGGCTACTTGATTTTGAAGGATCGGGTTGCAGTTGGTCACCAATTTGTGGCTTTTTGCTGATTAAGATAAATGCTTTCACAGTAAATGAATTCAGCATTTTCAAAAGAAACTAATTTTAACATGTAGAGGAATTTTGCATATATTTGAATTTCATAATTCAAAAAGAGATAAAATATATTTGTGTATACAGATAGTTTGAAAAAGAAAAACCTTATAGGCTTTTTGAAAATGTGTGATGTGTCACATGGCCAGTTGAAAAAGAAAGCATTCGGGTGAGATAAGAACTCTCCATCGATGTCCTGTTGTTTTTGATTAGTAGCAAGTTAGTAATAAATTTCTGAACAAAAGAGGAGAAGAAAGGTTTGTATCCATTTTTTTATAGCAGTTTTTCTCAACTTTTTTTAAGCAACAGCACACTTAGCAAAATTTTTAAAGGGTATATGTTTGAATGTTATCAAATAAAAACCATAAATTTTGAATTAAACAATGTTGAATACAATTATATGAAAAAAGTTCAATATTCATTTATTCTAATAAAGAAAAATTTTAAAGTTAAATAAAAATGCTTACTTAAAAAAAATGAATAAAACAAAGTATTTTAAATAACATAATCAAAGAATAGTGAAAAGATTATTTGAAAAAAAAGTTTAATTCTTGTTCATTTATTTAAATACTAATGCTGTATAATTTCTACTTCCACATCCAGATTTATAAAGTTATTGGATGACTATATTTCATGGTACGCAAGTTGAGAATCACTATTTTATAATCGAACAGTAACATCTTGAAAGCGTTTTGACAGACAAAATAGAGGTAATCACCCCCAAACATGATGGGTTGAACTGAGGCTCAAAATTATGATGCAAGGCTTATTTATAATTCTGTGAAAATATATTAAATTAATTTTAATGTTAAAAAAACCTCATGTTGCATAGAATATTGGAGTCAACAGTTACTCATTGTAACATGCAAAGTAGTTTTTGCCAAAGGGATTGAGTGTTACAAATTGAATTAGATGAAATACTGTGAAAATGTCTGTCCTATTAAAAATAGTTTTGTTTTTTTTTTAATTCTATGAATATCTTGTTTTTTAGTGGAAATAAGAGTCACTCTACATAGATAAATAATGTAGATGCATGTATGATGAATGGCTTCTCTTTTCTTTCCCTTATCTTTTTGCATGTATCTTCTTTATGCTGCTGTGCTATGTTATCTCGCATCTTCCATTAGATTCTTATGCACAAGTGAAGACAATGACAAAAATTAAAGAAAAATTCACTACACTTTCTACTTTTTATGTCTTCAGGATGAGCTTGAACGTGATAAGAGGAACACTTGGGTTGTAGCATTTTATGCTGCCTGGTCTCCGTCCTGCATCAGCTTTGCGCCAATATTTTCTGAGGTTTCTGCTGAGTAAGTATTTTGAAACGTGTGAGAATCTTTTTTTATTTCTTTTTTTTTTTTTTTTTTTTTTTTTTTTTAGCTATCATCAGATGTTAGTCCTGCTAATTTTCTGGTTTAAAGTACATCAAACTTTCTTTATTGCAATGTTGAGATTATCTTAGCATTTTAGAAGTAAAGTTTTCATGTTTGTGTTATAATCACAAAAAAAGCTGAAAAGTTCTTGGTCCAATCAAAAAGCTCTTCTAAAATAAATTGTAAGTTTTGCCTATTCAATCAAATTTTGAGAACTTTTCAGTGGAAGTTGAAAATGCAGCTGGAATGTTACATTGAGTGGAAAGATGTGTGACTATGTCATGATATATCTCTCACCTAACTGGAGTTTGAGAATTCTTTCTATTTTATGCAAAAAGTGGCTCAGATTGTTATCTGTTTAAAATACAATCTGATTGATTGATGAGGCAATCTTTGTCAAAAATGTCAATGAGGTAATGAGTGTGAGGCTTCACAACTGTATCAGATTGCGTTTCCAAACCGAAGGCATCCAAGCCATCCAACCTTTGCTGCTGTTTATCATCACATTGCTGAGGCAGGATCCATGGCACCACAAACTATAGACTGAAGAAGGCCTATATATATGCACATGTATCAGCACATGTCAAGTGACCCAAATATGTCATACATCTCATAGTACCACATGTAGGGTTCTTCAAGAGCAACTCCTGTATTCGTATCATTTACAACATGTGCACTGCCCTGTTGGTGGGCTTCAGAATGCATCAAATGCATCTCTGCAGAGGGTAAAAGTCCCTCAATGGAGCCACCTGTTGGCCATGGGTGGCAACCTGTGATGTCTGGGGACGGGATCCTGGTGGTTGAGCAGGTCATGACCCGGATGCAGAGAGACCATGTTCCTGCAACACATCACTTTGACCCTTACCTGGGCTAGGCGGGCGGTCGGAGAGGCCCGATCCGATCAATCGGCTAGTCACGTCAAGCCCTAATACTTACTAGCATAAAATCAGCTGACTAAAACAACATAATTCAATAGATGTGTCATTAAAATGGACTGATTCCCAGCTACAAATAAGAGACCACGTGTAAGTATTAGAAGGCGGTGGCAAGGGTCAATCTACTAGTAAGGAAAAGCTGTTACACAGAAGGTTTTCATTCTGAATTTTTCATCAAAAATGGGCCTGGAAAACAAAGAGAAACCCAAAATGCTAACTGCCTCTTACTAGTGTGAGTATACCTTTCTTGTATCCCTGGGATAATAGGGCGAATGGGTTTCCCCATTAATATCTCCTGCTGTCGGGCCTCCGAGGAGGGTGAGAAGCAAGGAAGGTGAAATTTAAAAAAAATAAAACTCTTGTTGGCAACAAATAAAACTAAAAGACCCCATAGTGAATACAGCTCGGAGAGCCTAGCCTCCGAACCCGAGTCAGACAATGAATTTGGTCAAAAGCAGTTTCCGAGATTCATTGTCTTGGAGTCAATGGAGAACACTCCAATCACCAAATTGTCCCCCTTCATTGTCGAAAAAACAATGAGATCCTTAACAAAAACAACTACTATTAAAAAACTAAGGAATAACACCTTGTTAGTAGAGGTTATAAATAAAACTTCAGTAAATAAGTTATTGAAACAAAACCAGTTTTCTAATTTAAAGATAAAAGCCTACCCACACAACTCCTTGAACTCCTCAAAGGGTGTGGTGAGAAGCTCAGATCTCTCTCTCTCTCTCTCTCTCTCTCTCTGCACGCAAGAGGAAATAAAGAACAATCTAAGGAAACAAGGGGTCACAGATGCGCAAAGAATAATGATAAAAAAAACAATCAAATGACTCCAACAAACACTTACATTCTCAATTTTAACACCCCAAAACCTCCTATTGAAATAAAAATTGGCTACTTGATAAAAAAAGTAGAGGTATATATACCAAATCCTCTGAGATATCACAATAGTCAAAAGTTTGGACATCACAAGGAGAGATGTTTCAGATCACAAAGATGTAAAGTTTGTGGAGAAATTGGGATCATATTAACTGTGAACTCCCTTTAAAATGTGCAAACTGTACATTAAACCACGCAGCAGACTCAAAAGAATGTGAAGTCTGGAAAGAAGAAAAAAGTATCCGAAATTAAACATACCCATAATATACCCATACCCGGAGGCAAGAAGGATAGTAGAGCGCTCACTGAGTGCACCAACATATGCAAATATAGCCAGAGCATCAAACAGCACAAGGCAAGGACAAGAAACAACACAAGACAATCTATCAGAAGTGGTGAAAGAACTAAGATCTCTATTGGAGATACTAAATAAAAATTTGATCAGTTCGACACCTAGATCCGATATGGAACCAGATCTAAAGGAAAAACCCCAATTCCAGACCAAGGAAACTGAAGGTGCTACAATTGAAAGAAAGTTGCAATCCAAACAACAGCAAACACCAATCCTCCCCATCACCACTACCAAAGTTAATAACTCTTTGTCTCCAAAAACAAATCCTTCTTCAAAGAATCAACATCACAAATCAAAAACTGAAATTGTTCTAACAGAAAAGGAAAACAAATATGAACTGATAGAAATAGAGAGACAGGAAAGACGATCAAGACAGAGAAGCTCAAAAAGTCCAGACAAAACCAAACCAAAAATAACCAGTTCATCTCAAACACGGGAATGGTCTGCTTCCAGACAAAGAACAACAAATGAACCAAAGGATAAAACCAAAGGAACATCCCCTAATAAACAAGCAGAACCAAAAGAAATTCAAGGAACAAAACATAAGAATCGAAATGCAAATAAGAGAGAAAGCATAGAAGAGATGGACACCTACTACTACTAAATATTATATAGACAAGTAAACTCTCTTAAAAATTTCAGTATATAAGCATGGATCAAAAATCTTACAATGGAACTGTCGAGGTTTAAAACCAAACATAAATGAGCTACTACTTCTTATAACGAATTATCATCCCACTATCATCTGTCAACAAGAAACCTTTTTAAAAGCTGAAGATAAAATAAAAATAAAAAATTATACACAATATAATTATATACATAATCTCAATCAGAAAGCATCGGAGGGTGTATCGATTCTAATTAGAAATGATATCCCCCAAAGTAAAATACAATTAAAGTCTGATATACAAGCTGTTGCTGCAAAAGCCACTATACATAGAACCATTAACATTTGCTCTATTTACATTCCTCCTCAAGATCCCATAAATGAATCTTAATTAAACAATCTAATTGAACAACTTCCTAGACCTTTTTTATTACTAGGTGACTTTAATTGCCACAATGTTATATGGGGATATATATACTCAGATAAAAAAGGCAAAAATCTAGAGAAAATCATTAATCTCAATGACTTATGCCTACTAAATAACAAGTCCAACACCTATTTACATCCAGTATCAGGCTCTTACTCAGTCCTGGACCTGTCCCTTTGTGATCCATCTACACTTATGGACTATGATTGGAAAGTTCTAGATGACTCATGGGGTAGTGACCATTTCCCAGTTGTTCTGACATGCTCAAAAGAAATTGAAAACCACCCAGCTCAATGGAAGCTAAATAAAGCAAATTGAAGGGAATATAAAAAAATATGCTACCAAAAGCTTTCAGTCAAAGAAGACAACAGTAAATCCATCGAATACTTCACAGAAACCTTAATACCCATTGCGAAGGTATGCATACCAAAAAGCAATCGACCAAACAAACAACAAAGACCATGGTTCAATGATGAATGCAAAAAAGCTATCAGATTAAGAAAAGCAGCACTACAGAAATTTAATGCTCAATCCACAACTCATAATTTAGATCTTTTCAAGCAAAAAAGAGCAGTAGCACGTAGAGTGATCAAGGAAGCCAAAAGGGAATCCTGGAAAGACTATGTAAACAAAATAAATTGTAACACAAAACCCAAAAAAGTTTGGAACGTGATAAGGAAAATCACCGGAAAGAATGTATCTCCTCCTCTAAATAACCTCGCTCTAAATAATGAAAAAATAACAAAGACAAAAGATATAACAAACCTACTAGCGGAAACCTTTAAAAACAATTCCTTTAACAAAAACTACAGACAACCTTTCCAAAAAATTAAGCAGGACACAGAAAACATGAAAAATAAACTAAATTTTAATTCTACTAACAAAGAAGATTACAATCAGTCTCTTACGATGAATGAACTTAGAAATGCCATAAATGAATCGCACAATACTGCTACTGGCCCTGATGAAATTCATTATGAATTCTTAAAACAACTCCCCCACCATTGTATAAAATATTTGTTAGATATCTTTAACAAAATATGGCTCAAGGGAAAACTGCCAAAGAGCTGGAAACAGGCCATTGTGATTCCCATAGCAAAACCAGAAAAAGACAAATCAGACTCAAAAAACTTTCGACCAATAACGCTAACAAGTTGCTTATGCAAAATGTTCGAAAGAATAATAAATAAAAGACTAAAGTGGTACCTGGAAACAAATAACTTAATTTCCAATTTACAGAGTGTCTTTCGAAGTAAGAGCGGGACAATCGATAACATAATCCGATTGGAAACATTTATCAGAGAGGCTTTCATAAAAAAAGAACATGCAATAGCCATTTTCTTTGACTTAGAAAAGGCTTATGAGACCACATGGAGGCATGGAATTATGAAAGACTTATTCAATCTGGGTCTAAAAGGTAGACTACCCTTGTTGATAAAAGATTTTTTATCCAACAGAAGCTTTAAAGTAAGAATTGGATCTACTCTCTCTAATTCAAAAATACAAGGAGGAGTTCCACAAGGATGCATCTTGTCGATTACTCTTTAGTATAAAAATCAACAACATTCTCAACTGCCTGAACAATGAAGTTAATGGCTCCTTATATGTGGATGATCTCCTGATTTACCATAGATCCAAAAATATGCATACCTCAGAACGTCAACTGCAGATATGCATAAATAAATTAAACCAATGGCCCATCGAAAATGGTTTCAAATTCTCATCAACCAAAACCAAGGGTGTGCATTTTTGTAACCAAAGAAAAATGCACAATGACCCAACACTCAAATTAGAAGGAACAGATATTGAAATAACAGACCAACACAAATTTCTGGGAATCATTTTTGATAAAAAACTCACATTCATCCCCCATTTGAAATACTTAAAACAAAAATGTTTCAAAACACTACAACTTATACGGGTTATAGCTAATACAGAATGGGGTGCAGATTGCATATCACTCCTAAAAATATACAGATCTCTAATAAGATCCAAACTGGATTACGGTTGTTTTATATATGGTATGGCTAGGAAATCCTACCTAAAAATTCTTGATCCCATCCACCATGCAGGTCTAAGACTTGCCCTTGGTGCATTTAGAACATCTCCCATAGAAAGCCTATATGTAGAAGCGCATGAGTCTCCATTAAAATTGAGACGTGAAAAATTAGCACTGGAATATTATCTAAAACTTAAAGCTAATCCATCAAATCCTGCCTATCAATGCACATTTAACTCAAACTATAAACACCTGTTTGACAAAAAAAAAACATTATTAAACCTTTTGGCCTTCACATGGAAAAAATAAAACCAATAAATGACAGTTCAATAGATGAAAATAGTATACATGAATTTAATGTCCTCGAACATCCACCCTGGCTTTTGAAACAATCCAAAGTCATTTTAGAACTGGCTGAGCACATTAAAGCTGGCACACATCCCTTTCATTACATAGAAAAACTGAATTATATATTGAATCAATAGCCAAATTGGACCCACATATATACTGATGGCTCAAAAGTCAATAACAAAGTAGGATGTGCTGCTATCTGTAAAAGTACCGTTCTACAAAAAAGATTACCTGACAATTCATCAATATTTAGTGCAGAAGTTATTGCTATTGACTTGGCCCTGGATCTCATCTCTAAACTTACCTCAAACAAAGTTATTATATTCTCAGATTCTTTAGGAGTGATTGAAGCAATAAAAAACCAAAAATTAAACAATCCTTTGATCATCAAACTTTTAAATAGACTACATGTGATTTCACAAAACAAATTTATCATTTTCTGTTAGATTCCCAGTCACTCTGGAATTTATGGAAATGATAAAACTGATGTGGCTGCAAAAAACTCCCTAAAAGGTGACACAAGTAACATAAAGGTTCCATACACTGACTATAAACCCCTAATCAAGAACTATATTTTAAAGAAATGGCAAGAAACCTGGAACAACTGTCAAAACAACATATTATTTAAAATCAAACCCATCCTAAAGAAACAACTATCAGAACCCAGTAAATCACGCAAAGAAGTGATTATATCCCATATTCGAATAGGACATACACACATAACCCATTCTTATCTCCTAAAAAATGAAGAACCTCCTGAATGCATTGCATGTCAAGAACCCTATACAGTAAAACATGTTCTACTCGACTGCAGTGATTTTACATATATCCGGCAATCCCTCTATAATGTTAACAACCTGAAAGATCTTTTTGAAAAAATAAACTCTAATACTATTTTAACCTTCCTCAAAAAGATCAAACTATACAACAAAATATAATCTAAGTAAAGATCCGAAGATCAAAAATAGATCTGATCCTCACCGGGGAGAAAAATTTAAAAAGTAATACAACTTGAAAGCAATGGAAAAGTTTAAAAAGCAAGTCAGTTAAGTGCCATACGTGATACACGCTTGGGCGATTATGTCTCGAAAGAGACATGACTGACTGGGCAGAAGATTATCCCGCAGTAGGTTGCCATTGCTTTCTGCGTTAGACTGGTTGCCGACCAAGGCTATAGAACCCAATCTGTCCTGCTATTTAACCCATAACTGGAAGGAAGAGACGGATTAATACCTTTCCCAAGGGTATTTGCGCATAAGTGAATACAATGGATTCAACTGGAATTCGAACTCGGCTCCCCGGTTTCTCGTTCCGAGCCGATATCCACTGTACCACAACGCACATCCCTTAAAAAGCAAGACATTTTCCAAAAGTCTGTAAAAATAATATAACCTTACCCAAAAACATTTGTTATGACCTTAAATTATCTCATAAGGATTGATAGGTCGTTAAACCTCAAAACAAACAAACAACATTTGCAGGATCTTTTGCCCTCTGATCACTCACCACAGGAAAACTTTTGCCTATGGTTTATTGCACAAACTACTGATCCGTTGTTAGTCTTTTTTGTCTTGTTTATGGATGAGGCAACATTTGGAAAAGAAATAACAAATTTATGCAACCAAGATTTGTGGGCAGATTGGAATCTCCAAAGTACAATACAGGCATAGATACTAGCATCAGTTTACAGTTAATGTGGGGATGAAATTGTCGGTGACTGTCTTGTAGGTCCATATGTTCTCCCAGTATGTGTTACAGGAGCTGTCTACGGAGACTTTATTTTAAACACACCTCCAGACCTGCTAGTGGATGAGATGTACTTCTGCTAATATGAAGATGCAAGTATATTTTAATCACATTGTTTCTGATGCACTAGCTGACATTTACCATGAAAGATGGATAGGTCAGGGAGAACCGGTTTCTTCAACCTCATTTCTTTATGGTTTATGCAGCAGACATTTATAATGCAGAAGCACTTCATTAGAAGGAAGCTGCAAAACCATTCGATACCATCTAGGAGTATTTGAAATGATCTGATGGGCACATGACTGTGTAGAAGCAAGCAGAGTACATTACGAACATTTGCTGTAAGTGACTGTGTTAAAGTACAACAGTGACTTTTTGTCCATATGTGTATAGGGACATTTTACCTTGTTTTAGTATCAGGACCCCCCCCCCCCCAAGTGTGTCAGGGCATTTTTGATACAACCTCTGTGTGTGTGTGTACTCAAAATAATTGTTTTATGCTATCTCCTATCAGTTTCAAAAGTAAAAAAATTTGTTAATTTTCACTTTTTATTTACTTTCAGTTTAAAAAGTACATAATATTTAGCTGCTTTGTTTTTATATTTACAACTTTTTAAACTTGTAGGTACACATTGACTAATCTGAAATTTGGTAAGCTAGATGCTTCCAGATATCCAGAAATTGCCAAAAAGTAAGTACCAATTTCAAGATATATATATGTATATATTATCTTTTTTGACAGGTGAGAATATTTTTATCCTAATTATTTATTTTAGTCAACATTTTTGATTCCTTCAGCTTTTATATTACATTTTTTTTTTTTTTTTTTTTGAAGAATTATAAAATGTTGCTTTTCTTTATATATATATATATAAAGAAATTGAACTTTACAATCTTTAAATGCAATGCCAAATAAAAGGATGGCCTCATTAAAGAACAATATGAAGTTAACCGTTATTTATTTTTGACTAGCATCTCTGTCATCTACTGGAAAGAAACTTAGATTTTCTGGCATGACACAGTAACCTTTCTTGTCAGAATCCATCTTGCACATTTACAAATCTACCATTCATTTATACATTGAATACTGTTGCCATATTTGTTCAGGTGCTTCTGCTATACATAATGAGATTCTTGATAAAATATAAAGGAGAATCTGTAATCAATCTGAACTTAGCATCTCGACTTCAGTCACTTTCTTACTGACAAGACGTGGCTTCCCTCTGTCTTGTCTAGAAATATTTCAATGACAACTGCTCTGACGAGTTTTTTTTTCCTGATGCTCCAAATATATGAATTTAAGCATGCTACTAGATTGGCATCTAGGTCCCACCATTTTTCTGTTGAAATAGCTAAATGCAACTACCAGTTTTATTGCCACAGTTTCTTTTCTTAAGTTTTCCACCTGAGAAACTCCTTTCTGTTTCCTTGCTTTCCTAATAACTACAATCTTCAAAAATTTAAATGCAACCTCAATTACCATCTTCTGTCTTCTTTCACTTCATTTAACTCCCTGCGTACTGGTGGCATTAGGGCCTTGTTTGGGATGAAATGATTAAAAAGAATCTTACTTTTTCTCACAGCTACTCAGTCATCTACAGCTGTTAGCAAACAATGTTGAAATAAAGAATAATTTCTCAGCAAGAATTGAATTTCTATTCCTTTTGTCAATTATTTATTTCTGATTTATGTTGTTAACAAATAGCCATTGATTCATGATGTATGTCAGTGATTCTCAAGCTAACTTTTTTTTAAAATAAAAATTCTCTTGTATCTCATCAAATTTTATGTGATAAAAAGTATACTTAAAATAAAAGATGGAGAGAGGGTGAAAGGAAAATAACTACAGATTTGAAGTCAACATTATCATTGATAATTCTCTCCTCCAATTTGCAGACCCTAGTTACTATATTCTTAATATTTGATATAATGCAAAAATATCACATTGATAAAATCAGTCAATAATTATTTGTACCTATTTATACTAGGACTCAAGTAATGCATAATAATATTTTAAATATTGAAATATTTATTTTTGGCATATGAATTTTTAAAAACTTTTTCTAAATCTTTGACCATCTTTCAATCATTCTGCCTCACCTGCTATCATCTTCTGCTACATCTACGAGGCGTACCACACTGTTTAGGAACCACTGGTGTATGTAGTTGCAATGAAATTAAGATGGTAGAAATACTAATCAAAAATATCGATGATAGTTGACAATGCATCATTTCAAAAGATTCAAGATAGTTTTATATAAATATCTTTACAAAAAGACTCATCTTAGTTTTCAACATTCATCTAAACTGTATCCTCCTGTCATCAGTTTAAATTGTACTTTTTTCTCATTTTCAGGTATAACATTGACACAAGTACTTGGTCGAAGCAACTTCCAACTGTGATTCTTTTTCAAGATGGTAAAGAGAAAATGCGACTCCCATATTTCGATGCCAAGAACAGAGTTGTTAAATATTTCTTCCAAAAAGTGAGTGACTGCTTTTTGTATTTGAATGTTTCAAATTGATGACATTTTCCTTGAGACAGTTGGTGATCCACCTCCATTGATGTGCCGTAAAGCAAATCAATCGAGAAATCTGGCTATAAACTAACACAGGAATTTTATTAGATAAACAAGTTGGTTTGAAATTTTGGATTCTCTTAAAAAAAAACTTCAGTCCAATGTGATTCATAAATTCTTTTGAAAAGCAAGATAATGCAACTCTCTCTCTTTTTAATTATTCCTAATGCACTGAATGGATTTGGTTGGATCTGATTTGGGATGTTATAACAAACAAACCTTTTTTTACATAATGATGGTGATATGAAATTGATATTTTGCTAAGACTTTACAATGAAAGATTTCACATTAGTGTCTTTAAACATTCTTTATGATTACATACTTACTTTAATAAGCAACTTATAAGTAAATCTACAAATACTTTCATGGCTTTTGTTCCGATGAACTTAGCTCACTGGTGCCCCCTATATATGAATTTACTCGAGCCACAAGATTAGCAACTAGGTCCCACTCTTTTACTGTGAAACCAATAAAATTTAAACGCAAATTCTACTCCAGCAGCTTCTTTTCTCGCACTTCCCGCCTGTGGAATTCCCATCCATTTACTTGCTTCCCCAACAGCTACAATCTCCAAGAATTTAAATGTAAAGTCAATAGTCATCTCCTATCTCACTAACATGCATCCTCTCTCTCATGTTTCTTTCTCCGTCCACTTTACTCTCATCAGTATTCTCATCCTTCTCTTACCCACTTCCTGATATCCCCTATAACCTGTCACTTTTTCTCATAACTTTTCTCCTATGTAACCCCCTGCAAAACAGTGGCAATAAAATGCCTTGCTTGGGGTGATATAATTATTAAAAAAAAAAAAAATCCACTCAGATTTGACTAATTAAGTGATTCCATGACTGACATCAGAAAATGAAAAAAAACAAAAACATTAAAGGTCTATGGCCACATTATGTTGAAACCCCAGTTTCTGTAAGATCACTGAAGTTAAGCAATGCCAAGCCTGGTCAGTACCTGGATGGATGACTGCTCAGAAATACCAGGTGTTGTAAGCTTGACTGCACAGGGGGTGTAATGAATAATGACTTGAAATTGCTAATCATAATTCCGGTTGGGTTAATTAGATTTACTTGGGAAAGGTAGGAATTCACCTTCACCCAGTTATGGGTTAATAAGTACGATGTGTGTCTCTAAAACCGTTATTGTCTCAAAAATATAAGATAAAATTACGTGCAAAATATTTCGACTTTCGGTATTAAATAACTTATAGATGTTGATATGCTGCTAAACAAAATCAACCATAAAACATAAAATTGAACAAAGAGTTACTAAATGCATTATTTTTATACTATATTCCAGAATTCTGCTGATTGAGTTACACGGAAATTTCTTTTTTTCCTATTTTCTAGATTTGAATAAAAGATTCTGGCAACTTGTGTACTAAAACTCTTACACACAAATTAAAACGATTACTTGTCATCATCCCAAGTTGCTTAAAAAAGAAAATGTGTTGTTGTATTCTGTTCTTTCTCAAAATCGGGAGGGGGGACTTCCTGCTTTGTACCCAACTTCAAACAGTCTTAACATTGTCCTAACAAAATACCTGTCCAATCAGTGCAGGGGAGATAACTCTATTACTCATTCGGTTTGCTTTGTTTAACGGCATATCAACACATTATGGATCGTTTAATGCCTAAATTTTATTTTCTTGTGAGCTGTGTTAATATTTCTATTTATTTTTTAATTAACTATGAAAATGTGTAGCTGGTAATTTTTTTGTAATATACTTTTATATTTTGACTCCAGTTTGGGGGCTCACTATTTCCCTATAGCTAAGACCCTACACAGGTGCTACCAACCCAGGTCAGGGAGGACCGGGGAACAACTACAAATAAAAAGGTGATTCCACAATCCTCAAAGCCTCCTGATGTAGTTTATTGTCATACCCAGAATGGAACTCTAGACCTGCAAAAACTAATTTTGTGTTCTGATTCTCTTGAAAAAAAAATTCACATTTATTTCTATGCCTAATTAATAGACAACTCCTAATATTACATCTATATATCTAATAATAATTTAAACTAAAAATCTTTAAAATTTTATGAATTTTTGCTGACTAAATCTTTATCCAAATTCTAACATTGATAGATCTTTTGATTTACTATGTACAGCTTTAAAATGTTATAAATTTTAACGTTGTAATCAAATCAACAGTGATTTAATGCGAAATGATATATACATACAACTGCAGATGATGGGAGCTAAAAATATTATCAGTCTGACCCACTTCCTAAAATCAGTATTTCTGTGGCTAAATATCAAAATATTAATTTTAGAAAGCGTGTCAGGGTCAGAATTTTTCATTAACCACCTCATGTACAGAAATGAATGTCAACTTTTACATGAGGTTGAGTTATTTTTACATTTTAATAAGAGTTAGAAATGCTACAAAAGGTCTTCAAGCATTTGTGATAAAAAGGCAACAAACAGGAAGACGATGTAAGTCTAAACATCAGCTGATTTTTATGCAATGTTCTCAAGAACCAAAATAAATGGACTCGTTTTAGTGAAATTTATCATCGCAAAATTTTTCGAGATGTTTTTTTTTTATAAAGTTTTAATTATTTTCGAGTGCAGAGACCTCACAATAGAGTTCAATGTGTTGATTGTAACTTCTTGAAATCATTTAAAAGATTAATAAAAGAGAAAGGACTTGACTAAAGGTGTATGGAAATTTGCACTAATGTTTACTGCATGAAATTTGATTTGTTCTTTATTTCGTTTGTGATGAAAAATGAATTTCCTTGAGATCTGCACAGAAATTGCTGAATGCAGACAGGAAATCATATCTGAAAGTTTATGGTGAGTAAAAGGTGACACTGTTTTTCTTTTTTTAATATCATAACTTCCTTCAAAATGGCCAAGCAAAATATTTTAGGAATAGATTTTTTCATTTAGATGCTCTGTTTTCATTTATTGAGAATTGAGAAAGATCCGTTTCCAAAAGCACTATTTGTACTTTGTTTCATCAGGAGGTTCTTTGTGGCCGAGAGGTCAAGGCATATCAGATCTAATGACAATTTCCCATAGTATAGTATGTCATTTGATGATGTTACTAAATTTGAATCTGTTGAAGACGACATTTTTATTGCACCTAATAAAGGTAATAAGATGTCATGGCAACCATATTCACCTGTAAAATAATTTATTTAGATATTATTGGATATTATGTTAATCAAATATATTTTTATTTATTTGGACTTAGTTTGCGTAATAAATCCTGACACCACCGAAACGAAATTTTTAATAAGAATACATATTATAAACTGAAACCCATGCAATATATTGCTTATGCAAATGTAATATCTTAAAACTTCTCAACATCAATTATTTAGTACCAGTTTTATTATGAAAACATTAATTTGCTTAATAAAATCTGATATAATGTACAGAATAAATACAAAACCTTGCCTTTATTTTTCAATAAGTATAAAATGTTTCCATTCTGGTGCTACTAAAATGTTCAGGAAAGTCAAGATGAGAAATGACTTTTTTTAAGGAATGAAAATATTGATGGAAGATCAGGTTTTCTATTTCTTGATGGAATGATTTCAAAAGATTTTTTAAATATCTGTTGAAACATGGCGGGAAACCAAGAGTAAATTGGATGTTGATCAGTTTGTCTAAATTCTCTGAAATTTAGGGACAATAACCTTTTATACATGAACTCATTGGGTGTGTTTGTTTATATTTTTTTTTCTTTCTTTCTTTCTTTTCAGGAAAACATGACCCGAGATCTTGGGCTAAATGATGCATATCAACAGTGTAAAAAAACAGCCCCTAAGGAAAAGAAACCAAAAACTTCTAAAGAAACAGATGCTTCTGAAGGAAAAGATGCTAATTCTAAGAAGAAAGATTAAAATATTAAGAGGAAAAACACTTTTTTTTTTCCTTTTTTTTTTTTCATATTTTCACTAACTAGACTGGGATTCTATTTTATTTCTATTTTTCTGGTATGGAGGAATTGTGAAAATTAATTTGAAAGCTGCCATCAATCAAAATCCTTTAATATTTATTATCTAGCATAACATACTTATTCATTTGTCTCTCTTTCTCACACACACAGAGTATTAGATTAAATGCTTGTGTATCTACCTTATTTTTTTTTTTAATGACTGGATTTAATTCACTCTTTTAATGCAGGGTAAATTTTACAGGCATAGACTTAAAGAAAAATGGATTCTGTTTTTAGTTTCAATGAAAATCCCAAGACACTGAGTTTTAATGATCTTTTAAAATTTGTTCAATTCTTTCCACATTTCTCTTAGTAAAAAACCTTATTTTAGAACAATTATTGATGCTGTTTTTTTCTGAAATAATTATACACATCTAAAATTGATTCAGATTTTAACTTAGGCTTTACAGGAATATTATTTATCTTCCAAAAGTTTACATATGCAAATTTTTCAAATAAAATTTAACCTTCTGTGTTTTGATAATTGAAGTGCTCCAAAGGTGATGAACTCCAACTAGAAAGTAATCAGTTTTTTTTGTTTGATGACAACACTTAAATCTATTACTTATCCACCAATACAAAAATGTAGACCTTAAAAAAGACTGAAATTCGTTAGGATTCCCCTATCCCCCAGCCCAATCTTTAACCAAAATAACCATTTTGGTTATACGGAGAAGCAGCAACAGATGTGTGTATGTTCGATTTTTGAAAATTTGATCTCATCATCAATCTTCAGTGTGGTTGGCATTTATGATTGATTCTCTCCGCCTTCTAGTATTTCCGATCTTTGGAAATTAACCTGACAAAGAATAACTGTAAATAGAACAATCTTTATTTTTCCTGTCGTTAAGAGCAAAAGTAATCGAAAGGAGGATATCCTTAAAATTTCTGACCTTTTTCCCATTCAAGGTTTTGTCTACTAATTTTTCACGTATTGATATTTCATAAATTATTCATAAAAAAATCTTAGAAGTTATGAATGATTTGTCGCTTGCTTCCTCATTAAAATCAAAAGGCTTTGTGTGAGAGTAAGTGGTAAAGTAAATTTTGTTTTGCCGGTTTGACTTGATAGTTATAACATCTGACGGTTGCATGAAAGTCTGAGGCTACATTAAATGTTCCAAGATATCTTCCCTACAAAATTAAAAAGAGCAACTTTGTGGACTTTGTACCTGTATTAAGCTTAGGATTGAATAAAAGTCATGTTTGATACATTGGTATCTATTCACTTATGTACAAATAACCCCGAGGAAGTTATGAATCTATCTCTTCTCTCCCAACTATGGGTTAAATAGTAGAAATTCTATCTGTAAAAATCAGTGTTATTCTCCAAAAATTAATGCAATAATCACTCACAAGAAGAAAAAAAAAGAATTATTCTTACAAATCAAAAACATTTTGGTTTTAAATAAGCTACAAAGGTTGATAAGCTGCAAAATAACAGGTCAATTGATAAAAAAACCCCAAAAAAACAAAAAAAAGCAATGGTCTCTGTTTTTAAGAAATAGCCAAGCCAAGTAGTTAAGGGAAAGAAAGAGCTTAACTTCTAATTGTGTTAGTATGGATGAATATTCTTGCAAAAGTTTCTTTGTTTGCTAACCATCTATTTTGATATATGATAAAATTGCCATAGTTTGCAACATGCCCCTCACTAAGAGTTCAAAAGTTTTTTGGTTTTTTTTTTACATCATATCACCATCACTATTCTACAAACTTAAAAAAAAAAAGTAACCTAAAATAAAAAAAGCAAAAACATTGCCACAATATGAGAGGCATAAAAATAAAATGATTATTTAAACAAAGTTTTTTTTTTTAATTTTGATGCTTTTAAATATTCCAGAATATGAAAAACAGATTTCTTTTTATCTTTTTTATTTTATTTCATTTACTTCAATGTTTTGTGTTTGATATTTTATTTTGACAGCTTTTTTTTTTTTAACAACTTTATTTCCCAGAGTTGTTCATTCTTGAGTTTCTCTCATATGTATGATATTTTTATTGATTGATTTATTTACCCATTTTAATTTTCAAACAAATAAACTATTTCTATGCTGATCTAAATCAGTTTTGTGTTTTCTGCTCTAAGAATATAAATTTTCATTTTCCTTTGGTAAGCCTGTATTTCTACAGAAATGTACATTTCAAAGAAATATTAATTTTTTTTTTTTTTTTTGAGGGGAGTTCTCTTTCATATTAATATCAGTTTAACTCTCCTGATCATGGATTAATTTGTATTTTTTTTTTTTTTAAGAGGTAGGGTTCAGTTTGCTATGTAAATTCATCTAATATAAGCACCCACCACCACCACCCCAAAAAATAAAGCTAAATGAGGAAAATAATGGGAAGTTGTTTTTAAATTATTTGGACACAACACAGAAAAATATAAATAGCAATATGCTTTAAATAATTAACTTAAAATTATTTGAACAATTGATTCGTTTTCTATGGCTTATCAACCCTATGCAAGTTATTTAAAGCCAGAAAATATTTTTAGATTGTGAGATTTTTTTTTTTAAGAGACAATATTTACTAAGGAAGAAGAGGTGGATTCATACTTTCCCCCCAGGATATATACTTGATGGCAATTGGAATTCATTTCATACAAATTTAACAATTCCAAGCTATTATCCATTGTGCTACCCACACATTCAAACTTACAGCATCTGGTATTCCCAAGTGCTTACTCATCTAGTTACTGAACAGGCTTAATATTGCTTAACTTTGGTGATTGTAAAGAAACTGGTGTGTCAATGTGATGTAACTCTAAGCTGGAAATTTAAGTTTTGTAAATAAGAATATGCTTTATTGTGTCCTATGAAGTTTTTTTTTTTTTTTTTTTTTTTGTGGGAGGACTTGTTTAGAGGTTTCAGTTCACACTCAATTTATATGGTAAACTGATATTACTTCTTAAATATTTAGGAAATTAAAAAAAAAAACATTGATATTCATGAACTGGAGTGCTTATTTAAAAGTAAAATAAAAAAAAACTAATTTCTTCGAGAAACACCAGTAAGTCAATAACAAATGCTAGAAAATAAAAAAGGTTTTGTTGGCTTAATTTTTCCTTAATTTATTTATTTTTTTTTAATCATTTCACCCCAAATGAGGCATTAAATGGTTACTAAGTATTAGAGCAGTGGTTTTTGACTCGCAGCAAGAACCACATTTTGCATTGCAACCCATTATACCTTCATGTAATAAATCAGAAAAACTCTGTTTGCTAGGTTCATTGATTTGATATTATATGTATATATCTTATGATCTACACGTATTAAAATTGTACAAAGTAAATAATCCACAATGAGTTTGACAAACAAGATACATAAACTCAGTGAGAATATATATATATATATAACCAAATTGCTGCACCATAAAATTTAAAAAGAAAAAGAAAAAAAATGTTTAGGTTGTTGCCAAAAGGGATGGCCAAGGTTTTCCACTAGTTGATGATTTCTTTCGCAGGGTCAGAGATACACGGATAAAGCAACAAAGACAGGTATTAAAATTTAACAAGATTTAATAGAGAGCAAAAATAATACAAGAAATGTGTGTGTGTGTGTGTGGAAAGGTGTGAGTGATGTATGCAATGAGGATTGAAAAAAAACTCAAGCCCATTGTCTGAAATTACACATACTTTCTCTTTTTTTTATATTTTACTTTTCTCTTTTCTCTTCTTTTTCTTCAGTTCTTTACTTTCTTGGTCACGCGCATGAGAGGATCAGTTAGCTACAAGTTTTGACTTAAAGTTGCAATCTTGCATTTTTCAAAAGCATAAAAGCAATAACTATCGATCCTTCCTGATTATCATGACAATGTTTATTGTCTTAGTTTCTAGCAAGACTTTAAGTCAGGTTTTTCTTCAGAACAGCAAATCACATCAGATCAGGTAAGTGGTGGTCTCCTCTCTCTCTCAGGTCTGTGTCTCCATGTCTGCTACGCAGGACACACACCTATCAACATCTGTGTATGTGTGTATATATATATATATTGGATAATTTTAAAATATACTTGTGTGAGTTAAGCTCTAGATAATTGTTTGTAGTCATTCTAGCAGCAATGGCTGATTTTATGTTTCCTTTGAAATTGTTGGGACCTGATTCCAGTATAGGTTAGTTTTCAGCTTGTTGCCCACCCTCACTCCCCCTTGTGTATATATTTATTTGATATAATATTTTATGATGAATGAAGTTACTTGCCAACTGAGTTAATAATAACTGCTTAAAAAGTGAAATGGAATTCACCATGATGAATTTTAAGTTTCTCTCAACTCGGTTAATATTCTGATGGCAGCAGATTTTGTCAGTGGTAAGCTTGATTTTTCTGAATGTTTAATTTTCAAAATGAAATTTTTTTTTTTTTTTTTTTTTTTTTTTTTTGCATAAAACATTGGATAATTTTAAAATATACTTGTGTCAGTTTAGATTTCAGTTAACTCTAGATAATTGTTTGTATTTGTTCTGGCAGCAATGGCTGATTTATTTTTTATTTTCATTTGAATTTCTAAGGAAATGTATCTTAAAACTTTCTTGTAGTACTATTAAGCGATCTTCTGAATTTTAAAATTTAGTAAATTTTTTTTCCTTAATTTTTTTTTTTTTTTAACTGTAGTAGATAGATCCTACAATCACTCAGTTTATACTCCTCCATCTTCTTTGGAACATCTCTTGTTTCCTGTTTAGAAGAGGTTCCTAGCTTCTTTCCTCTCCTCAGGTCTTTATATCAGTGCTGTCACTAGCTTTTTGTAATATGTGTGGATGGTGGCAATGTCTATTCATTCTAAGGGTACCAGGTTGGCAGTTTCCTGATTGCTGCTTTCAACTGGTAGTTAGGAGCCCAAACTCTTGTGTAGCATCTTCAGAGGCTGTTCTGATCAACTACAACCCACTCTGCCCCACAATCTCGGGCTTGCATGTATGTGTGTTGTATGTATTAACTGACTGTAAGTTAGTCGCACATGAGTCTGCAGCTTCTGTTCTGTCCCCAGGGGATTGAAATCCCTCACTTCCCCTGCCATGTTCTGATTTCTGATCTCAAGGTAAGTTAAGACATGGTCATCTTTGTGCTGCACTCCTTGACAGTTGAAATCAAGAGACGGTTGGGCACACAATGCAAAAATAGGGAAACAGATAAGAACAAAATGAGATAACAAGACAGTAATGAAGGCCAGTATATGCGGACTAATGATTATATTTGTAACTCTTTGTACAGCAAAAAAAAAAAAGAGAGGAAAAAAAGAATAAGAAAATTACTATTGACCTTTCAGTGTCCACAAATTACTTGCTGCTACTATGTCTATTTGTCATTAGTGTTAATACAGTCTTTATGCTCCCCTTCCCTTGGGTTTCTGCTTGGACAATGGGCAGAGAAACTAACTTGAGAGAGCATTCTCATCTTAACTGTTTTCTAATGTGGTGAGTCTCTTCTCTCCCATTTTTCAAATCTGCTCTGCCTTTTTGTTAAAAACGCTTTGATATGGGGTTGATCGGTAAGTAATCGGAATGTTTCTTCATGAAAGTCTAATGTCAATTTCATGTATCTGGCTTAAATCACCCACTTGTAATTTTGCACTGATGTCTGCTGATAAGAAGATTTGGAGATAAGATCCTTTTGACTTTGTACATTTACCTTCCAACGTTAATTATAATTTCCATCCTTATGTGAGTGGTCTTCTTCGGAATTGCCCAACAATTCAATCTTCAGCTGCTCCTTATCGCTTCCCTTAGAGAAAGAAATAACTCTTTCTTTCTGCCTTGTTTACCTCCCTTTACAAGGCAAGCCTCCCATCTGGTCTATGTTCAACTGTCATCAAATCAGTTGATGTCATTTTGTGTTTTGCCTCTCCCTTATCTCACCTGGCCACCCACCCAGTGCCTATTCCTTTCTTTTACTCTTTCTTAGCTCTTCCCAAGAAAAAGAAAAATATACACAGGGATATTTTCCAAATGTCTATTCCGGGGTTTGAATCCCTGAATGGGTGTCTCTGCAAGTGCCTCCGGTGGGCAACTCTCAGGCCACATTATGCTGCAGTCTGTGCTAGCTTTCCTCCTAGACATGTTGCATTTGACAACCAACTGATACTACTACTTTGGCCCTATTCTTAACAAAAAATCTCTACTTATGATGACACAAAGTAAGAAATCAAATCAAATCAGCTAAACAAAAACCACCTAAACCCATTAACTTCTCTTTGGTATCCATATCAACTTCTGCAGCACTGAATCCTTCCTCTATGTAAACTCACCTGACAGCTCTGTGAAACTAACCTTGACCCTTATATCCTTCCCTTCTTTAGGAAGGATTACCAATATCCATATGCATGGGCTTGGGTCAGCTAACATCTCTCTCTAGCTAGGGTGATTTCTCTTGAATCTCCAGATCATTCCTACACGTCTCCATCTCTCTTTACTAAGCTTGGTTAGCTTTTTTTCTTTCTCTATCGTTCATCTTCCTCTCCTGACTGTTCTGTACTGGACAGCATGTCATCAAACAATATAGATAAGGCCATTTCCTCTTATCTGTTCATTCAAATATTTGTGTTTGGAGACTTTAATGGCCACCATGCCAAGTGGCTGGAAAACTCTGTCATCGACATTGCTGGTGTCCATACCATGAACTTTTAAATCAGTCAATCACTTATGCAAGTGGTGGCTTTCCCCACGCATTTCTTCAATGACCCTAATGGACCTGACCTACTGCTAGATCTTCTATCCCTGATTCTTATCTCATACAGCTATGCCTTCTTAGCAGCTCTGATCTTGCTAGGATTTCCGTTAATACCTCCTTCCATTCCTCCTCCAACCAGCAGAATATCTTACTGCTACGAAAGAGCAGACTGGGAGTTGTACTACGATTTTCTGTGTGATGTCCCTTGGAACAAAGTTTTTTTCTTTCAGTTAGAGACTGTGCCTCCAAGTATAACAATATTTTGTAGTGGATTGGAAATAATTAATTTTATTAATTAATAACCATAACTGGAAAATCTTCTAATTGTTATTATAGATCATAAGAGAACATAGAGAAATTTTCCTTATCCTCCGAATATGAGCAAAGGAAAACGGAGGTGATTAATTTTATTAACTAATTATTAACTGTAGCTGGAAAATCTTTATCTTTAAAAAGAAAGCAGGGATGAAAAATAACACCTGATATTTCTCTATTACTGGAAACCCGGAAAGAAGAAGAAGAAAAAGAAAGAAAAGAGAAATGGATTTGTTTAATGTCATAGAGTCGATTTCGGCCCACCCAAGAGAAGGCTAGCAACAGTCATTCTAAACATAAAGGAAAGATAAATTTAATTGTTGTTCTTTTCTGGGTAAAGGAAAAGGAGATTTCATTTTGTGTCTGATTGTCTCGCTAGCATGAATTGTGAAAAGAATTAAGATAACACTGGTCCCGAATTGTGAAAAGAATTGAGATAACAAATGTTTTGATTCCGAGACGAAGTAATTTAGAGAAAAGGTATTTTCACTGACATCAGGGTAGGACAGATAACAAGGCATTCTTGTCGCTTGAAAATATAGGTGACTCAGAGAATGGATATTATTAAAAACAGGTGCAGAGAAATTATTTGGGTAACAATGTCAATGGACCCTTGTCAACTTGTTTTGGGCAAAGTCAGTTCAAAAAGTTAATACCTATTGTTTTAAGAAAAAAAAAATCCCGAAATTGTTTCGTGAGCAAAGAAAAATTTTGAGAGAGAAAATTCGGTTTAGTCCAGCCCAGAAAAGGGGTATGGGAAGATGACGTCATAAGATCGAGAGAGATTCCATTGATCCTGTGAACAAGCCCCAAAAGGGGGAGATGACTAACAATTGACATCATGGAAAGAAGACTAATCCCATTAGTTAAACCACAGACGAGTAGCAGCTAACCCCGGCATCCGATTGGTTGCCGAGATGGGATATTAGACATCCAGCGACCGTTGACCCCACACCATGGCATGGGCATAAATACAGGGTCCCAAGGGACCAAAATCAGTTGTAGTTGGGTTCAAGTTGGCATGAAGAAGCTTCCGGAGTGCAGTCCAGCTGAGTTCGAGTTCCCGTTGAAGTTCAGTTCCAATTACCGGCTTAAAGATGTAACGATGAAGATAGGCGCTATGTTGTTGGGTGCCAACCACAGAGGCCTGATGCCGGCTAATTAAAGACAGACAAGAAATGATTTTGCAGACAAAGTTTTTGAGTCGAAGTTTGAAGTCGAAGTCGGAGTGACAGAGATTGACAGAAGAGGCCTGATGCCGGCTAACCAGAGTTAAAGACAGAAAAGAATTTCCAGACAAAGATTTTGAGATCGACAACTGAATGTAGTTTCCAGTTTGAAGTCGAAGTCAGAATGACAGATTGACAGAAGAGGCCTGATGCTGGCCAGCCAAAGTTACAGAAAGAACAGAAGTGATTTTGCAGACAAAGTTTTTAAGTTGTAGTTGAAGTCGGAGTTTGAAGTCGAAGTTGAAATTGCAGAGATCGACAGAGTAGTTGCAGCACGAGTGGCAGAGAGTTCAATTTCCCGGCCCAGAGATGTAATGACCAAAGAGAGTTCCCAACCAAAGAAGCAAAGAGACAGAGAGATGGTTCCCATACTGTTGGGTGCCGACCGTAGAGAAGCCTGTCGCCAATCAACCAACCAGAGTTAAGAGACAGACAAGAGAATTTGCAGACAAGTCTGAAATTGCTAACTGAAAGAGAATAACCCAGCACTTCTGCAAAACAAGCAACAAGTTGACTAGACTTCTAACGAACTTAGACTTTTGTTCAAAGCAGCGAGCTGCGGCCAGCCAGATCCCTTGTTATTGCTTAGGAGAAGAATTCGATTTACCTAAGCAACGTCTGTTCTGCTACCAGTTGATAGAAACAGGGATAGGAAATTATTCAAGAGACTATTGTGTATAATCTGTATGTAAAGACGTTATTTTACAACACTTTTCAGCCGTCGGTCCACTTATTTTCCTTGATGCTATATTTCTTTCTTTTATTACTCACTTGTGTGCACACTTCCCGGTTTGGTTTAGTTTGGCAGAGAGACAGCTATTGGAGAACTGACGTGACTACCTTGTGATTAATCAACACAACGTGGGACAAGGGAGAACACCATGACAGAGTCAATTTACGACCAGCTGACTGAATCGAAACCAACAGCGACCAAGGGCCGGGGAGGTACCATACAAGGTCTTTACTTGAGTTAAAGTTGTCTTCAATGCTTTCATCCCATCCAGAAAATTTTGACTTAAACCCCATTCATCCTCCTGGTTTTCCTCTGCTTGCTCAGCTGCTATTGCCCACAAGAATCACTTCTGGCTTTATCAAAGCCAAGCATCTGACTAAAATAGGCGTCTTTTTGCCTCTACTCGTAACGAGTACAAGAGGATCCTAAATGATGCTAAGCTGTCGTTTGCTGACAGAATGAAGCAGAGTATAGCATTCTGCAAGTTTGGCTTCAAAGACTAGTGGCAGGTCTGTAAAAATGTGTTAAACCACAGTAAGCCCTCAATCCCTCCTTTAATCAATTAATTTGAGGTCCTCACATCTTCAGTGGACAAGGCCGAGGATTTTGTTTGCAGGTTCTCCACAAACTTAACATTTGATTTGTCTGGGGTATCTGCACCTGATTTCCCACCTAGAACTGAGTGACATTTACATTACCTCCTCGCTAATCTAATTTCAAAGCTTGACATCCATAAGGTGAGTGGAGGTGACAGAATCCCAATCATCATCCTGAAATGTACCCTTGAACTCTCTTCTGTCCTCTCCAAATTCTACAACTACTTCTTGCTTTCCTGCCTAAATGGAAGTTCTCCTCTGGGGTTCCTGTGTTAAGAACTCTGGAGAACCTTTAGACACCTCTAGTTATTACCCTATAAGTCTTCTCCCAACTTTTGGTAAAGTGTTCAAGCTATTATCAGTGCTGAAGTGGTTCAACATCTAACAGCCTCTTCAACAAACATGGTTTCCGCTTCACCAGGTCTACTGCTGATATGCTATCAAAGAGTAAATATACCAGGTTCTCAATAAGAAAGGTGAAGCTTGAACAGTTCCCCTGGATATCTCCAAAGCATTTGACAGAATCTGGCATGCTGGTCTTCTGCACAAACTACAGGGCTATGGCATAACTGGACACTTGTTTGATCTAATCCAGTTGTTTCTTTCAAATCCCCTAAAGTAGTATTGAATGGGCATGCTTCCAAATACTATCATACCAATGCGGGTGTCCTCAAAGTTCTATTCTAGCTCCTATGCCTTTTCTGATCTTCAACAATATTCCTGAAGTTAGGCTTACGGCCTATCATGTTGAATACACCGGTTCTCACTCTATCACCGAAGTTAAGCAATGTTGAGCCTGGTCACAACTTAGATAGGTGACCGCTTGGGAATACCAGGTGCTGTAAGCGTTTAGTGATGGATGTGCGTTGTGGTGCAGTGGATATCGGCTTGGAAAGAGAAATCAGTAAGCCGAGTTCGAATTCCAGTTGAATACCCTGCATTCACTTAAGCACTGGCACCCTTAGGAAAGGTATTAATCCGTCCCTTCTTTCCAGTTATGGGTTAAATAACAAGGGTAGGGCTTAGGGACCCTGCCCTTAAAAATAAAAATCCCAATGAATCTTGATACTCGAAAACAAAAAATATTACTAGACACAAAACTTATATAAAAAAAACAATAACTTGTTGAAAGAAAGAGGTATTACCAGCAATAAATAAAATTTAGTTGGTAACCCGCCGAGGTTGATATGCCATAAAAACCAACCAACTCCCTGAAGTAATCAGATCCTAAACAGGCATCTACCATTTACTCCTGCCTCGATAAGAAATCTGCTGAAATTGACAAAGCATTCCTTGCTGATCTAGAAAACAACCTCTAATTTGTGGTGGACTGGGGTAAGAAATGGCTCGTAAAATTTTTAAATGCTTCCAAAGGAAGGTCGGTTTACTGTGTAGGGCCAGGAAGTTTTTGTCTGAATCCAACTTGCACAGGTATAAATCTACCATCACCCGATGCATTGAATACTGTTGTCACATCTGGTCAGCTGCTCCTGCTATTCATCTTGTGGTTCTCTGCAAAATCCAAAGAATCTGCAATGTAATCGATTTTAACCTGGTAGCTCAGCTCCAGTCACTTTCTCACCAACATAATGTGGCTTCCCTCCTTATCTCTTTGACAAATATAAAAAAAATTGAGCTCTATTTATTAACCCGATATATTTTATCAATTAGATATTTTTAGTAGATATCTGTAATTGGATAGATGCTTCATTTATTTTTAAAAAAAATTTTTATAATCATATCGCCCCAATCAAGGCAGTTGACTGCCACTGGTGCACAGGGGTTTACATAGGAGGGAAGTTATGAGAAAGAGTGACAGGTTATGAGAGTGTTAGGAAGTGGGTAAGAGAAAGTTGAGAATACTGATGAGAGTAGAGTGGACAGAGAAAGGAGCATGAGAGAGAGGATGCAAGTCACCAAGATGGGACATGACTATTGACTTTACATTTAAACTCCTGGAGATTGTAGCCGTCGGGGAAGCAAGTAAATGGAATGGAATTCCACAGGCGGCAAGTGCGAGAAAAGAAGCTGATGGTGTAGAATTTACATTTACATTGTATTGGTTTCACAGCAAAAGGGTGGGACCTAGTTGCCAATCTTGTGGCTTGAGTAAATTTATATATAGGGGCACCCGTGAGCTAAGTTCATCAGAGCAGAAGCTGTGAAAGTATTTTTAGAAGAGACAGTGAAGTCACATTGCGCCAGTGAGAAAGTGACTGTATCCGAGCTGCCAAGTTGGGATCAATCACGTTACAGATTCTCCGTTGGATTTTGTCAAGGACCCCCAGGTGGATAGCAGGGGCACCTGACCAGATATGGCAGCAGTATTCAATGCATGGGAAGATGGTAGATTTGTATATGTGCAGGATTGTTTCAGACAGGAAAACCTTCCTGGCCCTGCACAGAGAACCAACCTTCTTAGCAGCGGATTTAGCTATGGATTTCGATATAGTCATTCCACTTGAGGTCTGTTGTGAGAGTTAATCCAAGGAGGCGCAGTGTTTTGCTTTCAAGGAGACTAGCCTGATCCATGCTAATGGGGGTAGGAGCAATTGTCTGTGATAGTGAATAGATAGCGGCTTCGTTTTGAAAGCATTAAAATTCACAAGCCATTTTTTACCCCAGTCCACCACGAATTGGATTTGATTAATTTATGAATATTTACGTTGAACTTTGCATAATAAAACTTTAACACCCACCCCAAGTTATTAATCTTTCTTAATCAGGTTTATCAAGCTGATATACATATGTCATATTTATAAGTAAGATTTGTGAGATTAAACCACCTCGTTTAGCAAGATGTCTGCTAAGTAATGCCCTGTTCAAAACTATATAAAGGGGACATGTAAACACTTGCTTTGACAGGGGAAATTTCTCTTCCAAGGCAAACCAACTAATTTAGAATAAACCACATAAACAGTAGACACTATGGCTAAGTATCTAAATGTGTGTTTTTTTTTTTTTTTGGTACACTATCAGTCAGCCAAGTATCATACCTGATACACAGAGAGAGAGAGAGACAGAGACAGAGACAGAGAGACAGAGACAGAGACAGAGAGAGAGAGACAGAGAGAGAGAGAGAGAGACAGAGAGAGAGAGACAGACAGAGACAGACAGAGACAGAGACAGACAGAGACAGAGACAGACAGAGACAGAGACAGACAGAGACAGAGACAGACAGAGACAGAGACAGACAGAGACAGAGACAGACAGAGACAGAGACAGAGACAGACAGACAGAGACAGACAGAGACAGACAGAGACAGACAGAGAGACAGACAGAGACAGAGACAGACAGAGACAGACAGAGACAGAGACAGACAGAGACAGACAGAGACAGAGACAGACAGAGACAGAGACAGACAGAGACAGAGACAGACAGAGACAGAGACAGACAGAGACAGAGACAGACAGAGACAGAGACAGACAGAGACAGAGACAGACAGAGACAGAAAGTTTTCTTGTGATACATTTCATCCTTGATGATATCATCAAAACATGTCACTAGAAAACCTTTTCTATACACTTTTCTCCAATATTGTTGATTTTTTTTTTTTTAGAATCATTTCACCCCAAGCAAGGCAGGACTGCCACTGCTGCACAGGGGGTTACATAAGAAGTAAGTAACAAGAAAGAGGAACAAGTTACAGAGGGTGTCAGAGAATGGGTAACAAAGATGAGAATACTGGTGTGAAGAGGGCTGTACGAGAGTAGGGCGGAAAGGGAGAAGAACATCATACAAAGATTGTTAGGAAAATGATGCGAGTCAAGGAGATAAGAGATGACAATTGACATTGCATTTAAATTCTTGGAGATTGTGGCTGTCAGGGAAGCAAGTATACGGAAGGGAATTCCACATGTGGAAAATGCAAGCAAAGAAGCTGTTAGAGTAGAATTTGTGGTTACATTTGATTGGTTTCACTGTAATAGGATGGGACCTAGTCATTAGCCTAGTAGCTCATGTAAATTCATTTAGAGGGAACACCAGGGAGATAAGCTCATTGAAGCAGAAGCCGTGAAAATATTTGTAGAAGGGAGAGAGGGAAGCCACGTTATGTCGGTGAGAAAGTGACTGAAGTTGAGCTACCAGGATGCGATATAAAAAATATATATTGTCATCACACACACTACTTGGTAAACAAGAATTCATCCAAACAAGTTTTGTTAAATCCCACAAACAAGGCCTGTCTGTTTAAGTTGTCATTGCATTTGCTTTGTTTTTAAACTTCATATATTGAGATCAAAACTATTGATAAACTATCTGAAGTTCAGGTTTTGTGTTCCCCACCCATCCTAAGTACATTTAAACCTTATTCATTATCAGGAACTGGGTGTGGTCAGTGAGGTAAATGAGTTTTGGTTGGGTACATCCTGGTATATTATTTTTTCGAGAAGTGAGATTTAAATTAGTGTTGTCTAGCGCCATATAACCGTTTTACACATGACATGATTTTGCACTAATGAATCCTGGTACTAGAAAAAGAAAAAAAAAAAAAAATCTTTTTTTGATAAAGGTCTGGTTTGTAATTCCTAGCACCTGAAGAAGGCTGGAGCGTACAATGGCTGAAATGTCGTAAACATTACAATAAAGACGAGGAAAACAATCTGAATCATGTAAATACTACCTCATCTCGGAAGTATAGACAAATTCTGACAGTTTATAAATAATTTTAAACTCAGTGCACATTTTATTTGAAATTTAGAACAAAAATAAATAAATAAAATTAGACAGACCTTGTAAGTTGAATTTAAAAATTGTTTGGCTAATTTAAAAAAAAAAATGTTCTAGAAACATTTTCTAATTTGTATTTTCTAAAGATTTTATTTGCTTTAGAAAAGAAAGTATTTTTCTGCTTCCCTATTAAATTTCCAATTATGTTATCAGTTATGGCAATATTTTGGCATTTCCATTTTATATGGAAAATTGCTTAAAATAAAAATAAAATTGACATTTTAGTTTGTGAAATCTCGTTTAAAATGTTTTCATTTTTATTCTTATCAAATACATCTTTAATAGAGCATGCCTCTTAACCTGTTCTTTGAAAAGCATTTATCATTTCTCTCCTTCACCTGTTCAATTTCAGAAGAATTACTCTCATTAACAATATGGTTTCTTTCTTCCCACCATTCATCATTCCCCGATTTTTTTTTCCGCTTTTGGTTTAAATATGTTTTATCTGTAAATATCATCACCAAAAATGTGCATGGAGTGAAACAATCTGAAGCACCAGCTTTCAAATGTTTGTTGTTATCATCGTCGTCATTAAAACAATAACCGTAATTGTAATTCCTGTCTACTTGTCCTTCTTCGTTTCACTATGTCCCCGATCTGCATCGTCGTCATCTGCCTCATCTTCATCCTCGTCATCATCGTCGTCGTCGTCGTCCTCCTCCTTCGCTAAGGTCCTCTTTGTCAACAAGTTCAAATCCCTCTTGGTCATCACTTGGTTCGCTTTCTGTGCCGCCGCCACCCCCTCCACTCTGTTCGCTCTGTGCTTTCTCTTCATCAACATTTATTCCTGCTCCTGCCATTTCTTCAGCTGTTCTTTCTTCTGTTATTACCTTTGAATCACTGGAGCAAACGCTTTCGCCATTGCTATTGTTGGCCCCAGAGGACTTGGTAGCCTCTGTGTCATCTTTGTCACTTCCTTTTCCTTTTTTGTTGTCACTGTCTTTTGGCTTGGGAGAGTACGTTTCATGTTTGTAGAGTGGCAGGAATGAATCTATGAAGCCAACGTCCTCGTTAAGGTTGGGCAGAAACCAGAAGTGGTGTTTGCCCAGAGTACACATCCAGATTAAGCAAAACAGAACCAAACGAACTGAAAAAGAAAGAAACACTTCAGTTGAATAAAAGTGCTCTTGAATTGACAGACAAAAAAAAAAAAAAAAAAAAAAAAAAAAGACAGGCAAAAAAAGAAAAAAAAAAAAAAAAAGAAAAGACAAGATACAGACAAAAAAAAAAAAGAAAAAAATCGACAAGGAAATAATTCCGTTAGACTTGCATCTTCATCTTGTTATCTTGCTTTTTTGTCTTTTTCAAAAATTAATAAATAAAAAAGGACAGTGAGAAATAAATGAATCAACAGTGCACACTATTCTTAAAACAATGTAATTACTACCAGAAAATCAGAAAAGAGAGACTTTAGATTCAACTCCCAAAAATCCCTGCAAGAGACATGGTTTTCAGATTAAGCCACAAGCAGCAAATTGGGCTGGATTTGAAAAGCCCCAGTGCCACTAAAGGTTAAATTGATTTTATTCACAATAGTAGACCAAGTTAGCCCAGCTTCTATTTAACAGTCGTTCAAAACAGTTGCCACCTAGCAAAGTTCAAAATTTACAAAAACTTGTCTTTCAAATGTAGTCCCCATTTGAAAATTCTGTTTCAGAGTGCACAACAGAATCCTTAGGATATGGTTAAAAAAAAAAAAAAAAAAAAAAAAAAAAATCCTCTAATGCAGAGATATTCAATGTGGGCCATAGGAAAATGAACCTTGAATTGGCCAAAGGAAAATAAGTGGTTTTTGAAATTCTGTTTCCCATCCTCCCTACTGGAAAAAAAATTATGAAAACAAACTGATTTATTTTATTTTCAAGTGCAAATAATTCAGAAATATTTGTAAGTTTTATTTCCTGTAAAATGGAATTACTAAGTATGTTTATTTGGGCTTAAATATTTTTTGACATCATAAATGGGCGACGAGAGAATGTTGAGAAACACTGCTCTAATGGAAATAAGTTGACATTTGTTGAAGGTTACCGGACACTAAAGGTAGAGAGATGCAAAACGTGGCGCAAACCAGAAGGTACAATGTCAAAGACAAATTATTTAAAGCATTAGAAGTTAAGAATAAATTTAATTTTCAAATTAAACCAGATGGGTACCTAGTTTACAACTACTTAAATATTTTTTTGGCATGTTGGATACAATTTCAATGCAATACTTTAAAAAAAAAAAAAAAAAAAAAAAGATTCCGTTAAGAGTTATCAAAGTATACTGACCTACAAAAAGGACAAGAATGAACGCTAAGAAGACAGCACCACTGAGACTCAAATAATAAACTCCTAATCTGACTTCCTCTGGCCACAATGGGAACAGGCACAAAGCTATGGCACCAAGCACTGAAAGAAAAGAAACAATATCTTTAAAAGTGAGAACAAGAAAAAATTTTTTTTTAAAGAATTGGTTGATATTTTTTTTATGGCTTAACCCCTTTTCAGGTTATTTAAAGCCAGTAAATATTTTTATGGTGCAGTGGATATTGACTCGGAACAAGAAATCAGAGAGCCAAGTTCAAATTCCTGTCAAATTTGTTGCATTCACTTACGTGTAAATACTATTGGGAAAGGTATTAATCCATCTTTTCTCCCTCCAGCTCCAGGTTACAAAGCAGGAAAGATTGGGTTCTATAGCCTTGGTTGGCAAAAACTTCTTCCCAGTCAGTCATGTCTTTTTTGAGACATGATCGCCCAAGCAGCTATCACGTATAGCACTTAACTGACTGGCTGAAATATTTTTACATTGTAAGAATTTTGGGAAATAACTGATTTACTGATAAAAGTTTTACTTCTCTCTCGCAGCTATGCATGAATTAATCTATAGCTGGAGGGAGAGGAGGTGGATTCATAATTTTCCCAAGTCTATCCGTGCATAAATATAATAATCTTGACTGGAACTGAACCGTGATGCCTTTTTTATAACGGAATAAACTAATCTTTCTATATGCGGAAAAAAAAAAAAAAAAAGGGAAGGAGAGAGAAAAAAAATGACTTACCCATCAATAGACCAATAATAAATGTTTTCAATGGCACGGGGTCAAATATCCAAACATAGACCTGCAAAAGAGGGAAAGAAAAATCTATAATTAACACATTAATATAAAATTTCTCCCCCTAGCACAAGTTGTGGTTATGATTTTAATGTGCTAAAATGCATATTTGCAATTTTACTGCTGAAACAACCAGCTTTTTACAATCCAAAGTTTATTCCAAATTACAGTTAAATGCTGGTCAAGGAGTCATTTTTATATAAAAGCACATGACAAATTGTAAAAATATTTAATGTAAAGAGTTTCATCCTTCAAAAGAACTCTAAACACTAAATAATGCTTTTATTTAGGGAATCCTATTTATGTAGTGGAAGGAATAGAAATAAACAAATGTTGGTTATAAAATCAACATTAAAAAAAAAGACATTGAAGATGCAGTGATTTAGATTTTTAACTTATGGCATCCAAATTGTCCAAGATTATCTTTTTGGTATTTTCTACTTTTGAGATGAGGTGTATTCACACTATTTACATTGTTTGGACTATTGTCCACATCTTTCTTTTTATCACTGCTGTTTTTAAATATCTGATGCCAATAGTTTTATTTAAGGAAGGATAAAACATACTACATACGATTTTTTCCGATTTTGAGCTTCAATTTCTCATTGTTGTATAGTATTTATACATCATATTATCACATAAAAGTCAATCCACTGACATAAATGCAATGTATTTAAAAAAAAAAAAAACAAAAAAAAAACACCCCCACACCCCCATTAGCACCTGCTCACATCCAGACTGTCATCCTTTCTACCCCACACCCCACAGGCAGATTTTGGTGAACAACTGTGTCCGATTGAGAAACTCTCACAGAAGCACCTCTCTCGCTGCTCAAATAGGATTGAGACAGGCAAGATCTGACGAACCTGGTTGCATTGGGCTTTTGAATGCAAAGGTCAACCTTGGTCACACTAACCTGACAGGCTTGATGTTGGGATCACTCAAACATGCAAGCCCTCTACCACGACAAGGAACGAGCATACATATTTTACACTAGATGTCACTTTGTTAAACAATTTTTTATTTTAATGACAGCAATAAAGATGAAACAAATAAGAATAAAAGGACAAAATTATTGAATACACAAGAAGATTTTTTTTTTATTACTGTTGTTGTTAGAATTTGAGAAATAAATAATAAAAGAAGAAATTCACTACTGAACCAATAGAAAAAAAAAAAACAAAAAAAAAACACACTTGATTTGTGGTTTAATGCGAATCTTCAGGCAATAAATGTATTTTTTTTTTTTTTAATCATATCACCCCGAGCAAGGCGGTAATGCCACTGATGTGCAGGGGGCTACGTAAGAGTGAAAAGATTAGAAAAGAGAAGGCCGGAAACCACATCCTAAACAGGGAACAAGGGATGAGCCTCTACACCTGTTCAATAGACGTGCGTGGAGTGTGAACCAGGCAATAGTTTCATCTATCTACTCCAATTGAAAAAAAAAAAAAAAAAAGAATAAATAAATAAAAAAATAAGAAAAAAGAAAAGAAACGTGAAAAGATTGGAAAAGAGAAGGAATTGTTCTACTGGGATCACATAACCATAAATATTAATATCTAAAGCACTTAGAGAGAAGTCTGAATGTGTTCCTTTATTCTTGTATTCAGTATTCTGTGTTGTGTGTCATTCCAGTGTTGTGTGTCATTCCAGTGTTGTGTGTCATTCCAGCGTTGTGTGTCATTCCAGCGTTGTGTCATTCCAGCGTTGTGTGTCATTGAAGAGATTGTTTTCTGAGAGAATTATTCAGAGAGCATTAAAGTGCATTATTTGAAGAATTCATTTCGTACGTTGACTTTACATGAAGACACTGAAATATTTTAACTTGCAAATACTGATTTACCAAAAGTTCCATTCAGATTAACGTCAAGAAAACCGACACTATAGAGGTGACAATAAAAATAACATTCATGCTAACATAACAGTAACTACAACCAATAAATAACAAAAGGACAAAAATAAAATTAACAAACATACATACACATTATATAGATAGATATTTAGATACAGTTGTGTGCATCTAACACTTCGTAGAGTGCACACATCAGTCAGTCAGTTAAATGCCATCTGTGATACACACTTGAATGACCAGGTCTCAAAAGAGACATGACTAACTGGGCAGATTTTCCTGATTAATTTCTACAGTCGACTGGTTGCCGACAAAGGCTATAGAACCCAATCTGTCCTGCTATTTAACTCATAGCTGGAGGGAGAAGAGACGGATTTATACCTTTCCCCAAAGATATTTGGGCGTATGTGAAAGCAACAAATTCAACTGGAATTCAAACTCGACACCGATTTCTCATTTTCGAACAGATACCCACTGCACTACAACACATGTTCTAGCTACTATACCGAAACTTGGAAGAAACGCCAAGCTGTATATAAATGAACCCATTATTTTTGACAGGTACAGTGTGAGTATCTAAACTTTCTAAAGATCTAATTTAAAGGAGTGATTAAACCAGAACTTGGAAATATTTCAAATTGATGCATAGGTGCAGCCTGGGCAGAAGCTGTAGTAATATGATTAGTCATAAGGAGGAACCAGTAAGAATTGAACTCACAACACCAGTAAACTAACTTGTAAGAGTAGATAAGTGTCCAGGGGTAAAAATGATGTAAATCGCACAAATGGCTGATATCATGACTGAAGCCATTGTTTTGGGTTAGTATACCTATTTATTTTTTTTTCTTAAACTGAAATTAGCTGCCTTAGACCAGGCTGCTATTAATTTGGGCATAGAGAATCATCTTCAAAAAAATTTCAATAATCTAGTCAACTTTCATTAAGGCTTCTACAAATCTTCATCTGCTAATTTAAATTCCATACCCGAAATGTAAATAGTTATTTTTTGTTAAAACAAACAACAATATCTTTTATTACTAAATATTTTATTTTTAGTGGGTACACTAAATTTTTTTTTGTAAACAGTGAAATTAATAACTGGTCTAGATCTCAATGCATTTCTGAAATATTTCAAACTTAAAGTAAATATTTGTTTAAAATCCATAGCTAGATCTGCTGCCAGAAAGGTTGGTTTACTGCGTAGGGCCAGGAAGTTTTTTTTTGTTTGATCCATCTTGCACATATATAAAAAGACCATCCGCCCGTACACTGAATACTGTTGTCACATCTGGTTGGGTGCCCCTGCTATTCATCTCGGAGTTCTTGACAAAATTAAATGGAGAATTTGCTAGTAGCTCAGCTCCAGTAACTTTTGCACCGGCATAATGTGGCTTCTCTGTCTCTTCTACAAATACTTTCACGGCTTCTGGTTCAATGAGCTTAGCTCCTGGTTGCCCCTGCTGCATGAATTTACTTGAGCTACTAGACTAGCAACTAGGTCCCACCCTTTTACAGTGAAACCAATCAAATGTAACTGCAACTTCTACTCTATCAGCTTCTTTTCTTGCATTTCCTGCCTGCAGAATTCCCTTTCATACATTTGCTTCCATGACAGCTACAATCTCCAAGAATTTAAATGCAAAGTCATCTCCTATCTTCTTGACTAGCATCTTCCTTGACAACCCTTGTATCATGTTCTTTTCTCCGTCCATTCTATTCTCATGCAGCTCTCTTCACACCAGTGTTCTCATCTTTCTCTTACCCATTTTCTGACATCCCCTATAACTTGTTCCTCTTTCTCATCACTCTCCTCTAATGTAACCCCCTGCACACCAGTGGCAATTACTGCCTTGCTTGAGGTGAAATGAGATTTTATATAAAGAAGATTAATACTTTATAACTCAAAGCTTCAGAAAAGTATTTTAATTTTTTAAGATTTTTCAAATAAAGAAAATTACAGTGTGATGAAGAACAACTAAGAAAAAAAAAAAAAAATTATATATATATATATATATATATATATATATATATATGATTCGTAAGGAACAGTATTTTTTTTTTTTGTTTCAGCTTCAGATAAAGCTTAAGATGTCAGTAGCTGATATTCTAGGGAGGCAGGACATTCCCACCACAAAAATAAATATAAATCTTCACAATGTCATTTCATCCTAACTTGTTTTCATGAAAAGAGATGAATAGTCTTTAAACATCTTTTTGTCTTAGCATATTTTATAGCAGAGTAGATGGCCTCATAGTTAATGACATGAAAAAATAAAACCAGTGAAGCATGGTTTTACTCCTCTCTCTCTCCACCTAGCCTAGTAAGACAGCTCAACTTGGGTGTAGAGTCATCGAATGGTCCCATTGAAATTCACTTGTTACTGAAACTGCACCATTCGATACAGTGCATCTTAAGGTAGCATAAAGTTAGCAACACCCCAGCACAACTGTATGCACGCATATAAGTTGGGATCAAATATAAATCAAATATGTACCGGAATCCAATAAAATTGGATAAAGAACAAATAGGAAATGCTTATCAATCTAATACATTTCACTTTTATTAACTCATTAGTGCCCATGGTCGTTTTTTTAGGACCAGAAGGATAATTTACCATATTTCAGCAATTCCTGCAGTTTTCAGATATATCTGGTTAGTCATAAAGAATGAAATGTCTTTCAAATATATCCCCTACTGTCTGACGTATAATTGAAATACTGAGGTTTCAGTTTTCAGTATAGAGTGAAAATCTTAAGGAAGAAGATACACTGAGTGTCATCTATCATTCAAGCAAAAACATTTTTAGTTAGTAGTACTTACACTACCAGCCATAATTATTAGGCCACCCCAGTTGTTTTTTTTTTAGAAGAAAAATGTATTTCATACTATTTTTAGTATTTATTGCTAAGTGGATAATTTTAAATGAAAATAGAATGGTTTCTTTGTTAATAACGTGTGCATTAAATGATTTGTTCTGGTGTCCAGTTTTTGTGCTCTCTTCCCCATGCTCTTCTTCTCATTGGCTGGCCGAAACAAAGGCTTCCTGGCTGCCTTGTAAAATTTTGCAAAGTAATAATAATAAAAGAACCATTCTATTTTCATTTAGAATTATCCAATCGGCAATAAATAGTGAAAATAGTATAAATACATCATTTTTTTAAAAACTAGGGTGGCCTAATAATTATGGCTAGTAGTGTATATCTAAGTAATATTTCTATATAGTATATATGAATGCTCTAACTGTTCTATAAAGCCAAGAAAATGTATGAAAGTAATTTTGCTCAAAAATACCATGCTCTATAAGTTTGGTCCTAAAATAAGGACCATAAGCACCTTCGGACTCCATTTTTTATGAATGTTGCATACAAAAAGAAAACAGTTGGCAGAGGCAAACTTTTTTTATATTAAAACATTTTCTATGTATTTAAAGATGTGAAAATACGTCTTTCATTTGTTATATATAATTAATTTCTAGTTTCTGATACTCTCATGGATTTTAAGCATTCAGTCAAGTCATTCTATTCTGTTCATGATGCAGTAAATTATGTAAAAAAAAAAAAAAAAAAAAAAAATATGGTTCTAGTCATGAAAACTATGGATACGGTTGAAATTTCTTCATCAGTAAACAAGCCGATGAAGAAGACTTTGATGAGATTTTAGATGAGAACAGAGATCCAACCTTTATCTTGCAGGATGGGTCAGAAAGTATTGAACTTCATCAGTATGATAATGAAGAAGAACTAACACAACCAAAAGGAAAAAGAAAGAAAATCTCAGATTTCTCTTGGAAAAAGAGTGAGCCTAATTTTTCAAGATTTGCATCACCAACTACTGATGAAGCAAATGAAAGAATGAAATCACTGAAAGATGAAGTACGTGGAAAGAGCCCAGTTGAGATTTTTGAACATTTTCTTGCCGAGGGTTTATTATGTGAAATTTGAAAAGAATCTGTCACTTGTTCCACAGAAAAAAAATATGCATGATCTTAGTCTCTCAACAAACTGTTTGAGAAATTTCTTTGGAATTCTACTTTTTTCAGGATGCCACAGACTACCAAGTGAATGGCATTATTGGAGTCTGGATAAAGATTTTGCAACTCAGATTATTCAGAAAACAATGCCAAAAAACAGATTTCTAAACATCAAAAGGTTTCTTCATTTTGTTGCTAATGAGAATGCAGAAAACTGCTAAGATGATAAAGGATTCAAAATTAGACCCTCTAGGTGATGCTCTGAACCAGAAATTCAAGCAATATTCTCTAAGAGACTGTCAATAGATGAACAGATAGTGAGATACTGTGGAAGTAGCTCTCTAAAGCAATTTACAAGAGAAACCAATTAGATTTAGTTTCAAGCAGTGGGTGCTATGTTGTGCTACTAGCAGCTATTGTTTTGAAATGGATTGATCTCAAGAAAAGCAAAAAAAAATCTTAATCCCAACACCAAGAACAATGGCAGTCTAGGGTTTTTTTAATTTTGAACAAAGGTGCCCATGTGCCCTTAGCCCACCCCCCCCAAAAAAAACAAACTAAAAATTTATTTTTTTCTTAGAATAATGCAATGAAATTTTTCTTTTTATGTTTACTATTAAATAAATTTGTAATAATTAAAGACATTTGGTAAAAAATTCAAGAAAAAGAATTTGGTCACTAATGGGTTAAGCTTCATCTAAATGAGATATGAAGAACAAAAAAAGATATTTTTACTTTAATGTTTGATTTTCATTGGTTAATCATGTTTCACTTTGCATTTGACTTGTTAAATGTCAGTGTAATTTGTGGCATTCTGGATTCAAGAAGAGATGACCTGTCCATTTGAAGTTTCAAGAAATCAATAGATTCTAAGCCTAACAGAAAAATTGCAAATATTGCTTTATGTATGTAAGTGTATAATAATTCTAGTTTCTCTATGTGGGATTCAGATGTGTGTGTGTGTGTGTGCCTAGTAGACATGATGTTTGCTCGAGATAAACATGTTAGATTCTTTAAGAATGGATTCAATAGAGGTTGATGTTCTTAACGTGTATTTATAATTGGTAATATTGTTATTAGTTGCCCCCACCCACACACACACACACACATATATATATATATATATATATATATATATATAGATAAGTAGGTATATTTTAGTAGCATCTTTTCTTTCAAACAAGTTGTGTTAAATAATAGAGACAACATAGTCTTATATTTTCTTTTGAATTTTTTCATGTTTTCTGATTAGACTTTATTTTTATTTCTGAATTATATTTGTATAAAAATTGTCCAAACGTTGTCCTAGTACTTACGAACGTCATCGTTCATCATCAGGGACTATATTATAGTTTAAAAATCAAATAGTGCCTTGTAGCAGGAAAAGTGTTATTTTTTAAAAGAAAATAAACGTTTTTATATGTATATATATAATTATATATATACACACACACACACACACACACATATACATACATGTAAACACACCACACACACACACAAAAAGTGGCATGTAGGTAAAATCCCAAGGAAGATCCTATTAATATTAATTGTTGGAAATTAAATATTAAAACTGATTCAGCTCAATGTAAATAAAATTTATTTGCAGAATCAAATGTGTATATGTTTTATTTTTACAAATAAAACTTAAAAGAAAAAGAAGAAAGGGATAGATGAGTATGTTAGAAAGCAAGCGTCTGAAACAAAGTTTCAGAGAGTGGAAAGAGAGATGTAAGTGAAAGAGAGGTAGCAAATTGGATTCAACTAGATCTGTGAAAGGGACATTTTAAAAATGATGTACATATGGGTAAAGAAATCAGAAATAAGCGAGTCACAGGAATGGAAGGTGGGGGAAGGAAAATGAGAAATGAGAAAGAAAAAGAAAAGGGGGATAGGAAAAAGTCATAGGAGCGGGAAAGGAAAAGGAGAAAAGAAAAAGAGAAAAAGGGATAAGTATGATAGATATGCAGACATGACAACTGTTAGCTCAGAGAAGGTCGGGAGAAGGGATAGATAGATAAAAAGGACCAAGAAAAAGGAATAAAGGAGAAACTGAAAAATTAGAAAACATGACATATAATTCGACTTAGCCAAAAGTTTAAAAAAATTATGTTTCAAAATAAAATAGGGTCTGACTACTGTTGAGATCGAATCAATTTACGTTAAATTTATGTTATTAAATAAAGAACAAATAAGTAAACCTTTATAAATTTGACATATTTTGCTACTTTTGTTGTAGTCTTGTCAGAAATTTTTCTTCATCCCTTTAATAATTCTGATGAAGTCACAACAAAAGTATCAAGACATGTCAAATTTATATATGGTTACCTATTTGATTCTTATTTACTATATAACAATATTTTTTAACTTCTGTTTTATAAATATACTAACATCATAGCCCGGCGTTGCCCGTGCAGCTCAGAACATTTTAGTAGTAGGAGAAAAGAAATCTATTTTCTTTTGTTTTGTGTAAACATGATTTGAGGTTTTGTGACATTGTAAACAACATTGTTTTTGTTTTAAAATTACGGAGGAAAATATTTACATTTTTTTGTTAACTAAATGAATTTAACATAAAAATAAAAATTATTTTGTTTTACTGAAATTAGAAATATGAACTATTATGCTCTCAATTCAGAAATTTTTGAAGAATATTTAAAAATGTAGACATTTAATTTTAGAGGAAACAGTTACATCAATGCCACACAAATTACAGACACTATTTTTTATTTACATTTTTTTTTCTCCTCCAAACAAACACAAAATAAAAACACTCTTTTAAAAATATTTCTTTTGTTTCAAAATTATGGGGGAAAAATATTCATTTTTTTTTTTTTTTGACCAAATGAATTTTTAAAAAGTCAGAATATAAAGGCTTTTTTTTAATAAAAAATGTCATATTTGACACGTGTGATTTGATTTCTGTGACGTAATTTAGCAACCATTTTAGATCTTAGATCTTTTACGGAGCAAATGTAAGCAATTGGCTTCATTGGCCAAAAAGTGCGAAAGGGAAAATTGCTGAACTTAAAAAACTCAAAAAGTATGTGTCGACATGGCTTCTCTGTAGATATGTGTCCCCAGAACGTTTGAATGGCGTAGCTTAAAAAAATGTAGCCGTGCATAGCTTACAGTCATACACAGACTCAGATTGCCTTTTATATATGTTGCAAAATAAAATCCTTACATTATCTTGAGAAAGTCCCTTAGGGGCTGAAATGTGCCAGGAAAGAAGTTTGCCTTTTGTCTTTATTCACACCCACCCTATATAACAGAATATCTCATCTTGTTTATATGGGTGATTATTTTTTTAAAATAAAATTTGGGTGGAGAATTAAATATTAATAAATATAAAAGAGAACCAACCAGACCACTAAACAAATGGCAAATTGCTTTGATATACTGACCTCATCACCATCTATAAACCGCTGATCATCAGGCATACCAAGTTTGAGTTTTTTCTCTTTCTTCTTTTTATCTTCTTCCTAAAGAGAAAATATTAGCAATGTATAAAAAATATAAACCGCTGCATTGTGCATCATAATCATTAAAAATGGAGAAAGTCCAAACAGAAAATGGTGGAACTCAAATGCTGAAGGAAGGAAGGCAGAGCTGACATCAACAAAACAAATTGGAGTGGGGAGAAAGAGGAAAAAAAAAAAAAAAAAAAAAAAAAAAAAAAGTAGGGAAATATAAATTAATAAGAAATCAAAAGGAAAAGTGGGGGAAGGAAAGGTGATTTTCTAAGAGTAGCTTAGATGTGGCACAAGGCCAAAAGTATGGGGTACTCAATGAAGATCACTACTCAATTGTAATTGTGCTAGTGAGACAAGCTTACTAACCATTACACTACATCAAAGTGCCTGAAATGGGGGAAGGAGAGGAAGCAGAAATAAACCGATTAAAAATTGAGGGACAAACAACACAAATATTTGAGTGGGGAGGGAATGGTAAACAATAAGGAGATAGGATACAACCAAAGAAAAAGTGGGTATTGGCAAAATAAACAAACAGGAATAGTATGTGTGTGTGTGTGGGAATTAAATAGTTTTCTATTCCTATTAAAATTTCTTTCTATAATGAATCTTTCTAATGATCCAACTAAATTTAAAATTAAGATATGAAATTTTCAGAAACTTTACTCTAGAAAATTCAATTTATAAATATATAAAAAAAAAAAAGAAAGAAATCAGTTTACATTTAATTAGGAAGAAAAAAAAAATGCCTACCTTCTTTTCTTCTTTTTCATCTTTCTTTTTTTCTGTATCATCTGTTTTTTCTCCTTCTCTGTCACTTTCTTTTTCTTTCTTGCTTTTCTTGTCTTTTTTAGATTTCTTTTCCTGGAAAATGAATAAAATCAAAATTAAAAACATACAAACAGCAATATTACCAAAACTTATCCATTCACACACACACACACACACTAGCAACCCTTTTGCAGGGAAACCAATCAAACGTAACTGCAACTTCTACTCTAGCAGCTTCTTTTCTCATGCTTCTTGATTGTGGAATTCCCTTTCATATACCTGCTTCCCTGACAGCTACAATCTTCAAGAATTTAAACGCAATGTCAATTACCATCTCTTATCTCCTTGACAAATTTTGAGTAGTGAAGAGTATATATATATATATATATATATATTTATTCTTCACTACTAGATAAAATAATTACTGGGGGGAAAAAAAAGAAAAAAAAAAAAAAAAAAAAAAATGGCACTGTTAAAGAGCAAACATGATTATTTTTTTGAGACCAGTCGTGTTACTTTTACAGACACCGCAACAGGAACTAAACCTCATAATGTCTTGGCCCCCAGGTTTGGTCATATGAAGGCTTGAACTGAAACTTACTTTGTCTTCGTCCAAGTTGGTTTCTTCTTCACTACCCGCTTTGATTTTCTTTTTTGGCTTTGTCTTTTCTGATTTCTTTTTTTCTATTCGAATAGCTCGATGGAACAGACCCTTCACTAGTAATCTGTGTAAATAGGAAAAATTTGAAATCAACAAATTAAACACTTGATAACATTTATGACATTAATTTAAAAAAAAAAAAACAAAAAACAAAAGAAAAAAAAATTTTTTACAAAAATTTATTTTCAACAGAATCTTCGTTGTCAGTGCACTTAATTCAATGGTGACTGTTAATGTCAATTCAGGCTATGAAATTATTACTCTACTTTCACAGGTGAAGAACAGGATTAGTAACAAGGCAGTCAAAGCAATGTTTACAAGTATCTTACTGAGTAGATTTGAATAAAGTTTGTTAGGTATTTGCAAGCTTATGTTTATTATTATTAAATGAAGATCAATCAATTACTACAAATTAGACAATAATATACAGACTCCACCTCTATAGAATTAATGATGTACCTCTGGAATAACAAAAACCACAGTGATCCTGGAGAAACAATATTGAGGTAAGATGTAATGTGATACCGTGTGCATGTATGTGTGTGCACACTACATGGAACTATTTAAACAGAAATTTCATGCTACACAATCAGGGCTGTGGAGTCAGGACACAAAACCTCCGACTCCCCTATTTTTGCACCCACTAACTCCTATTCCCACCCCCAACTCACACTCTTTATGCAATTAAGTGATTATGGTCTACATATCTCATAAAGCCTATAGGAATTGTCTTCCCGAAGATTCAAATAAGCACACAAAGGATATGTTTATCGAAAATATCTTTCTATGCATTAATTTGAAAGTCAGCATTACACAAAGAAATTCAGGGGTTGAGAGAAATGGCCACAAAGACAAGAGGATAAGATTTATTACAATTCATAATAACTGACATTACAATCTATTTTTAAGGAGTGGGCACTCCTTACAGAGTCTGTAATACAGAATAAACTCTAGTGACCCCTTAATTGCTTCCGACTCCAAAACCCTGCACAGAAGGTATACACAGATTTAAAAATGCAGGAAAGCATTCTTCTTAAGAGATTTCTTTCAATCAACAGATAAGAAGAAACATGTTGGTAAATATTAATTGTCCAAGAAAACAAAATTTGCACTGCAGGAAAATATAATAATAAAGGAACGAGTAAAACACAAATTTATTAATAATTATACTAATTATACTAATTATAATAATTATAATAATTATACTAATTATACACACACTGGGTACAACTGAAGTAATGCCTTTGAATTAACTGTTATTAAACAAAAATAAGTTACAGTAGTTTAAGATTAACTATGGTTTATTTGTTAGGGAATAGTTAAATCTTAATTTCAAGCTGAGGTGGATAGGATGACATGAAGCAACTAAGTGGCCATCATGATTAGACTTTTTCCTGTGTGATGTACTGAAATGTCTTATTTACAGGCTCAAAGCAAAACCAGTTCTGGAATTAAAAAACAAGCGATGTTTGATAAATTTTCAGAAATTAATGTAAAAATGTGTCAAATGTTTTGTAGAATTGTTGCTGATTCTGTTCAGCATTGTATTGCTACTTCTAAATTTTAGAGAAAGAGAATGAAAACGTTTGTCTTATAGATTTAAACAGTGCCACCTAGTTGATGTTTGGTGAAGTCAAGTGGGGTAACTCACGCATTCTACAAAAATCTTTTTCACACTATATTTAATTGCTTGTAAGAGTTCAGGTTATTAATATTGTTTGACTGACAAGGTGACTTGGCTTTTTTTCTGGATTGATGTTTGCAGTTTAGGGATAAAAATGAAATAAAGAATCCAATAAAAGGAACAAAAATTGTAAACAATGAACTGTAAAAAGATTTAAATAACATCCAATTACTGTTAAATTGCTTATTTTATTGTGTTTAGTAGATAATTATTATTTACACTAAGAGAATACCTATAATTATGGGAGACATATATAAAAATTAAAACAGACACATTATTTCTTGGTTAAGCGAAAGAATAGGCCTATTTCAGGCGAACCTTCATCAGCTTCTGTCTTTATTGTACAGATTATACACGATTCGTGTAAAATCTTGTTTTAATTTTTACATATATTTGCTCTATATTTAGAGCTCTTCTAGAGAGTTGTCCTACCACTTTATGTACAGGATACTCCTTTGGATTCTTCTATATCTACACTGCATATATATATATACGAGAGAGAGAGTGTGTTTAATTATGATAATGTTTAGTGCCAAGGTTGTTTTTTAATGGTTTTACTAAAAAAGCGTATTTTGGCAAGTAGATTTTTTATTGTAAAGTGCTTGATATTGGGGTGTAGATAGAGCTTTGATAAGTACAAAGAGTTTGTCTCTTTAACATAGATTCATGCTCTGTTAAAGAGAAAAATTCTTTGTATTTATATATCTCACAAACAGAAAATATGAATTCCCATACAAATACATGAAATGTGACGAAAACCAACACATGAACTGCAATGGAAAATAAATTAGACTGAACACATAAAAATCATCTCTGAGAATGGCCGAGTCATAGCCAAAAGTACTTAGACATGGAAAGTTTTATTTATCAATTCCAACCAGAGATCTAAAATGTGATTTGTTCATTTCTATTGTTAAATATAGAAAAACAATTTGGAAACTAATTATTTTAATCATAGAAATAAGAAAGTGAAAACACTCCTGCTCCAAATGAATGTTATTTAAAATCAAAACATTTTGGATTGTAATTTTTTTTTTATTTTTTTAAGAAAAATGTTTCCAGATGCAAGTCCTATTATTTAACCCATAGCTGGAGGGAGGAAACATTCATACCTTTCCCAAGGGTATTTATATATAAGTGAATGTAACGAACCTGACTGAAATTTGAACTTGGCTCTCTGATTTCTCATTCCCAGCTGCTATCCACTACACCATCTGCACATCTGCTCTTAATGAAATTACATCACAATGTATAAAAGTTTTAGGAATTTACTAAAGTACAATTGCAATATTTTGTTTTGTCACATTTTGGAAGAAATGGACAAAAGACAAAATAGACTGGAGGGAAATAACTGATAAATGTTATTCTTTAAGTAAAGAAAGTGAAAAGAGATAAATTTATCCATGTAGATTGAATAAATGGTTCAGTTCAAAATTCTTAAGAGGTTACCAGTTAAGACAGGCACCTGAAAAAGGCTAAAGAGAACAATGGCCAAAACCTAAGTATAATAGCCAATATGAACATACTAATCTGAACAGAAAGGCACCTAACAATTTGTTCTCTTCATTCTGAAAAATGCTTAGAAAGATCTTCACTTTAGCTTTGATTCAGGCTACAAGTGCAATTCCAGCCAAAAGACTGATTTGGTCTAAAATTCCAATTCAGAGCAAAAAATAAAGTTTTTCAAGCCATAAACTCCTTAGAACTTTGATTTAAATTCTTCAAATCACACTGCAGAACTGCAAAACCTCATGTCACAAAACCTTTAACTTCGATTCCTTAGCATTTTAATGAAATTAAATTGATATCCTCATATTTTAAGACATTTTTTGAGATATTTTAAACTGAATTTAAAAACAAAAATTCTTTAAATTTAAAGTTTTTACGTTACTTTAAGCTCAATATAAAGAACCTTTAAAAATCAATTTTTTTCAGTTATTTTAAAATTTGAATTTTTAACTGTTCTAGGCACAAAGCCGATTGCTGGATGTTCAAGAACCAGATGAAGGCCAGATTTTCAATCCGGATATCATCCTGATTCCAAAAAGGTATAGCATGCCTATGTAGAGCAAGTGTGGCCTTAGATGTTTTCAGACAGACAGGTGGACAGACAAAATTTTCCTTTTATTTAATTAGATAGAAGATGGTGTTCTTTTATTTTAATGATGAATATACTACTTCACTGCAAACCATTCTGCACTAAATTCATTTTCAGGCATAAATTATAAGCCACAGTAATGACGCCTGCATTATTCCCGAATTTGGATGTTACATTTATATTTTATTTAGCTTTGAATAAAGCAGTTTGTTTAAAAATTCCACTTGTTTAAAATCAGAGATTGAGTTTTGTTTAATGGCATATCAACCTCTCTGGGTTATCTAATGCCAAAAAGGTAGGGTTTTAAGGTTTTTTTTTTTAATTTTTGGTTATAGTGAGAAGTTGAAATAGTCAGATTTTGATGAAAAAGTTTTTATTTTATTTTAGAAAACTGAAGATGTCTTCTAGTTTTGTGTTTGAAAATGTATTGCTGCTAATAATTTTTTTTTCCTTCAAAAACATATTTTTCTATAAAAGTTTATTTTTTTATACTTTCATAATATTTTGACCCCAAATTAGGGGTTTACTATTTGCCCATAGCTGGGACCCTAACAGGTGCTACCACTCCAGGTCAGGGTGGACCTGGGAACAACAGCAATTAAGGGGTGGTTCTATGCTCCTCACAACCTCTCAATCAGAGGCCTTGCTGCCGGATGCAGTTTACCGTCATACCCAAGACCTTTAAAGTCAGAGATTACAAACAAATCATTCATACTTGCATTGTACAAACATAGAATTATCCTCACAGACATGGGATATTTGCAAGTCATTGCATACATGGATGTTTCAAAACCCAATGAGATGGTCAGGCTACCATACTGAATAATTCCCCTCTATGGCATCTATCACAGTAATGGTTGAGGGATTACTTAGCAGTGCTCATCTACTCTCCAAGGAACATGCAACAGGTTTTATTGGGTTACATGATACCAGCAGTAATGAAGAATCCATACGAAGATCACTCGTCAAGCAGTCAAAATGGATTATTTCACAAGGATCAAGAGTTCTTGTTATATATCGACAAACAACAAACACGCATATATATAAAAATATAAAGTTATATTTTTATTAATGACGATGAACCGTGTAGCATAGGGAACAGAGAATTGAGAGAGCGCGCTTCTAATGGGTTGACGGGAGTGTAGTCTTATCTGTTGTGTCTCTCTCTTCACCGGCCGATCTCTGTTGCTCCTCTACTCGCGAATCCGTGTGCCGAGGTCTTTTTATAATCTTCCAGAACCGGGACTTTTTCTTCCGGTTTTGCCTCGCCCACGCACGCAATTCTCAGAGACACCTGTTCTGTTTGCCTCTGTAGTTATTTCCGCTGCTGCCGGAAATAAGGTCAAACGACATCCGTTCCTTTCAACGACCGGAAACACCCTCGCTTGCATCAGCCTTCCTCGGGTGGGGCCAGATTGTTATATTACATTCTAAATGCCTTGTTATTTACCAATATCTGGAGAAGGAGAAGTTAATTCATGCCTTTCTCAAAGACAAAATGAATGTAAACTATCCCAACAATAGTTTGAATTTACAGTGCTCATTCCATTTTCCATGTTGTCAACAATTAGGCAAGTCACACCTCTGTACTTGCATATACCAGCATCTAAAAAACAATCCAGTTTTACGTACACGTACTTCTAGTATTAAAAAAGATATGTTTTAAGGAAGTGTTTAGAAAATCAAACTTAAATTAGTATGACTGTGAAATACACAAACTGATAATTAGTAAGTGTCATTTTGAACACTCAATCATGACATCACTTGTAGCAGATAACTACTGTCCAGTCGTTTAACACAAGTTTATGCAAACAGACCAATTTGTGGTTTAATTTGATTACAACTATTAACTTCTGTACTTGTACATCAATGTATACAATGTTGTAATTAGATAAATACACACATCTGTACTTCCCAGTAACTATGTTCGTACACAACATTAAAGTTATGGCATTTTCACACAGCTAGCTGTAGCCTTGTAAGAAAAATAAAACTATGGCAGTATTATAAAATAAATATTTATGTTAAGGAAAAGAAAAAAGCTACACAACCATTTTTAATGTACTGAATCTACAATTCATTTTTTTTTCTTTTCCTTCCAGTTGCTAAGTATACACGACACACACTAACCATTTTATTTTGCATATTTTATATTCAAATTGTGTAATCAATAAAATAACATTGTCATAAGAAATGATGCTAAATAAAAATCAAAATCTGTTGTTTGGTTACAAAAACAAATTTTGCAGATAATGTTTCCTTGCTTTTTGTGGTAAATGTGTTTTGAGACCCCCCCCTTAAAAAAAAAAAACGTGAAGTACAAACACATTAAGTATAATACAAGCCTCTATAAACTCACCTCATACTAATATTAACTCAACCTCTATATGTATTACCCTTCCCTGTACTCTTATATAGTATTTCATGTATAAAGACTTTCATATTTATGAAAATATATAGTAAAATATTGGTTTACAATACAGTAGTAACTGTTGCACATGACCATGCATATTCATAAAGTATTGTACACAAATATTGCACAAGTGTTAAACAAAAAAAAAAAAAATCTTAAAGTACATAACTTCGCATATTTGAAAAGTGTGAAAAAGACAGTTACAAAAATTTCTTTTGCTACGTAAAAATTTAGTAAGATTCATAAACAGTTAAACATTACAGCGAGTCATGTACAGCCTCTCGTAGGTAGAGACCATGCGAGAAGATGAGACCCATTGTGTTTATTAGCCACGGAACTACTTTGTAAAAATAGTACAATGTGCTTTATGATTTACTAGCAGTATAGCCCGACATTGCTCGGGTGTAATGAAAGCTTTAAAACTAATCCATGGTCCTGGAGCTCAGACTATTTGGACGTTGGCACGAAAGACTAAAAAGCAATAGTTGTTTCCAGTTAAAGCGAAACCGTAGACTGAACGAAAAATGAATGGATATAAGTCAAATTTTGATTTCCTGTGGTATCGATATCAAACAAGTTTTTTTCATCGTAAACTGAATTTTGAAGGCTAAATAAGTCCTGAGTAAATGGTATCATGGCTGAGACTAAGAACTACAATTATATCTACTTAGAGCCAAACCTGAAGCAAAAACTAAAATAAAAGGGGTGAGAAAAAAAAAAAAAAATACAGACATACAGGCAGATAAGCAGACACACAAACATTGTGCCTTATATATATATTTTTTTTATATAAAAAAAAAAAAAAAAAAAAAAAAAAAAAAAAATCGATTTTCTGCACTATTGTAAGAACTGCAACCTTGAAACTTTTGAATATCGTTTCTTATACCTTTGTCTATGAGTGTATCAAATTTGATTAAAATCGGACCACTCCTATAACCCGATTTTTTTCGATTACTGATATTTATTGGGGGTACCTCGACACAAAACCTAGCTAAGAACATTCGCAGAGGCTTATAGTACAACTGTGTAAATTTTCAAGAAAATCGGTTCAGCTGTTTCGGAGTCTATAGGTAACGGACACACACACAAAGTTCCATTTATAAATAAGTTTAGATGTATTTTACGTTTTTTTGTTACTGTTTTTATCTTTTCTCATGAGAAAGTACCTATTTTACTATTAAACACATTAAAATAACAAATTTTTATCATTTTTTTTACTTTCCGCAATAAATTATATAGATATTTTTTAAAAAGCCCCCAATACAGTGAGATTACAAAAGGGTGAGGGAACACTATATATTTTAATTTGTGATGTAGATTGTCAATCTGCTCATGTTTTATGTTAGTCATTGTTCAATGCAGATGATTTGATTCTGGCCCTGACAAAATTGTGTGTGTGTGTGTGTGTGTGTGTGGTGTGTATTAACATATTTTATTCATTGATTTTTTTTTTTTTTGCTAATACATTAAGACAAAGTATGCTTGAGGAAGTTTTAGGTCCCTTCCTATTCATAAAATTTGTATTATAATTATTTCAAAATGCTAATCATTTTTAGTAATTCAAGTATTTTCACCAGTATGTTACTATGGCTGTAGAAATAGAGTGCAGATAGGTCAAAGATTCTTTCTTGTTTATTCAAGATTCTTTTATTTTATTAAAACTCAGAATTGGCTCTGGAGTTACTTTGGACTTTATTTTGTTTGATCAATTTATACTTCATTAAAAATTACTTGGAAATTAGTGACTCAATTAACCTGAAAACTGCTTTATTCTTTAAATTAGAACAAAAACACATAAAAAACATAGAACAAATTCATGTTAAACACAAAAATACAGAACACTAAAAAATTAATTATAACAGGGGAAAAAAAAAGAGGCTTCTCACCTGTCCAAGTAATTGACACATGACTGTCGATTGGTGAATAATGGATTAGTTTTATTTTCCGTTGATGACCATTTGGAATGCATCAAAACATCAACAGCTTTGCACCCTGAATGGAGGAAAAATGAATACAATCAAATCTTTGATCAATGAGCTATAGAAACAATACTTCAAAATTTAAGATATTTTTTGTTTTAACTTAACTTATAAAACATCAAAAACAAATAAAGACAAGTTACGTTTTTTTTATAATTTACTATTTGTAATATTTCTATTGCAACAATTTAAATGATTTTAACAGCATCAGAAAATGCATACAAACTTTTGGTGGCAGGCACTATTTTAATCTAAATTTTAAGAATTCTAAAATACTTTACAACAAGGAAATAGAATTTGAGAGGTGTTTTCATAAAGACATTTGAAATGTTAGAAAATTTAGTTTTTTTGAAAGTTTTGAAAAAATTCAAAGTTTTTAAGACAAATTGAAATGTGATAACTTATTTACACTATATTCAAACGATTGTCATTTTTGTTATTGTCACAATGTTTTGGCTGATGTGCCACGTAGCCCATGGCACATCAGCCAAAACATTGTGATAATAAGGTTTTTCCAGTCTTCATCAGGTGTAGATCGATCTGGGTAACCTACAAGGAATTCTAAACCCTTTATTTAATCTATGGCGGTAGACTATTCTCAATGTTTAGATGATATCCCTAGACATGGGCAGGGGAACGAGAACAGTCTACTTCTGTAGATTAAATAAAGGGTTCAGTTCAGAATTTTCTATAGGTTACACCTGAAGAAGGCCAGAAAAACCTAAAGACCAAAATAATGGGATAGCAACAGTAAAATTAGAAATTCAGATAGAAATAAAAAAATAATTATTTAAAATGAGACCAAAAGTTAAAAAAAAATTTTTTTTAAATTAAGGTATTAATTTTAAATTGGCTTCAAAATAATAAGATGAATAAATAAAATTCTTTACTTTTTGGTTGAGGGACTTTGAGAGATGTGGGAAATATTTATCACAACAAAGGAAATACAGAGTAACTTAACAGAAAGATCCCCCCTTCCTCAGTGCTATTACACAACCCTGCGGGGAATATGGCTAGAACCCCCACCATGCTAGGTATTGCTGCTTTTGCAAGTATGAGCTGCCAGCTCCACAGCTAACAAGTTTTTAATTTAGAGTCTTTCTCCTAGGCTGGTTTGCCCTGTTTTTTTGAGAGAGTCATGCCTTTTCCCCAAGGCTATTAGTATGAAAGTGAATGCAGCAAACATGGTGTGCTGATTTCAGTTTCAGTGACAATAACTATGCTAATGCACATCCACATATAGATCAACTCTGGTTTCATTACTTTGTTGGACTCTGCTTCAGAACTCCACTTTAAATGCCCTTGGCGGGAGGGATTTAAATACCTCCATATATATATATATATATATATATATATAGATCAAACTCTTCAAATTTTTCAAACCTTTGGGTAGCACCTGGTAGAACAATTTTCAAATTAATGAAGTGGTTTATGATTGATCCTAAAAAAACATTTGTTACAACTAAGTGGTTTTTCTCGGGTCAGTTGGTAAAATGCTTTAAAAAAGCACCAACTGGGATGGCATCCAAGGTAGGCAGTATGCAAATACACAGGTGTTTGTCATGTTCCACAGATTTATTCCAACCAATATTAGAGGAGTGATTGCTGTCAACAAAACAGTAGTGACAAATGTTTTACAAGAAACATGTTAGAGAAATAGTAGTAAAAAGAAAAATTTCTCACTTAGTCATCAATGTCTCCCTTCTGCTACAACAGAGCAGTTTCAAACTGACTTCTCACTAAATCCATCCCGGCCACAGACGAACCATACACTCCCACTACCTGGCCCTTCTTTCACTGTTCAATTCATAATTTGGATGTTGGCTGGGGATCCCTGCTTTTTTCATTCACTTGTGTTCCCCCCAACCTGAAAGAAGAATCACCCAGACAGGTTCTAGGTGATCAATCTTTCAAAGAATCCTACTTTTTGCAGCTATGTAAAAACACTACAAAATTTTATGTTCAACAATTCAAAAGTGGGCTGGAGACAAGATTCCTGAGAAACTGATCATAAAGACAACACCATTCTGTCATAATACTCTATTCTTTATATTACACTATTTAGATATTGTTTCACACTAATCTTCTAAACGCTTCTTCATAATACAATACATATCTATGTTACATTTTTTTTCTAAAAACATTGATTCTATAAACAAAATGACGCAAAGCCATGAAATATCTCCACTTTGCAGTTCAGCACCCTTGGTACAGAGTTTGAAAATTTTGCATAAAAAAAAAAAAAAAAAAAAAAAAAGTGTGTGTGTGCGCGCATGTGCAGTGGGGGGAGGGGGGGGTACTTTCAACAAATTTTTCTTGGAACCCAGCTTTGAATTTCAAATAGATGTACTAGTGAAGATTATTTAAATTATTACTTTTTTATCATTTAAAAAAAAAAAATCCACCATGAATGTCCTAATTTTAACCTCATGTTAAATACTTAGGGAATTCCTCACATTCTTTAATTTAAGCTGCAAGTCTTTTCGATCAAAAGATTTCATAAAACAACAAAAAATAAAAACAACCTTTTTTTATTCTAACTACCATCTATTTGAGGTTCAAATGTTATCTTGCACTTACCAGTATTTTTGTGTTTTTGTTTTTTAAAAGCAAAACCTAAAACAAAAATTAATACCTTACCAATAAAACATGTTACTGTGATGCCTGCTAGTCGTCCCTCTTTCACTGGACTGTTAAAACGGAGATGCCTGGCCACGGCATATTCTTCTTTTGTTGGAGTTTCTTTCTCCTAAGAACAAATACAAATACTTTTGTAGAATAAAAAAAAGTAATTAAGCTCATAGTTTGTTTCTTTTTATAAAGAAAGAAAAAAAAAAGTTTTTGAGTTGTCTGAAAAAGGCAAAGACATTTATATAGATTGAGCAATTGTAACAGTTTCTGATATTTAGTGGCTGTTTAAAGTCATCAGTTTTTTTTAAAAATATATATATTTTTTTTTTTACAAACTGCAAAAGGCATAAAAGGAAAAAAAAAGAGAAAAGGACTTTTCAAAATTAAAAGATAACATGGAACAGTTGAAAATAAATGTAAAAAACTTCATACCATAATAAAATAATTCCAACTCAAGTTTACAACTAACGTAGATTTATTAAATGTATCAGAAAAGAAGCACAAAGGATCACTTCAAAACCAGCTGATACATGCCAACTGTTAGTTACTATAGTAACAGAAACACAAAAATTGATGTACAATAACTTTAGATTAAATAGATTAGATTCAATAGATTAAAAATAAAGAAAAGTTACTTTTAATAATAACTTCATTTTAGACAGTAGTCAATGGTGATAGTAAACTTTTTTCATGACTTGTTTATACATTTGTGAAACTATAGTGAAGTCAACAGATCAGGAAAGTAAAACTAAGTATATTAGCAATAACAATTTTTAATAATCAGATCAGAACACACACACACACACACACACACACAGAGGCCTGATTAACCGTATGCCTCAAGCCAGGATTGAAAACTGACTGATTTGACAGCAGTTGGATATTCACCCACCAGGCCACTGGTGTATGTCAGAGAAAGGCAGATTTCATAGCATGTAATGTTTTTATGAAATATAAATAACACCACCAGTGTTCTATTTTGTAATCGTTTCAAATGTGCATTTTATACAGTAACCAGAGAACAATGTTAAGCGGATGCATTTATATACAAAAATAATAATGTTTAAAAAGTTGTAGTAAAGGACTCTATTGAGTCCTACTTGTTGTTACAAAAAAGTTTTAATTCAGAAAGTAGCCGTAAAAATAAGGAAATTAGAAATAGAACATTTGGAAGATTGTAGAATGTTCCAGAGAGTTCAATAGGTTCTAGAAGTATGCAAATTAGGTTTTAGCCCCTATAAAAATAGGTTTTGGGCACGGAGCCATCAGCAGGATGGGTTGACCTCTACAGCTCCAGTTAAGACACAGGATGTATATCCAGCAGAAAGAATCCCTAAATCGACAACAAAAAACTAAAACTTGAAACAGTTGATAAAAGAATGTGCTGACCTCATCGGCACCGGTCCGATTCAAGATTTATATTCCAGCTGAAAGAATCTCTCTAGTCGATGACAAACAAAAACTTGAAAGAGTTGTTAAAAGGATTTTGCTGTCATATCAACTCCGATTTCTAAAGATTCTAGGATCGAGATCCAGCTGAAAGAATCTCACAGAAAAAGTCCAAACAACCAAAACCTGAAAGAGAACCTCATGGAACTATCTGGGTAAATACATATTTTTGCCTCTTTCATTGATCAATAATTAGTCTTTATATATGCATTTAAGGATTTCCAAGAACTATAGCACTTAACTTCCATGCCAACTTAATTGGGCAAGTTATTTGACACCTTCTCTTCCTCATAACACTTTGCTGGGCAGTAGTAAACTATACGTTTTCTATGTCTCTTGATTTGAATGCCAAACTGTATATTTGTAAATATTTTTATCTAATGTTTTGTGAATTAAATGTTTGTATTTTAACTGAGTTTTGGTCCATCATTTTTATTTTTTCTTATGTTACAATTAACACATAACAATAATGTAAAGCCGTAAATAACTGCTGTTTATTAAATTTTTGTTCAATCAGCAAGACTGACACACAAAAACCATTCTAATGGTAAAGCATCAAGTATTGAACCTACCAAAAAGGAAAACATGATTATGAAAAAAAAAAAAAAAAAATCACATACTTAAACAAAAAACTAAAGTGCTCAATGACCCTTTGCAATTAGACTGATGATTTTGATTTAAAGAGGATTAAAGTACTATTGCCCTGGATAGGTTATTTTTTTTTTTTTAAACTGGTTGAATATTTTCTGTATAGACTGTCTAGTATAACAATTCTTGTTTAACAACCACATTCTTGTAAAATTGAAAACTGAATGTGTTTGAGGACTATGCCAGAAATTGCTTATACTAGCAAGCCACAGTCAAGCAAGCTTCTGCAAATTTTGAGGAAGTTTGGTTTCAAAGGCTCATCATGGTTGGAAAACACTACCACAGTATATCAGCAGTGATTACAGTGATTATGACAATAGGTTCTCAGTGCGAACACTCAGCTGCTGTTTTTTTGTTTTAATCATTTCACTTCAAGAAAGGCAACAAAGTCACAAAGATGCAAGGGGTTACTGAGTATGAAAGAATATAAGAAAAACAGAGTGGACAAAAAAAAAAAAGGAACTAAGACAGAAGATGACAATTTGTTTTTTTTTTTGTCCAAATTAGAAAATTCACAGATGAATGTAAAATTTTTTTCTTCAGATGTGATTAAACATGGCTGAAGCTCAATAAATATCACCAGAAAAATAAAATAAATTTACTGGATGTTTACTTCAATAAATGGCATGAATAAATTTTTAGTTGTTTGTAAATACAATTCTTATTGAGATAAAATTATATTCACATAAAAATGAGTAAAGAAGGGGTTGATGGATAACATTCCATTTTTATAAAGGGTCAAAAACTATTGTATAAATAAACTGATTAACAATGGTCTGAATAGAGGTTCACTGAAAAGTGTTAATATTCCAAGGCCACTATCCATTCTTGATTATTTCTTTTCTTTTTCTGCAATAACATGCAGTCTATTTCTGTTTGTTTGTTTTTTTTACAAAGTTCTTTTTACTATGTAAAAAACATTTGCCAAATAATGAGAACATATTGTGTGGTTGTCAAATGTTTTCCTCTGTGTATAATATAATTTCAACACAGAAGTTAGAAAGGGTCAGATAGCCCGAAGAACAAAACATTCAACAGTTGAACTTGAAACCTGTTGGCATTTCAATTCTTTATTCCACCTGACCTTCATGACAGAGAGGGTCAACAAACAATTTGAGCTCTTGGGGGAGGGGGGGAAGAGAAAGAGATTTAAGGCCAAATTTTGATGGAAAAAAAAAAAAAAAAAAAAAAAAATTGAATAAGAATTTCTAATGTACCTAATTTTAATACTGAACGTCATTGCTTGACTGGAAAAATAAAAAATTGCTATTTATTGGAAACAATAAAAAGAAGTTGGCTACCATTTTGATCAGATACTCTGCAGTGCGTGCGTTGTGGAGCATTGGATATTGGCTCGGAACGAGAAATCGGGGGCCAAGTGAATTCCAGCTGAATTCATTGCATTCACTTACGCGCAAACACCCTTGGGAAAGGTATTAATCCGTCTATTCCTTCCAGTTATGGGTTAAATAACAGGACAGATTGGGTTCTATAGCCTTGGTCGGCAACCAGTCTACTGCAGAAAGCAATGGCAACCTACTGCGGGATAATATTCTGCCCAGTCAGTCATGTCTCTTTTGAGACATGATCGCCCAAGCGTGTATCACGTATGGCACTTAACTGATTGACCCAGCAGTACAGACCAAGTGGAATGACATCCCCAAGTTGTATTATATGCTAACATTTATCTATGTTGATTTAGAATTAATGATAAATGCAAGAAACTGACATTTCTTGTTTTGAAAACACACAAACATCAACAGCAAGCAATGAAGGTTTTGTAAAGATGTATAAGATTGTCAACCACAAGCAATGTAAGTTTTGTAAAGACATAAGTATGCCCACAGCAGTGGACATGGTAATCAGATTGATTAGTTTTTATTTGAAGATTTTATAGTTCTAAAAATGAAATTTGAGACCTATATTAAATTAGATAAAACAGTCAGCATTTTAACATATTCACTTTTGTTATCAGAAAATACAGATACTACATATTTATCTTTATTGTAAATTCCTAAAAGATTTCTGCTCTGTACTATAATGCTATATTTAATTTGTTAAGAAAAAATATTTTAGAATCAAGACAGGCAAGAGAATTTACTTGTTAATATTTTGACAAACAACTTAAAGTGCATATTCTGAAAAAAAAAAAAAAAAAAAAAATTCAGAATTTACTGATCTGTCGACCCCTAAAACACATGAGTATGGCTATGTAAGCAATCTATGGACTTTCCGCTCCGGAGGAATGAACAGAATAACAGTTCCATAAAATTTATATTAAGCTTTTTATTAATTCCTCTTAGTAATTCATCAACTAATGAAAATTTTCAACAAGGACCTTGTCAAACATTGTGTTTTTTTCTTATCTTAAATTCTGCTCTTCTCTTAACTGCCAATAATTGAAATATCATTACATATTAAAATGAAGTTTTTTGAAACATCATTACTCAGCTTGTTAAAAAGTTTTCATAAATTAAAATATTTGGAGAATAAAAAAATTATTCCTTTAAACAAATAAATAAAATAACTCAAATTTAGCCCAATGTTTTTTTTTTAATTTTGTACCTCTAAAAACATTTACTTCAGTTTTCCTTTTATAAGGTCAGCACACATTTGACGAGAGTTTTGAGATTTCAGTGTTATACTAATAACTCTAAATGAAAAGGTTGTATATCAAATGGAGGTAATAACTGCAACAATGTAAAGCCCAGTTACATTGTTAATTTAACATTAACAACAGAATAGAAAATAATAAAGTGTTGTATAAAGTATACATTGATTTAATGATTTCCTTTTATTTTGAAAGACCAAGGGGAAAAAAAAAAATCTTAATCCAATCCAGTCATCCATAATAAATGGAATTTTAAGTACTACTTAATTTCAATGAAAAACTTAAGAAAAGACATTTTGAAGGTTAAAAAGCCAAATTTATTTCGTTTACTAGCAGTATAGCCTACCATTGCTCGGGTGTAATGAAAGCTTTAAAACTAATCCACAGTCCTGGAGCTCAGACACTTTGGATGTTGGCACGAAAGACTAAAAAGCAATAGTTGCCTCCAGTTAAGGCGAAACTGTAGACTGAAAGAAAAATGAATGGATGTAAGTCAAATTTTCATTTCCTGGTATCGATATCAAATAAGTTTTTTTCGTCGTAAACTGAATTTTGAAGGTTAAATAAGTCTTCTGAGTAAATGGTATCATGGCTGAGACTAAGAACTACAATTATACCTACTTAGAGCCAAACCCAAAGCAAAAACTAAAATAAAAGGGCTGAAAAAAAAAAAAAAAAAAAAAAAAAAATATATATATATATATATATATATATACACATACACACAGACATGAAGGTAGACAATCAGACACACACACACACACATACATACATACACACGCGTGCAAACATCTTGCCTTATATATATATATATATATATATATATATATATATATATAAAATTGAGTTTCTGCACTATTGTAAGAACTGCAACCTTGAAAGTTCTAAATATCGTTTTTTATGCCTTTGTCTATGAGTATCAAATTTGATTAAAATCAGACCACTCCTTCTATAACCCAATTTTTTCGATTGATATTTATCAGGGGTACCTCAACACAAAACCTATCTAAGAACACTCGCAGACGCTTATAGTACAACTGTAAATTTTCAAGAAAATTGGTTCAGTCATTTCGGAGTTTATAGGTAACAGACACACACAAAGTTCCATTTATAAATAAGTTTAGATTTAGATCTACCTATTGTTTTGAAACTGTCCCCACAATTTTAAATTACCTACTAGCTTATACAGACAGAAAAATATTTTCAGAAAGAATTTAAGTATACGTTGAATTTTTTTTTTTTTTTGCAATATGTTTTTTTCTTTGGTTTTTACAATATGCACAGGGTCAGAAAGGCCACTCAAAGTAGAGGACTACATTAAGGGGTACAAACATGTTTGACCCATAGAGTAATAACAAGCAAGCAAGTTTTTTAAAGCATTATTGTATATATCGGCTCGGAACAAGAAATCGGGCAGCCGAGTTCAAATTCCAGTTGAATTCATTGCATTCACTTACGCACAAATACCCCTTCCAGTTATGGGTTAAATAATAGGACAGATTGGGTTCTGTAGCCTTGGTCGGCAACCAGTCTACCGCAGAAAGCAATGGCAACCTACTGCGGGATAATCTTCTGCCCAGTCAGTCATGTCTCTTTCGAGACATGAGCGCCCAAGCGTGTTTTGCATAAGGCACTTAACTGACTGACTGATTGTATGGAATAAACTTAAATCAAGTGCCCCACACTTGCGATTGTGGCAAAACTAAATTTGGTAGATCCCCATTGACTTCTCCAGTTGGTTTCTCTAAATGGTATTTTGAAGTACGAAAATGAAAAATTTAGTGACCCATGTAACAACAACAACAAAACAAAAACTTGAGCAGCACCAAGTAGAGAAAGTATTCTACCTATCATTTCCTTTCAGAATGTAGACAATCATTACTCTCCACAACTTCCCATACTGTGTCATTCTGACTACTCTTTATCCTAATTGTGATCCAGTCACACAATCTTATTAGGCAGGTGATCATAGTTCTCCAAACTTCCTATATTTTGTTGCTTTATAAGTTTAACTCTTTACTGTCTCTCTTTATTCTTGTTCTTCCATCCATTTATTCATTCTCTATACACATGCAGGTTGTTTGAACCCAGTAAAGAGAAAATATAAAGTCATAATAATCACCTATTTTAATATTTCTAAAATCTAAGTGAACAAGATCAATCTAAATTGTCAAATTACAATTTCATTTTAATTAAAAGTTTATTTTAATATATTTTTTATATTAAATTGAGATAAACAAGTGTGTGTGTGTGTATATATATATATATATATATATATATCTCCGAGTGAGTACAGAACAAGAAGAGAAAAGAAAATTTTTTTCCCATCCATATATATATATATATATATATATATATATATATATATATATATATCACAAAAATTTCAATATTTAAATCCATTGGATAACCATTTCTATGAGGAAATCCTCACTTCTTCAGCAAAGGCAAAAACTAAAATTTTATTCATCCAAATTCAAATGTGTTATTTTATACGGGTAGAAGTAAAAAAAAAAATCATCCATACACAGGAAAATAAAACTGGGTGGGATTAACAATTTTTGAAGGTAAGGAAGAAGGGGAAAGCAGACAGATACCTCTGTCTCATATTAGAAGACTTACCCCTCCCCCATACAAGAGCAAAGAGTTTAAAAGTTAAAATTTAGCCATGTCAGAGGGATAGAAATGGTAGGGGGAACAGAAAGGAAAAAAGGGCGAACAGATGGCTGACTGGGAAGTAAGCTATGAAAAAAATTTCACTTAGAAATTAAAGAATACATCAATGTTGAAAAAAAAAAAAAAAAAGATTGAAAGATTTACCAAAGAGATTTTAGTTTAAATAAATAATGACTGGGACAAATGCTATAGAAAAATTTGGACATACAAATTTAAAATAAATCTTAAATTTTAAATTCAAAATATTAAATTTTAAAAAAAAAAGGTAGACCTCAAAAAGAATCCATTTCTATTAATGAGTACATAGACACACACACACAATTTAAATTTACTTAAAGGATATTGGAATTCATGAATTAAAATTTTAATTATTTTTAAAATTTAAGAAACTAAATTTATGGTGACTTAGTTTGAAAAGAACCAAATTAATAAATATATCTATTCTATAGGGCTCTGCTAAAAATTAACTAAAATTAATCTTTTTGTTTAAATTAAAAGGTAATATGGATTTAGGATTAAAAATAAAAAATATAAATAAATAAAATTTTAAGGTGGGTTCAACAAAGTTCTACACACATTTATACATACACACACATCTACACCCCATACATACATGTACGTACACACAAATCCTTACAAAAGTACATACGTATGTATATATAAGCACCCCACCCTTGCAATTATAACAAGGCACAGGGAAGTTATGAGTAATAGAGTCAGAAAAAAAAAAACAAAAATGGAAATAAGATTTGTTGCAAAAACAAAACAATTTTATAAAGGTGCAGGAAAAGTAAGGGCTAAAGAGTTGGTCTACAGGTTCTTACATGTTAAATGGTAGATATTTAGATAGGAAAAGGAAGAAGGAAGGTATCTATAAGGCTGGGATTATTAGTATTTAGTAGTTGGGTCTAAATTAACTAGCTTAAAAACAAGAAAAGAAAAGAAAAGAAAACTTAAATTATACTCAAATGTTTTAAGTTAAGCCTCAAGCAAGTATTTATTATATTAAAACATATTCTAAAGATAAAAATACAAAAGGAATTAAAGACTATTCCAGAAATTTATATATATATATATATATATATACACACACACACACACACACACACACACACACACACTCCCGATCAAAAATTTAAGACCACTTAAAAATCTTTAAAAAGAATTTTTTTTTTTTTATGGATAGATTTTAAACTCCTACCACTTAAGGTTACCAATACTACAATCTAAAAGGTTATGGAAACAAAAAGCTACATTCCAAACATTTTATTTAGAAATTTACATTTTTATAAAATGAGGCGATTTACACATGATCAAAATTATAAGACCAGAAACAAAAATTCTACAAAATTGTACAAAAAGTGTATGAAAAGTGTATGAAAACATTCAACAACCAAATTTAATAATGAGTTCTACCTCCATTGCTTTTGATGACTTCAAAAATTCTGTCGGGCATGCTAGAAATAAGCGTTTCCATTAAGGTGCGGAGGATGTTGCTCCAGCTTCTGAAGATGGCTTCATGAAGTTCATTTTTTGTTGAATATTGTTTGCCATTTGATAAACATCTCTTGTCATCCATCCTCAAACATTTTCAATTGAGTTCAAGTCTGGTGAGCATGCAGGATGTCCCAAGATATGGACACCATTTTCTTGTAGAAAGGTCAAGGTCTGTCTTGCAGTGTGGATTGCAGCAAGTTTTTGTTATGCCAATATCGTTGGAAGCCATCAGGACCATCTAGATTGATTTTTTTCTCATCAGAAAACAGGACTTTCTTCCACTTCTCAACGTCCCATGTTTGGTATTCATGACCAAACTAAGTGGTCCACCTTGTGACGTGGAAGTAGCCGAGGAATTTGTTTATGCTTTTTATTTACCATGCCTTTTTGTTGTAAGTGTCGTCTGATGGTTTACGGGACTGCAATCAGCTTCTGTGACTGCCTTAATTTGACTAGAAGAAAGTCCCTCGTCTTTCATAATAACCCGTCTTCTTCTCCTACTCAATGCAGGAGAAATTTTTTGGGGCCTACCAGAGGATTTTGCTTTTACATAATTCTCACTGTTCTTTAGAAAGTTGCAAATCACAGTTTTAAGGCGATTTACCTTAGCTGCGATCGCCTGCTGTGATAAACGTTGCTTATGGAATTCTAGAATTTGAGAACGCGCAACTTCGGTAAGTTTGCTTTCTTTAGGCATGGTAACACCTTTACGCAGTGATTGCTAATCTCTAACTGAACTAAAAACATTGGAATTACCATAGATCTAACAATTTATACCCCTGGTCTTATAATTTTGATCATGTGTAAATTGCCTCATTTTATAAAAATGTAAATTACTAAACAAAATGTTTGGAATGTAGCCTTTTGTTTCCATAACCTTTTAGATTGTAGTATTGGTAACCTTAAGTGGGAGAAGTTTAAAATCTATCCGTAAAACATTTATTATAGACATTTTTATTGGCTACACATATTTGAGTTACAATCTTTTTCTTTATTTTCTTGGTTTAATTTCCTTTTACTGCATGTGAGTGGAAATTAACACAAAAAGAAAAATCAACCACCTGTAAATAATACAACATTAAAAAGAAGTCAACACAGAAGCAATCAAAAAACTGTAATACCACTCACATGCCAAAATATTAAATTACAACAAGGTCCACACACACACACACACACATTATATATATAATAAAAACTCAAAGACAACAGCAGTTTGAAATTAAGCCCTGACAATTGAAAACATAATGGTGCCTTCACAAAACTTCAAAGTCAGTATGACTGGTTAGTCAAGTGTCAAACCTTTTCAAATTAACCCTATTGACACTATATCAAGCACTTTACAACAAAAAACCAGCTTGCCAAAATATTCTTATATCAGTAAACCACTGAGGAAAAAAAAAAATCTTGGCACTAAGCATTATCACAACACAACACAAATAGATAAAAAGCAAAAAGGTTTTGAGATTTGAATCCATATTAAAGATATAAAAGAGTTCAGAAATAAAATCAAAGTTATTAGATCAATTATAGAGAGATTCAAAAAATAAAATAACTCTCATCTATAGAAGTTTTAAATTATTATAAAAGGTCAAAAGATGTTTCAAAGACATAGCGATAAATGCCTTCAAATTTTTTTTTTTTTTTTACGACAATCTTAGAGATGAGGGAAAGTATGCACAACAGAGTTCAAGGTCAGTTTGTGCTAAGTGACTTCACTCTGCATATTTTAGCTGTTGTCATAGCAACGGTCCTGATTATTTTTTTTATCAGACCTTGTACACTAAACAAATGTCTTTTTGTTAACACTTAAGGTGTTAAAAGTGAAAAAAAAAAAAGTTATTAAAAGAGTCAATTCAGTAGCAAAACATAAATGGATGAATAAATAAGGTGCTTGCAAGATGTTAATTACAAGGCTTCAGTGTTGAGTATTAAATGAAACAACTTCAATTCTAACAATATACTTGGTCTCATATTTCAAAATCCAACAAAAAATATAAGCATGACTGGAAAAAAAAAAAAAAAAAAAAAAAAAAAAAAAGTGAGAGATTTAGGAAATAATTTACCAAGACATAAAAACCATCAATTACTATTGTAATATACAAAGAAAAATACAGACACCAAATACAGAACTTTATCATTTTCTGGTAAATGGTACTGATTGTGTTTATTTTTTTTTATGACTTATCAATCCCTTGTGGGTAATTTAAAAAAAGATATTTTGGATTGTAAAAAAATAATGCTTTTTCTGTGAGTGAATATAGCATTCTTAAAAAGAATAAATGATTTTTCCAAATAATAGTAGTCTATTTAACCCATAGTTGAAGGGAGAATATAGATTCATACCTTTCTCAAAGGTATTTGCAAATAAGTAAATATGATGAACCCAACTTTGATTTCAGATTTCACATTCCAAGCCCCTACCCAAACATTCTAAGTAAATAGGAAATATTTAACAAGTTTAACAATGTGATAAAAGACTATAATTGTGAAATATCAAGCAGTATCAAACTCACCTGCAATTGCTTGCAAACCATTTATTTTGGGGTGCAAATTTTGGAGTAGATTGTGTAGTTTAATTATGTCTCCCCATATTGATCTCCAAAAAATAAACAAATCATCTAGATATCTTTTCTATGATTTAGTAAATTCTGTTATGTTTTCCCCATATTTGTGTCCTATTTGGTTGTATAGTTTTTCCTCTAATATGGTAGTGTGAGTGTTGCATATGTTGATGTCATTTTTGTTCCAATCACGGTCATTGTTTGAATATTGTTTTGGTTGTTAAATTGGAATGAATTGTTGTCTGAAATTAATTCTTTACTCCGCATAAGTTTCTTTGTGAACCATGTGCGAAGTATTTCAGGATATTTTTCAATCCAAAATGTAATGGCCTGTTTACCTAATTCATGGGGTATGTTGCTGTACAAGTTGTTCACATCAAATGTTACCTGGATTATACCTGGATCTACTTTTAGTGGCATGAAGCTTAGGAATTTTTTTGTTCTTGGATTGATGCTTTGTGCTTGATCTCTGTATCTTTGGGAGTCTGTAAAAATTACTACTTTTTGATACAAAGTCTGTAAGAAAATCTCTTTTTTTTTACTATTCTACTGTGTGTAAAGCAGAGTTTTTTTTTTATAAAGATATTTTCATCAATATTATGGTTGATTAAACTGTAGTTATTTTCATCACCTAGCATATCTTGAATATTTGTTTTATACTAAGTTCTATCCATAAAACTACATCACTGCCCTTGTCTGCTTCCTTTATTATTATGTCATTGTTCTCATGAATGTTTTCCAATGCTTGTTTTTGTTTGTGTGAAGGGGGGGGGTGTTGAAAGTTTGTCTCAGAGTTCTTCAGAGAATATGTTCATTTGAATTATTTTCATTTGAAAAATAGATTTGTAAGTTTTCTGGCCAATAAAAAGTAAGCAATTCTCAAAACTGAGAAGAATTTAACGAGCCAGTGTAAAAAAAAAATAAACCCAGCAAACACATCTGCATATCAACCTTCTGACCTGTTCACCAACCACTTATCTGTATATACAGTGTTTTCAGCCGTCAGAAAGACAAACGAATCTCAATATGCCAGAAATTTATATGCCTGCAGTGAGTCAACTTTGGACTCAAAACACATGTAGCAACACAAATGTAATTATGAACACGGAATGTATTAATACAAAAGATAACAACAACAGACTAAACTATCACCCGGTTCACACTCCACCCACGTCTATTGAACAGGTGTAGAGGCTCATCCCTTGTTCCCTGTTTAGAACGTGGTTTCCGGCTTTCTCTCTTCTAATCTTTTCACTCTTACATAGCCCCTGGCACATCAGTGGCGTTACCGCCTTGCTTGGGGCGATATGATTAAAAAAAAACACAACAAATTTACAATAAAACAAAACGTTCAAGACTTCACTTTTATCACACACACACACACACACACACACACACACACACACACACACACTTCATGCAGATGGAACTAGTCAGCCTGGGAGGATAGTCCATCTAAGAGAAGAATAACTGATTTTAAATCTCCGTTGCCTTGCTGTCATGCCTAATCATAAAAAAAAAAGCTTTGGGAGTAAACCAGAGCTGGAGTCCCTAAAAGAGTCTGATATATTTCAACTTGCAACTCCTTTAATGGTACCAAGCTGTATTAGACTACCTTTCTCTTGGATAACATTGGTGCTGTGGAGAGGGGAGATGTGCTGCATGGACAACTACTGATCTCCCATAAAACCCTGTACCCTGTAGAGGACACTCCCGCATGTTGGTAAAACATGGGAAGCAACAACAGTGACATTGACAGAAAGTGTTTTCACATGCCTTCATTACAATTAAGACCGATATTTCCATGTCAGGCTGTACAACCATAACAGATGCTGTGCCACCATCAGTAATTGATACATAACTCTCTGGGTACAGATCCTTGGTCTCTCAAGACTGGTGGATACCATATATAATGCACAGGATGATTGATGTCATTTAATATTTTTATTTAAAAAAAAAACAAAAACAAAAAAAGAAATACTTAAACATGTATCCACTTAACAACTTTAACAAAACGTAATAATAATAAATATGAAAGCCGGTTATTATTTTAAGAAGTAAAGAAGTACAAATAAAAAAATTTTTAAATCGACAACTTTCCCCATTTCACAGAAACAGCTGTTACACACTTGTCTTTCCTTCCTTCTTTCTTTCATGTCTTTCTACGCAATCAAAATGGAGTAGCCAATTATTTAAGCAGTATTAGCAGGAAGCATTAAAAGACTTCTATCTTCCCTTTTTCCTTTCAAATCAAACCCCTGTATTATGAACATTTTTCTTAATAATTTTAAAATAATTCAGCAGACAATGTTATTTATGGTAGCTGGATTTTTGGCGATTGTCTTACTCGGTTTTTGTCGTTCAATACTGTGTCTGTAAAACGAAACTTTTATCACAGTCACCAGTTTCTTGGCCTTTTCACCATTTACCTCATCTCTCCACTTTAACCAAGATCAAAGTGTAATATCTGTTCTTAGCATAATCTGATTCTCTTTTATCTTTCATTTTCTCACTGAAACCATGTAGTGTCTTTTCCCAGACACCCACAGGATAAAAACAAAGTAGTCCATCATGTAGAATTGGCAAGGCGTAATGGCCATGCTAACTATCAAAGGGAAGAACAAGTACAATTATTATATTTTCATTTGAGGAATGGCCCAACAACAAATGTGCAGAAGTAGAAAGATTGAGCAGGACTAATAAAGCAGACATGCATAAAGGAATAAGAGAACTGACAGGACAAAAAAACCTACTCCTTAACAGGATGTATAAAATCCAAGGATTGAATGATCATATCGGAGAAAGAGGAAATACCCCAGCGACAGGAAAAAGTTAGAAAAGATCTTTTCCATGACAAGATTGAGCAACTGATAACACACAAAGATGAGGACGGACCAGAAATATTAAAGTCCAAAGTGGAAGATGCAATGGCCAAACTGAATAAAAACAAAGCAGCTGGTCCAGATGGCATTGTAATAGAGACACTGACAGCCCTGGGCGAATTCGGCATAGAGAACATTGCAGAAATAAATGAAATTTATAACAGTGGTGTAATACCGGACGACCTAAGCAAGTCCATTTTCATAGCACTGTTTAAGAAGCCAAGTGCAAACAAGTGCAAAATCCACCAAACAATCAGTTTGATGAGCCACATTACAAAACTCATCATCTGAATCCTGATGAATAGAGTGAAAATCAGGCCAGAGATAAGACAAGAACAGTGCGAATTCGTCAAAGACACTGGGATAAGGAACGCTATATTTAGGATGTTATCTAAAAGAGCAATACAAATGAGAAAGGACGTGTACCCATGTTTTATTGATTATGCAAAGGCATTTGACAAAGTACACCACAAAGAACTGATAGAAATGCTCAGCAACCTCAACATATTTGGGAAAGACAGGAGAGTAATCAAAAATCTCTACTGGCAGCAAACCACTAGCATATGGACAGGCAACGAATTCAATAAATATAGAGAGATAGAAAGGGGCATAAGACAAGGACGTGTCTTTTCACCAAATTTATTCAACTTGTACAGCGAGACTATTCTGAGAACTCAAAGTTATACCAGGATTCATCATTGGAGGCTACAATCTGAACAATATAAGGTATGCAGACAATACAGTGCTGGTAGCAGACATGAAAAGGAAAGTACAAGACCTCCTACAGAAGGGTAGCTGAAGAGAGTGACAAGAAAGGACTATAAATAAACTGCAAGAACACCAAATATATGGTCATCAGCAAAATGAGCAGCCCAAAATGTCAAATACGGGTAGGAGATACTAAAATCAAGCAGGTGCAAAAATTGGGAAAGTACCTGAGAAGACTGAAAGTGCGACACAGAGATCCGAAGGTGAATTTGCATGGTGAAGAACGCATCCCACAAGCTGAGGAGAGACAGGAAAATTTCACTAGAAACAAAGAAGAGAGAACTGGATTGCTATGTGATGTCAGTTCTTCAATATAGCAGTGAATACTGGACAATTTTTATTGAAGATGAAGGAAAAACTTAAAGCAACTGAAACGTGGTTTTACAGAAGGGTGCTGTGGATATCATGGATTGAGCATGAAGAGTTTTTGGAAAGGATGGAAATGAAAAAGAAATTAATACTGAGCACCAGGAAAATACAGCTAAAGTTCCTGGGACATGCAATGAGGAAGGAGGGCTTGGAGAATCTGATACTAACAAACCAGATAGAGGGAAAGAGAGACAAGGGAAAACAGCATGTAACATACTTGACAGACTTGAACAGGTGGATGGTAGAGCAGGGATTGCGTGATGTAACAGGAGAAAGTGTGCTAAGAGCCACCAGGGATAGGGAGACATGGAAGGCCATGATCACCTATGTCATGAAAGGAAAGGCACATAGAAGATGAAGAAACAAAAGCTTTTGTTACTATTTATATTTAGACTACTGTCCTCATCTTGTTTTTATTATTTTGGCCATTGTAATGTGCGTTGTGGCACAGTGGATATCGGCTCGGAACGAGAAATCGGGGAACCGAGTTTGAATTCCAGTTGAATTCCTTGCATTCACTTACGTGCAAATACCCTTGGGAAAGGTATTAAACCGACTCTTCCCTCCAGTTATGGGTTAAATAATAGGACGGATTGGGTTCTGTAGCCTTGGTCGGCAACCAGTCTACCGCAGAAAGCAATGGCAACCTACTGCGGGATAATCTTCTGCCCAGTCAGTCATGCCTCTTTCGAGACATGATCGCCCAAAGCGTGTATCGCGCATGGCACTAAACTGACTGACCCTCCAGCCTTCCTTAGGTGTTTATCAGGGTAACCTACAGGGAATTTTGAATTGAACCTTTATTTAATCTACAGCAGCAGACTGTTCTCATTTCATTGCTCATGTCTAGGGATATCATTTAGTTATTATATTTAGCACTGTTCAGTTATTGACTGTTTCCACTAAGAGCTAGTACACAGGGATTGAACTCACAACCTAATTCACAAACACTTTTACCCACAAGGCCATTGTCCTGTTGGACAAATACTAGAATAAACTTAGAGCTTTAAATCCAACCATCATTGCTGATTAAGCTACCACTGCCCTATTTTTCTTGTTTTTTTTGTTTACTGCTGCTGTTGAAAACTTGCTGTTATTTGTCTGTCTTTTTTAACGTTACCTATATCATACTTATTTCTATGCTAGGCCTACCAAGGAAGCCCTCATAGCTCAGCATATGTGCCAATTTTTTCAAATGTCTAATTCTCCAGTATTCTCCTCTGCCCAGTTATTTTCACTTCATTCCACAAGGGGTTGTCTGTCAATCATCACAGGCAACCTCTCCTGCCTGCCATAAGCATGGACCATGCAAGTCTCTCTGCGAGCAATACACTGCGCCTCCTCAGCCTTAATCTCTCTTCTGATCTCAAATGGAACCACTACATTGAGTCCATAGCTAAATCCACTGCTAAGAAGGTTGAGTCACTGTGTCGGGCCAGGATGTTTTTCCCGCCTGAATCCATCCTGCATATATACAAATCAACCATTCGTCTGTGCATGGAATACTGCTGCCATATATGGTCAGGTGCCCCTGCTGTTCATCTCAGTGTTCTCGACAGGCTCCAAAGGAGAATCAGTAATGTGATAGTTGGCGGCTCGACTACAGTCACTTCCCCACCGACAAGATGTGACCTCCCTTTGTCTGTTCTATAAATACTTTCATGGCTTCTGCTCCAACGAACTTAAGTCACTGGTGCCTCTGCAACAGGTGTTTACTCGTGCAACCAGATTGGCAACTGGGTCCCACCCATTCACAGTTAGATTAACCAAATGCAGATGACAATTCTACTCCTGCAGCTTCTTCTCTCGCACTTCCTGCCTGTGGAACTCTCTTTCATATTCTTGCTTTCCTGATGGCTACAACCTCCAGGAATTTAAATGCAATGTCAATACTCATCTATTAACCACTTGACTAGTTCTTTCACCACTCTGTATATCCTTTCCTTTCTCTCCACCTTTGCAACTGTCATCACACCTGTATTCCCATCCTTCTCTTGCTCCTTTCTAACTGGTTCGTCTTCCTCTTCACTCTCTTCTAATTAATCTTTTTACTCTTACGTAGCCCCCTGCACATCAGTGGCATTACCGCCTTGCTCAGGGTGATATGATTAAAAAAAAAAGAAAGAAAGATGTGATGACCACTCCTTTCTCGCCATACATAATCAGCCATGCTTGATTTGGTTTCATCACTCACTATGGCTTTTTGGTGTTCGTCTGGTTTTACTTATTGCTTGATTATCCATTTTTAAAAACATAAAATACAGAATCAGACTACTTTTGCTAAATACATTAAAAGAAATATGTTAATTTTTATAGCATGGTACAAAACCTGTCTTTTTTTTTTTTTTTTTTAAATAGAGGAAATCATGTGTGAATCCAGACACCTGGCAGAAGGAAGCAAGCAATTGTTTAAACCACTGTGCACTGTGTCACCAGCTGTTTTTAAAAAATAATCTAATTTTTGTCTGTCAATACCTCTATTATTTCATATTATTGAGATTGCATAAAACTGATTTGTTTTTTTAATAAAATGTTTTCCTATCAGTGCCAAATTAACCTAGTAAACATATGCTACAGGCTCTGTATTTTCAATGGTCACACGTTAAATATTTGCAAGTTTTCTAATGAAACCGACATTGTGTACATTTACATGTTGGGGTAGGAACACCTTTAATTATTTATAATTTCAGGTAACATATCAAAGCCATTAAATCTACTTAAATATCTTGTTAAAATTATTTGCCTCATATTTTCCAGGGTTTGTCTATTATGTTGATAGAAGTAATTTAGGATTTAATATTTGTGTGCACATATATATTTAATTCAGGACCCTTTTATAACATGTCTCACACTATTTTAATCTTGCCCTGTTTTTATATAGTTTGATTCACTTTAAAAATTTTTCATTTTTGAGAAACATTAATTTTAAGAGGAAATGAATGAATTGAGTAACACGTGTCTATCCATGATTAGCTTAGAATACCAACAAAATGAAATGTGAATGATGATAACTAAGTCCAAAGCACAGTAGTTTTTATGACTGTATAGAAAATAAAATTTATAAACCCTTATAAGAAATCAATTGCTGTGTACAACTGAAAAATAAAAACTCGGGATCAAGTGCTATTTGGGTGGAAGTTAGGAAGTTCCAGTTGCAGGTTTACATAATCAGGCTGTATAATAGAATAGTCTGCGGCAAGTCATGTGTTGTAATAGTGATAAGTAAGGTGGTAAAAGTGAGTGAATTTTTGCTGGCAGAAGGGAAGATTTAGACCTTTAGCTCCTCATGAGAAAAGACAAGTAGTAGTGAAGAAGCTACAGTACAGCTGAAGGAAAGTTTATTACTGGTTCTAAAGTAGGCATTCAATTTAGCATATATATATATATATATATATATATAAAATGCAGAACTGTGCTCCAGTTATATCTTGCAGTAGGGTGAGATTTAGCACCCCCCACTACATAGGTGGGCAAAATTCTGTTTCACAGTTTAGGCAAGCATAAAGTTTTAACCAGTGCCAAAATTATGCATGAAAGCATATCCAAAGATCATTATTGAAGCAAAGATTGGATAATGATCCTTGAATATAATTTGCTTAGATCATCTAAGTTATATAATCAGGAAAAGATATTTTAGGCTAGAGTAAGTGACTTAAATTTAAAGGAAAATGTTTTACTGAATACAAAAAAATTTAAATTCACAAAGTATTAGTTTGGTTGTTTAGCAATATATCAACCCATATGGGTCATTTAATGCCAAAATCTAAAAATGAAAATTTAAACTTTGTAATTCATTTTCATGATTTTTATTTTTATTTTTTTAATGTAAGCCATGTCTTCAATTTTACTATAAAATGTATTGACTGCAATCTTGCTACAAAAATGTATTGCAAGTCATTTTACTATAAAATGTATTACTGGTATTTTTACTATGAAAACATACGACAGCAACTAAGAGGTGATTCCACGTTCAACAAAACCACCAATCTCTCAATTAGAAGCCTTGCTGATGAATGCAATTTGTCATACCCAGAATGAAAGCTATTAGTTTGTGGGCGCCAGAAAAATGGTACATGTCACAAACTTTAAATTAAAGAGTAAATATATAAAACAATTTGGAAAATTTTTATTTTGACATGTTTCACTGGTGAACCAAGGTCATTGGAAAAACATGTCAAAACACAAGTACATGAAATTGTCATATTTACTATTCTGTCAGATTATTCTACTAAAAGTGACTGATCCTTCAATAACAGTATGTTTGGATTTCATAGTTGTGTTGTCATATCCTGCTATGGCAACATAAACAACTTTGAGTGAAATTAACAATAAGGATACTACAGTTGAGAGGCTTTGAAAAAGAATGAATGAGAAGTAATATTAATAATGCAGGGTGCTAAAAGTTAGTAACAGAAATTCCTGTCAAATGCAAGCGTTTCAAATTAGATTTTAGGCAGTGTTGTTTGTAATGGTGGGAATAAGATTCTTTGATTTTTTTCCCTTTTAAAAGATTTGCTTACAACTAATAAAAGGCTAGAAGATACACAGGAAAATAGAATTTGAAAGAGCATTTCCCCGATTGTTGACAAGTTAAGTACTTTGACTATTATTAGATACTTTTTAGTATCTAAATCAATTTTTATCCATCTTGAAAAGAAATTTAAACATTATTGACTAATATAAATGGAAAGGCTTAATGTATTGTGGTATCAATGAGGATTTCATTTTATTAACTTATTTTTCTTCATTATGAAAGATAATGTATTTGTAATCTTATTAAGTTCATTTAAATATACTATAAAACTAGATAAAGGTAAAAATGTGATGTACACATATCCCAGGTGGGAATGGCTGAGCTGCTTTAAAAATCAGAACTCAAAATCCTAACATTTTTACTTATGTTTGAACAACAGGTATGGAAAAATATGCCAAGAGACAAGCCACAATGCATTTGTAATTATAAGTAAAATGTGCTTAAATACATAAAGTCAAGGCAGACGCAGAAAAAAAACAAAACAAAAAAAAAACGAGTGGATAACTGAAGAGATTCTCGACATAATGCAAAGGAGACAAAATATAACCCCAAGACATGGAGGAGAATACAGGAAACTACACAGAGAGATAAGGAACAAATTCAGACAGGCTAAAGAGGCATGGCTCAACAACAAATGCATAGAAGTAGAGAGACTGAGCATGACCAATAAAGCAGAGATGCATAAAGAGATAAGAGAACTGACAGGACAAAAAAACCTGCTCCTCAACAGGATGCATAAAATCCAAGGATGGAACAATCATATTGGAGAAAGAGAAATACTCCAGCGATGGGAAGAGTATATAAAAGATCTTTTTTGCGACAGGAGAGAACAACAGAGAATACACGAGGAGGAGGAGGAATGGAAATATTAAAATCCAAAGTGGAAGCTGCAATGGCCAAACTGAACAGAAACAAAGCAGTTGGTCCAGACAGCATCATAATAGAGCTGCTGATAGTCCTGGAAGAATATGGTGTAGAAAAGATTACCGACATAATAAACAAAATTTATAATAGTGAAATAATACCAGACAACCTATGCAAGTCGACATCTATAGCATTGCCGAAGAAACCAGGTGCAAACAAGTGCGAACTACACAGAACTATCAGCTTAATGAGTCACATTACAAAACTGTCAGAATCCTGATGAATAGAGGAAAAAGCAGAATCAGGCCAGAGATAGGACAGGAACAGTGCAGGTTCATCAAAGACACTAGAACAAAGAATACCATATTCATGATTAGGATGCTCTCCAAAAGGGCAATACAAATGATGAAAGAATTATACCTATGTTTTATTGATTATGCAAGGCATTCGACAAGATATGACACAAAGAATTGATGGAGATGCTCGGCAGCCTCAACATTTTTGGGAAAGACAGCAGAGTAATCAAGAATCTCTACTGGCAGCAAATGGCCTGCATACAGACAGGTAACGATTTCAGCAGATTTACAAAAATTAGAAAGAGGAGTAAGACAAGGATGTCTTTTCACCGGATCTGTTCAACTTGTACAGCAAGAATATTTTGAGGACCCTAGATGACACGCCAGGATTTGTTATTGGAGGCCACAACTTGAACAACATAAGGTATGCAGATGATACAGTGCTGATTGCAGACACAGAAAGGAAACTACAAGACCTCCTACAGAAGGTATTGTTGGAGTGTAACAAAAAAGGACTACAAATAAACTTTAAGAAAACTGGGTGCATGGTCATCAGCAAAAGGTGCAACCCAAAATGCCAAATACAGGTGGGGGGATACCAGAATCAAGCAAGTACAAAAATTTAAATACCTAGGAAGTGCTCTAACAGGAGATGGAAAGTGTGACACAGAGATCCGAAGGCGAATTGGCATGGCAAAAGACACGTTCCAGAAGCCGAGTAAAGTACTAACACACAGGAAAATTTCACCAGAAACAAAGAAAAGAGTGCTGGACTGCTAGGTGATGTCAGTTCTTCAATATGGCAGTGAATGCTGGACAATATCATCGAAAATGAGGACAAAACTTGAAGCAGCGGAAATGTAGTTCTATAGAAGGATGTTGCGGATATCATGGACTGAGTATGCAAGCAACGATGAGGTGTTGGAAAGAATGGCAACAATAAGGAAATTAATACTGAGCATCAGGAAGAGACAACTGAATTTCCTGGGACATACAATAAGGAGAGCTTGGAGAACCTGATACTGACTGATCAGATAGAAGGAAAAAGAGACAGAGGAAGGCAGCGGATAACATGTTTGCAGGGCCTGATCAGGTGAATGACAGAACGAGGGTTGTGAGGGGTAACAGGAGCAAACATACTAAGAGCCACAAGGGATAGGGAGATGTGGAGAACCATGATCGCCTACGCCCTGAAGAGACAAGGCACATAGAAGAAGAACCAAAGCGGAAAACTCATCAGAACAATTACTATGAAAAATATTTATAGAAAAGGCACAAGGAAGTTAGTTACATTACAGGTTTGGGAAAGTGACTGAAGCTATGATCTCAGTTCAAGACCAATAACCAATTTTTCTTTGTATTTAACTAGAATCTCTAAATCTACCAAATGTAGAAACACTAAACTAGATATGGTAGCAATATTTGAAGCATGGACAAATAATAGATTTATAGATATGTAAGAGATTCTGGCAAGAAAAATTATCTAGCATGATACAGTGACCCAACTTTCCAAGCTTCAGTCCTAGCAATTGATTCAATATAGTCTTTCCACTTTAGGTCCATAAAAAATATTAGCCTGTGAAGGTGCAATGAGTCACTCTCCTGCAGATTAGCTATCGCCATGCTGATGGAGAAGAAGAAGAAAAAGCTTCACTCAGATGATTAAAAGAAACCGCTTTTGTTTTGAGGGATCAAAATTAACAAATTTCTTATCCCAGTAAAGCAATAGTAGGTCATTTTTTTTTAGATTAGCTGCAAATTTGTCCTAATTGAACTGATCAGTTGTGTTATCAACATAAATACAGAGTTGAGAACTGATACCATGAAGATGGTTGTTGATGAAAATTAGGAACGACATATAGAGAACCCTGGGGAACAAGATCTAAAAGAGTGGCAGTTCAAGACAACTTTCATTTTGCAATTTGATAAGATCGAATCAGTTCAAAAATCCACCCAGAAATAACATAACCGTTTAACTTGTGAAAAAGACCAGCATGTCAAACCCTGTTAAAAGCCTTTGAGATATACCAAACAACAACCCAAGTTTCACCATTCTTATCTAAATTTTCATAGACTCTTTCAGCAATAACCATCAAAAGTTGTCCGACAGAAGCGAAAGTCATACTGCTTATCTAAAAGGAGACTGTGGCGAAAGAACAGACTTTCGCCTCGTAGAGCAAAGCATGCAAGAATTTGCCTCATGTGTAGGCCCATAATTTAGGCAAGTGTTGCCAAGATGCCAGAGAAAGAAACATGGCTGCCTCTCACAAGACTAGACGTGACAAAAAGAGGTTCGGAGGCATGTTCCATCTATATGAGTGGTTGCTCATGCTGATTGGCTTGACCAGCCAATCAGAAACCAACCAATCAAAAACAACCTTGTGCAATATAACTCAGCATTGCCTAAGATGGAGTTGGCAGAAAAAGATCTAACTGTAGAGAGAGTGATTCAAAATCAAAACTTGAAGGAAGGAATTTGCTGCAACTCTTACAGAGACCATGTGAGATGAGCTGCTTAACCAATTCAGAATTGATTAGTCTCTCTAGTATCTTGCAAAAAAAAAAAAAAAAATAAATAAATAAATAAATAAATAAAAAAAATCAATATTTTCCTAATTAGAAGGCTAAAACAGTTTGCTGGAGTTCTTAAAGACTAAAGCTACAGAAGAGGATTTCTTTAGGAATATTGCAGGGATATCATCAAGTACATATGCTTTGTGAAGATCCAGTTTAAACCATAAATGAAGTTTCACTCAATAGATTCAGTTCTAAGTGGAAAGTCAGATAAAAATACTTTAAAAGAGTTAAGAGTAGAATCGGAAGAGAATTTACAAACAAAATATTCTGCTTTATCAGCAAAAGAAGTTAAACACCTCAGATTGAGGAGATATAGAAAACTTACTCTTCAAGCTATTATAGAGCTGCTGTCAGTAGTCACAAGAACTGAACTTGTTAAAGGCTATACTAGGTACCAACACTAATTTTTGATACCAGTGGTAAAAAAAAAAAAAAAAAAAAAAAAAAGAAGCTTTTTTAAAGCATTTATTTTAGCCTTAATTAAAAATATTTTCAGTAAGTAAAATACTCTGGTGAATTTTAAACATATTATATTGATTGGAATTCAGTTTTTTTAAAAAAAAATTTTTATGAAATAGCTGCTTAGCACTCTTTTTTCGTAGTCTTTCAATGCAATGTAATTCTCTGTATTGAAAAAAAAAAATCTTCGAAAATTAAAATGTACTTTTCTGAAACTGAGGAATATTAGCTGATTTAAAGTATAATTCATCTGATTTGAAAAAGTATTTACTTTAAGTTTAAAATGACAGTATTTTTAAAACAAAACAGTAGCTGTTTTTTTTTAACCGACATCACTTGTTTTACATAATTGATGTGGTGTTGACAGATTTTGATATGATTGTTCTATTGAGAATTTATCCATATTAATCTGAAGAAAAAATTATTTTCGATTAATAATGAAATTTCATTTTTTTTTCTTGCTAATTTCTATGTGTACTTTAAAAGGTCATGTTTCAGGGTTTCTTCTTACAGGAAAAAAAAAATTGTACAATTATCGCCATCTGTCAACAGTAGGATGGAAAGGTCAAAAAGTTGAACTCTGTGTTTAAGAAATAGTTTTAAATTTCAAGCTATAAATAAGTAATACTTGTGTAAATCAGATTAATTTGACATTAAATTTGCTAATTTTTCACAAATCACGTGTCACAGATGTATATTTTATTTTTGCATGACTTTTAAAACCGAGAATTAACTTTTGTTTACAAATGTGACACAATCAATTGCATAGCTGAAAAAATTGAAAGATTAAAAAAAAAGATTGAAAAATTTTAGATCCTAATCAATAATTTCTGTTTGAAATAAAGAGTATTTTGCTCACTGGAAATAGTAAATTTAATCATTTAGCTTTCAGTTAAAAAAAAAACTAAAAAGTCTCAAGAAAATTTTTTCTAAATTTAAGTATTGATATGAATGCAGGTACCTACTCTACTCAATGGAAAAACAGCCCCTCCCCCCAACGAACTTTTTCCATCAAAATGTTTATAAGAGGGAAGAACAAAGTATTTCTTAATTATTTAAAAAATTTAATCCCTTCACGTTCAAAATTTTGGTAAAATATCTCGTTTTGATTTTAGCGGGTAACCAGTTACTAGAGTTTTCCAAAAACGTAATTGACTCAGTTTACTTTTTTTTTTTTCCTGTGACAAAAAGACAAACAATTTGGAAATTCTTGCAATGAATAATCAAATAATTGTCGGATTTTAATGATACGTTCAGGATTTATTCACAAATAAATGAAATTATTGTTAATTTTTTTTTAACATCTGTTACCCCCACTCCACGTAAATTCATGAAATTTAATTTAAGAAATTAAATTTTTTTGTTGCGAATAATTTGTTTTATTAGTTAAACCGCAGGACTCATTCGGGAATGTAATTAGTCTATTATTTCTTTGAAAATTTTTGCTTTTATTTCCGAAAATCTGCTCCTAATAATAATAATAAAAGATATTAAAATTTGATACCGAACCGGAAGAAAGTAATGCAGAATTTTACAAGAATTATTATTTAAATTAAAAACAAAAACAATAGTGTCCTTAAGTTTTAAAAACAAGCTTTACAAGTAAAATGAAAATATCAGTTTTTTTTTTTTACTTTTATTTTACGATTCGGAGCTGATTTTCGGAAAAGGAGCAATTGTGTTTGGAAAAAAAAAAGGAAAAGAAAATTACAATTAGGATGAAAGATGGCTAAAAAGGGCGCTAAAATTGATTCCAATCAATAATATAGCTGATAGAGTACAGAGTATTTTGTTTCTTATTAGAATTGCAAGTAATCTTTTTAGGAATTTTAGCTTTCAATTAAAAGCTAAAAAGTGAAATAAAAGCTTCAAGGAAGCCTTTTCATTAAAAAATTCAATTTAAAACTTAGGTATCGCGAGAAAAGTGGAGGTCACATTCTCCAAGGTGTACTGCTTTTTGATACCAAGCATTTCCAAATCATGTGTTTTTGACTTGAACAAAGGCGATAACAATATTATAAAATTGTAGTAAATTACGTCAACTTTTTTTTTTAGTGAAAAACTGGAGGTACCTAGACGGTGCTTTATGCAGTTCCAGAAAAGAAAAATCCGACCATATTCTTAAATTAAGAATAAGATTCTTAATTTAAGAATATGGTCGGATTTTTCTTTTTTGTCTTCAGTTAAAAAAAAAAAAAAGATTTGAACATTTCATTCTTGCTCCCTAACAATCGAAAAACCCGAAAAATAAAGAATTTTTAATGCTTTTGAGATTTTTTAAAGATAAATAAAGTCCAGAAAAAAATTATCCTAAATCATGAAAAAATATTAAATTTCAATTGAAAAATCTCTTATAATGGACCTGTAGTGTACTTTGGAAGTTTTTAAACAGAAAAACAGGCTATTTCTTCATCAAGCAGACAACGATCGTTTCGCCAGAGAAAGAAGAAAATATTCTTTAATTATGAAAGATTAAGAATTATCGGGTTATTAGTAAAAACTATTTCAGAAGTGAATATTGAATAAATATTAATAAGAAAATAAAATAACAACAACAATAATAAAGAATAATAATTAATTTGTATAGTAGTAGATTTAGATTCAAATATGAGGAATTATGGGTTATCTCCCTTTGGTATTTATAATCTACCGCGGGTAAAGGAAAAAATCCTTTCTTATTTCGAAAAAATTGTAAATATCACTTCATTGCGAGGGAATAAAGACATTTACTTCGTGTCAAAGAGCAACCTCATTAGTATCTAAGGCACGAAAAAAAAAAATTAACTGCATTATCACATCTAATTCGTTTTACTGTAAGACGTCGATGTAAGTAGAAAGAAAATGAAAATAATTCAACTGTAACGAATACATTAATAACTAAAATAAAATGTCATCAACAATAAATTTGTTGAAAGATTTTTTGAGTTTCGAGTTTGTGTCTGTAACTGCGTCACTAATGGTAATTTCTTCTAACATAAAAAAAAACGAATAGCTTGATTTTTAAAAATTACAAGCAAATAAAATTGTGACGGCTATAAAGTTTAAATTTATTCACAACTAGCTAAGTAAATTCTTCTTTTAATTCCAGAATAAGTGCAAAAATAAAATATTAATTAATAAAAAAGATTTCTATAGCACAAATATACAATACAGGATGCGATTGACAAATTGTCGCAAAAATGAAAATAACAGTAACATTGTCACTGACATCTTACAGATATATTTACCGAAGTTGCTAAAATATCATGAACTAAAAGTTAAATTATTCAAAAATCATCATTGGCTTCAAGCACGGCCTCCCGATGATTTCGGAATCTTCTGCACCTCTTCTGGGCGGTCTACTTGTTTAAGTTGGTGAAATGTTGTTAATGTTGTCATACTACTTGGCTTCAGTTCATCTTTCTTTCGTTAATTACAGTCTTCTTGTTGGTCTCTCGATCAACTGAGCCCTATCAAGAAGGTTGCAGTCTGCTCACAGTTAGGTGACCAAAAGTAAGTTGTGGTGCGGTCACAGAAACTATTTGACAGCCATGACTAAGATCAGCTCGTGTGGCAAAGTGCAGAGTCCTGTTGCTAAAGAATGTCTAGACTCTAGACATAGGGTCTTTCAACAGCCACTCTCTTGACCCAGAATAGCACTACCGCCTCAAGGCAACCTCCATGTTGGGAGTCTGAGGCTCTAGGAATATTAATGGAGAAATAAGATCGCCATTACTTGTGACCACCATAGACTCATCTAACTTTCTGTATGCTCTGCACTGTCCTCATATTGACACCCGTTCTGAAATGTGTATATTATTGAAGCTTTCGGTGCGAATTCCAAGTTTCTGGCTGAGTAAATTGCGTCACGGTACTTTTTCTCACAGACGGTGCTCAACTGACCCTACTATACTGTGCAGTGAACAAAATAAAATAAATGCGCATGCGTGAAATTATAAAAATAAAATGGCGACAATTTAACCATCGCAACCTGTTCAGTTAATAAAAAGACTCCAGTAACTAGTAAATGAAGGTTTTTCCATTCATTCAGTTGTTTTCTAAAAATAAAAATGAATGAGTTTTTTAATTCTTGTAGATTTTGAAAAGCTTAATTTCTGAAAGAAACTAAATTAAATCCAGTTATGTTTTTTTTTAGCTAAAAAAAGAAAAAAATGTTTTAGGATTTCAACACAAGTCTTAAGTTAAGAAGTTAATGAAAATGATAGTTTTCTAAGAAAAACTTTTTTAGCTGCATCCCCTGGAGGAAAAAAAAAGTGTTTTTGGTAGAGTTTAAAAAAAAAAGAAAAAAAGTATGAAATTAAAACTTAAAAGAAAACGATTGTGCCAACGTAAACAACTTTTGACGTTGACACGTTAAAATTCCAGACAAGAAACTCCTGTCTTTTTCCCTTTTTCAGTCGGATGAGGATTTAAAAAAAAAAAAAAATCCTTTCCAGTCACTTCCCCACCTTTTTTTTTCTTCTTAAATTTCAAAGAAAAAATTTAAAAATATGGAAAACAAAAGATAGTTTAAAATAAATAATTTGAATTAAATTATACAAATAAATAATTTTCGGACAAATCGACATCTGAATGGGTCACACATCCAAACTTTGTGTACACTTACACACATACCACAAGACTCCTTGTTTCTCTTTCAGATTGAAGAAAGATTTGAGATATGATAAAGGATCTTATAAATTAAAAAAAAAGATTATGCAGAAAGAAAGTACCACATAATTATCAATTTTATTGCGATCTGGTATCCAGGTATTTCCATACGATTTTTGCGAACAAGACTATCCTTTTTTGAAGGGGGGGGGGTTACAACAAGGTACTTTTTAAATGCTTAAATTTTGTGAAATCTAAACGGAAATTTGCTTTAAAAAAAAAAAAAAAAAAAGAAAAGAAAAGAAAAGAAAAAGATTTATTTTTTTTCTCCTAAAAATAAACTAACAGGAAATACCTTTTTTTTTTTTATTGACTTTTTTTTAGGGGTTAAATGGGGAGGCAAAAATTATTTCGTAAAATAGAGGAGCTTTTTTTTTCCTTAAATGTATTTACATGACAACAAACATAAATTCAAAATAATAAGCACATTTTTTAGCCAAACAATAAAAATCAGATCTCTGTGGGTAAAGAACTTAAACTTTAAAGGGCATTATTCATAGAAAGGTTTTAAAATTGAGAAAAAATGTTTTTTATTTTTAAACCATATTGTTATTTACAAAAATTTAGAATTAGAAATATTCTAGAATCAAATCTTGGAAAAAATATTTTCTTCAAAAACTAAAAATATTGTTCTACTTGTAAAAATAAAGAGAGATAGAAAAAAAAAGGGCTGAGTTAGGACATTTTAAGTCGATTTTTAAAAAAGGGTAGAAAGAAAAAAGTTGACAAAAGTAAATTTAAAATTATAACAGAAAAATGCCTTTAAAATTAAATATTTTTTTTCTATCAAAGGATGCCTTTTAAAGACATACAATGAAAAGTTACGTTTAAAAATTCGTTTTATATAATTTATTGCTAACTCGCAAATAAGAAAAAAAAGAAAGTCTTAGAAAAAAAAGTAGGTCTAAGAAACAAGACCGTAGTGGCCACAAAGTGGGAGTTCACTTTTACAAATTACTACTCTAGTAAACTGATCCCCTTCTTTGTATCCACATTTACACTATTTTTTTATATTATTTTATCGATTGTGACAATAACAGATGGTAAGATTTTGAATAGAAAATGCATTGAATTGACGTAAGAAGAAACAAAAAGAGAAGGAATAACGGATGAATAGAAAGAAATTTGAATAAAAAATATAAACAAGGGTAAGTTTAAGTAATGGGATTAGCTCACGAGATAGGTAAAGGACTTGTTTAATTGATGACCTGCTATTATCCTAAAAATGACGCCAGCTTGACATAAAAAGATGGGTTGTTGAAAGTATATACCTCATCCTGCTTACGCCGAGACTTCCTCTTCTCCGCCATCACTGACAGACAGTCAGTCAGCCGTCCGTCTAGAAATAATTAAAAAAAATACTGGATTATCTGCCCTTAGTTGTGACAGGTGGCCGCTAGATGGCGATACGGGTTCACGGAACACTCCTCGCTCACAAAGTTGTATCTCTCTACCAGAAGAGAGCGGAAAGACAAAGAGAGAAAGGGTAAAAGAACAAAAGAAAAAGGGGGAGACATGAACCCATGACCTTTAACCATTGCCCGGGACGAACTAGGAAATCGAAGACTGCCGGTAGTTACCTTTCTCCATTTGGTGAGAAAGGACCAAAGAACTTATTGAAAAGACTTAGTTATTTTTAAAATCTTCAGCTGTCAGAAATCCAACTTATCTCACAATGTCACAAGAAAAGTAAGAAGTTCTTTTATTTATTTTTAATTTCAACACTAAATATCTTTTCATGTTTTTTTTCTCTTGAAATCTAAATTTAAAAAATTTGTTTTAAAATTAATTTCAGGCAAAAAAACAAAAATTAAAAAAGACTTTTTGTCAATAATTTGAAAATTCTTTCTTTTTAAATCACAAATTTTTTTACTTATTCGAGTAAGTCGCACAGACACGACATGTGAATTTATTATTGTTTTTTTAGAATTTTAAAAACACACTTTTATCTCATCAGCCTAAAACTTTTATTTTTAAATTCTGGAGCAATTTATTCACTTAATAATTGTTTAATTCATTTATTTTTTTATCGCTTTTAAAGTTTTACTTAGTATTTGTTTTTATTTAGATAAAGATCTCTGTTTGAACAGTAAATGACGTCTTTTTTATTTTTATTAATTTTTATTTATTTATTTATTAGTCGTGGAAAATAAATATATCTTTCTTTCTTTTTTAATTAATTTATATATGTTTTTAACACTCGTATTCAAGATGATCAGTCGCAGTTCGTAATTCTTGCGCGTCATTTTGTTAAGTTATTTACTTTTTTACAATACATAAATAACGAATTTACTGATGAATGAAGAGAAGCACTAAAATTACATTTTCACCGGTAAAAAATAAAAAAGGATCACATGTTTGAATTTCTCTTTTTTTTTTTTTTTTTTTTTTATGAGCCTAACAAATAATCCACATTGAACTTTCTTACAGTTAATTACTCACAAATTATATAAATATTACAAATAAAACAAAACACTAAAACAGATTAATTTCCTTGTGTTGTTTTGTTAGTTACTGTATGCTTTTATTTTTTTAAAAATTGTTCGGATAAGCCAATTAAAAAAATACTGTATTAAAAAAATTTTCGTTATTTAACAAATGATCAACAAACAAATAAAAATTGTTGATAGACGTTTTTATTGACATAGAGGGAGAGAGAGTAAAAAGAGAAAATGCAGATAAATTTGACCACACCTGGATCTTTAAAAATTTAAATGAGGTAAAAAAAAAAAAAAACACGTAAAGATAAACCATAAACTAACAGAAAATCCTTTTTGTAACGTCAGAAATACCAATAATTATCTGATAAAAGAAAAAAATTCCCAAAGTCTTTTTTTAAAAAAGATTAAAAGAAAACAAACAGACAAGCTTTCAGGTGAGAATTTTCAATTGTTGCAGTAATTTCATTGTAATTTTTAACTTATATCGGGCACCACGACGTGGTATGGTTATAATCTGTTACAACTGAGTAGTGAGTTCGATCCTCGCTAGGTACCCCACACATTCGGCCTTGTGCTACATCTAAGCGGCGCTTATGTGTGTGTATGCGTGTGCTTAGGCCCTTTGTAAGTTATGTGTGTAAGTATTCATGTGTGTTTGTGAGTGGCGTGTAATGGTTTATGGCCAAAAATGAATGTCGCAGAAAGTAATAATGGCAACCTACTGTTGGAAAATCTTCTATCCAGTCAGTCATGTCTCTTTCGAGACATGATCGCCCAAGCGTGTATCACGTAACAATGGCATTTGACTTAACTGACTGAATTTTCCTCGCCTGGCCTATTGATTCTTCTTAACTTTAAGGCCAAATTTCTGTTCTGGATCGTACTTAAATTAAATAATTTTATTTCATTTTAAAAAGAAATGTTTATTTCGAATGGAACGAATAGTGTGATTGTGATCTGATGAAATTAGTTAATTTTTAAATTTTTTAGTTTATATAGTTAATCGCTCTAAGTGATATGTTGAGTTTTCCTTTAAACTTTAAAAGCATACCAACAAACAGAAAATGGTTTTTAAACTAAAAGAGACACACTTTATGTCTTAAGCTTACGAACAACACTTAATTTTTGTTTATAAATAATTTTAAAATTGCGATTTCATAAAAATGTCAGTTCCTTTCCATTTTCCATGCATAAATACAATATGTTTCTTTCTTTTCTACCCAATAAGTGCGCTTTTCGGTTATATGACTTTTCGGTTATTATGACTTTTTATTAAATTTTAATAAAAAGTCATTCATTTAAGTTTGAAGTGAAAATAAAATTGAGTTAGTTAAAGTAAGTAGACAATAAACATTAAAAACAATGTAATAAAAATAAATTAAAACAATCCTAAATGAATATTGTTTAGTATGTATTTTTTCTTTCTTGCTTTTTTTCTTTACATTCTTTTTAAACTTTAAAAATTAAATCTTAATAATTTGGCTTTGTAATTTTTCTCATGTGAGTGTGAAATAAAAATAAATTGAACTTGTTAAAATTTAATTTTTGTTTTTTGTCTGCCTAAAACAAATTTGGTACAAAACTTATTGTTGAATAATTGACTGCATCTCGTGATATACTCATTTATTTATTTTTTCACTAATGAATGCGGATTTTGATGTCACTTAGCCACTTATGACATTTTTTTTGAAGGCTCTTGACAAGTTAAGCAATCATCAACAGTTCCAGATTTTATTTGTATTTAAATACATTGTTCAGAAAGTCTTTCTTTACTTTGTGTATCATTTTTAAATTAAATCTTTTTTGCGATGGATAAATTGTCGCCCGAATTATGCAAAAATAAAAATGACACTAACATCTCATTTTTAACAGTTTTATTTCCCAGTTTTGCACAAAAATATTTTGAATAGTAAAATTGATTCAATAAAATCGCCATTGGTTTCAACCTCTGCCTCCAGACGATTTCGGAATCTCCTGCAACTCTTCTGGACGGTCTCCTTGTTTAAGTTTGTGAATGCTGCCTTGATCCTTGCCTTCAGTTCATTTTTGATGTTGCAAGGAGTTTTGTTGAGCTCTTTCTCAACTGCATCCCACAAATAATAATCAAGAGGTTTGCAGTATGGAGAGTTACGTAGCCACATGTAAGGGGTGCCGCGGTCACAAAAATTGTTTGAGAGCCATAACTGGGATCTTCTGCTTGTGTGGCATGATGTAAAGTCAGACATAGGTTCTTTCAGCAACCACTCTCTTGACCCAGGGAAACACTACCTTCTCAAGGCACTTGATGTAGGCCTCTGTTGAGTCTGAAGCTGTGTGGAAAGATGAATGGGGGTATAACGTCACCATCACTAGTGATCACTCCAAATACCTTTGTAATCCCTATTAGACTCCTCCAACTCTTTCCAAATTCTCTGCACTGTTCTCAGATTGGCACCCGCAAACATTCTGAAATGTTTGTATTGGAGATTTTGGTGCTAATGCTAAGCAGTACAGCATGCTGTTTCCAAATTACTGGCAGAGTGAATTGCGTCATTGTTCTCTTTTTCTCGTAGATGGTTCCCAACTGACCCCATTATACTGTACAGTTAGCAGAAACAAACAACATACATGTGCAAAATTAAAAATATAAAATTGTGATTATTTAACCCTCGCAGCCTGTATGAGATTTGTATTGGAATTGTTACATTTTTGACCATTATTTTTCTGGCCGATTGATAATAGCATAGGACAAGAGGTTTAAGGACCGATTTCAGGAGCCACATTTTGTAACATCTGGTGCATAAGAAAATTTGTTTTATTTTAAGACTTGAAATTGAATATGTAAGTCAAACAAGTCAAAACAGATCCTCATCCAGTTTAAAAGAGTCTAAGTGATTGTTTATTGTTTTAGTAAATTAACTTCTTTTTTTTTTCCTTAAATTTGTTAGACTTTAGGAAGCTATTAACTAACCACAAACTCTAGCTAAAGCCACTCTAGCTTTCTTTTTTCTAAATGAGACAAAAAGATCAGTCATAATTTGGAGGCTAAAAAGGTCAATATTTTTTAAAAACGTTTATTACTGTGCTTTTATACTTTAGGACACCACAAATCATATGGATGGTATGTGCCAAAGATGCAATCAAAGTGATGCATAGACTAAACATCATGATGGAGGATTACTTCTCAAAAATTAAAAAAAATCATTTTTTTTTTCTTTAACAAGTTTTTGCATCAAATCAGATATATATTATTGGTTCTTGAATTTGTATTAAAATGAAAACACTTTCATTGATGTTTAATTTTCTTGATGGAAACAAGTTTTCAGAAGAAGTCTGGAGCATACAACGGCCGAAACATTGTGAAAATGACAACAAAGATGGGGACAATAATAACTGTCTGAATAATGTAAAGAGTGTAAATACTTCCTAATCTCAGAAATATAGACAAATACTGAAGTTTCCAGATGTTCGATTTAAAATGTCATAATGTAAATGTTAATGCACTAGGAGTAAATATGGTGGTTTGAGTTTTGTTTAACATCATATCAACCTATGTGAGTTATTTAATGCCAAAAAGGTGGGGGTTTAAAGGTATTTTTTTAATGTTTGGTTATAGTGAGAAAGTTGGTTTAGTCATATTCTGATGAAACATTTATTTTTTTATTTTTATTTTAAAAAACTGAAGGTGTCTTCTAGTTTTGTATTCAAAAATGTATTGCTGGTAATAATTTTTCTTCCTTCAAAAAAAAAAATATATATATATATTTTATTTTTTTTATAAAAGTCTATTTTTATACTTTCATAATATTTTGATCCGAGTTTGTGGGTTAACTAGTTGCCCATAGCTGGGACCCTAACAGGTGCTACCACTCCAGGTCAGGGTAGACCTAGGAACAGCAGCAATTAGGAAGTAGTACTATGCTTTTCACAACCTCCCAATCAGGTCTTGTTGCCGGATGCAGTTTGCCGTCATACCCAGGACCATGGTGTTTTGAGGTTGAGGATCCCAAATTAATAAATGTCATTAATTATTACTAGATAGCTATTATCATGCTTATCATACAGTTCATCAATTATTAAATGGGTTTTGCAATGTTATCATTTGCATCCTCTTGTAAGAATGATGTAAAATTAGTGAGCCAACCCAAACTTAAAGACCTCTCTTCACCAAAAAAAAAAAAAAAAAAAAAAAAAAAGCATTCTGTCAATAGGCCTGCTCTATTTTGTAACAGTTGTTAACATATATACAAATATTTCATCCACTAAAAATTCAGATGTTAATCTGTTTGGTATCCGCTTAAGTGCTATTTTGATTTTTTTTTTTTAAATCTGAAGATGTTGTTGCTTGGGTGTATGAAAGATGGTCATATAATATAACTTATTTAGTATGAAAAGTTAATACATTTGTTTATTTGTAAAATCTTTGATACATTAAGTATCAAAAATTTTACAAGTGAACAAATGTATTAACTTTTAAGGTCATGAGGTTGCCTTATACCACTCTTCACAATATGAAGAAAGGCCTGTTTTAAAATCAGCATCTGATTTTTGCTTCCTTGAGCTCAAAACAGTTATTGGGAATGAGAGATTTGAAATCACAACCATGTTGGCTCACTAAGAAACCTTGGTGCTGAAAATCCTTGGAAAATAAAAACCTCAGCTACACATCCGTGGAAATAGTAAATAATGACTCTACATCTCAGAAATTCAGGCAGAAGTGGATTTGGGGTTTAAAATATTTAAATTGTATTATAAATCAGGTAGCGTTTAATGAGTTCAAAAACTTTAATATCTTGTTAATGCTGTGTAGGTGAAGTGTAAATCTTTTTATTTCTAAAAATGCTCTTTAAAAAATGACCATGCGCTTAAAACCCTGTTATCAAAATACTGTTAAAATACACCTACACATGTGTGTAGCTGTATGTTTACGGTCACATTGAAACATTTTTGTTTGCAACATAGTTAAGCCTGGTCAGCACCTAGATGGGTGACCACTTGGGAGTACCAGGTTCTGTAAGCTTAGGTGTTTGTAGGGAGTGTAATATATAATGACACTGAATTGGAAATCGAAGAGCCAAGCTCATTAGATTAACTTATATGCAAATGCCCCCCCCCCCAGGCTGAGAGTTAATAGCGGGCAGACTGTTTAAAAAAAAATAAAATAAACTTACTGAAGCCACATCTGTTCTCGAAGTAAGAAATGTATACAGATGAATCATCAGTTGAATATTTTTGCTTCCTAAATATTTCTTGTCAAATTGTTTATTTATATATATATATATATATATATGTATAAATTATTTTCAACGACATCACCATCAAGTATATCAGACAGTATGAACGGATCCTACACAAAATTAATAGACAAAACTTGTCTATATTATTCAATGAAACCTGCATTAATATATATATATATATATAAAAGTGTGTATGTATGGTGACAATCTTGATGTCTTCAAGTCTAGGTATGACTGTTATCTTTCCTACATCATCTCATAAGCTTCACTTGTCTTTTCTTATTACATTCAAACAATTTCTAATTAATCTATACCCAGAAAAAGAAGTTATAATAACAAAGAAAAATTAAATAAAATTTTTATGTTGTCAGTCATTTTTAATGAAACTTGTATAAGTGGTTGTTGACTAAGAAAAACCCAACATGAAATAATATCACTTACAAATACATTAACATGCTTATCTGTTTGGTACATAACACATACCCCTACTCTACATTAAACATAACACCACTTACATACACACACACACATGTATATATATATATCTGTTAGAACATTGGCACATGTTCTAATGTAATAATAAATATTCATTGCTCTATTTTTATATTGAGCATTGTTTTAAATTAATGTTTTGAACATTGCAATTATTTTCTTTGTTCTTATTCCTTTGGATACATATATATATATATATATATATATATATATATATATATATATATCGCCGTGTGTGTGTAGGTATGTATATAATGACCGCCTGATAAGTTTGTGTTTCTTTGATTTCAGAATTTGCTTATTCATGTTGTCAGTCATGTCCTGTTTTTTCTACTGTACTCTTGTATATTAATCCGGTTCTTCAAGTAGATTTCATTAGATATTGTCAGGCAGTTCCTGTTTCACTGAAAAGAAAACTAGAATATGTCTTGCTATTTGTTATCAGTAACCAGGAAATCCTATTTTAAAACAAGGAAATTTTCGAAGAGGATATGAAGAAGAAAGCCTAATACAACACTTTCCTTTTTTATGTTTTCATAGCTGAGCAGCATAAAGTTTAACTATGATACTGTTATGATTTATTTGGGAGTGTGACACATGACTGGAATGTAGAAGTAGAAAGTGTGATTTTAAAAAAAACATTTTTTTTCTAGATCTCAAGTGTTTATATTTTATAGTCAGCAAACAGGTCCTTTGAAATTTTCCATTATGGCTTCCACTTTGACCAAAGATGGAATAGAAGAGTAAATGAGTGGATGGGGGCTTTTTGAGACCAAGTGACAACAAAACTAGACATGAAGCATGTTTAGTTGCTGGTCTGTTAAGTCATGCTTGGGATTGCGGGCACAGACTGTCATTTGCGTAGTTCATATTGTCAACGGTCCCCTGGGAGGAAAACGCAGAAGCTCATGAAAGGAAGAAGTTAAAATATGACGAACTGCTGGAGAGTTGCAGGGTTAAAGGCTGGAGGGCTAGCTGCACTCCTATAGAAGTGGGGACAAGAGGATTTGTAGCAAGGTTCTTATGCAAAGCCTTAACAGATATTGGGATAGTGGGAATAAAAAAAAAAAGGAAAGCACTCGAGTCCATAACCGAAACAGCGGAAAGAACAGCTAATTGGTTATGGATCAAAAGAGAGAGTGCCTGGATTCCAAAACAAATTGTTACCTAAAATTCCCCAAAATTCTGCGTTTAATTTAATGTTTTGGACGAGCTCATGTACGGTTTGCCTCTAAATGGAAAGTGGCTCTGACTGTCGCCAATCAGAAGCATTTGCAAGGTTTCGTACCGGGCTTAAACGTAATTTTCCAGTGTCTGAAAGCGCTTATCGAGGGTGGGCCAGAAACTGATCATCTCTGGTCAGGTCGGCGTGGTGAGGGGGCTATGATGTTGAAAGACCCAAAACCCTCTAGTGCCCCCCATTACGGTGCATATGTTTGAAGTCAAACACACATTAGGTTTTGGTTTTTTAAAAATCTTTTCACTTGAAGCAAGGTGATAGTTTTACTAAAATGCAAGTTACTGAGGGTGGAAGAAAATAATAAGACTATAGTGAAGAGAAAGGACAATAAAAGAATCGTAAAAGAGAAAGGACAATAAAAGAATCGTAAAAGAGAAATTACAATAAAAGAATCGTAATTTGAAAGACAAATGATCAATTAATAATGCATTTAAAATTTTTAAAGATCATGGGTAACAAGGATGCAAGAAACTGGAAAAGTTCCATGTGCAAGAAAAAAAAAGTATCATATTTAGAAAGAGCAAGCCTCTGTCAAGGCAATACCGACATCATCTTTGTGATTATGAAGAGATGATTATTAAAATGAGAGAGAATAACTGCAATAAACTTAACTCCCTCTCAAGAGTGAAAATACAAAAAATGAACTTGACCACTCAAAATTAAATGCACAGTTAAAATGAAACACGGGATAATTCAATATTTAAAATTATCTAGGGAAGGCAATTCAGTATTTGGCATTGGAAAAGCAAAAATTTAAATTTTATAAACAAAACTGAAAAAATAATCCAGAAACTTTATCCTGTGCCAGATTGAACCCATAATCTAATCCGTTTGTGCCAATCAGGAGGCCAGTCATCCGTGATAGTTTCATCTGAATCCACTTAGCAAGTCTTGAGATATCTTGACCACGAACAGACAAACACAACTGAATACAATACCTCTGCTTTAAGACAGAGGTAATAAAGCTTACAGACATCTCTAGCTATTTCATCAGTAAAATGATGAGACCTACTTGCCAATTTAGTACTATGTTTAAATTTGTGCAGTCAATGTACCAATTAGGAAAGCTTGTTAGAATATTTGCCATGAAAATATTTATAGAAAAGAAAGGGAAGTTACATTACTGTGGTGAGAAAGAGGCAGCAGCAGAGATGCCAGGTCATGACCAATAACTTTACAGATAATTCTTTTGATTTTGTCTGGAATCTCCAAATATAGCAGGAGCACCAGACCATCTTCAGATGAGTGGTAGAGTTATTAATATGCAAGTTGGATTCTAGTGAGAAAAATTGTCTGGTATGACACAGTGATTCAACTTTAAGAGCAGCAGATCTAGTAATTGACATAATATAATTGTTTCATGTCAATGGAAAATGTGAGACTCAGAAGTTTAGCATCAGCCATGCTGATTGATAAAAGGCAAAAATGCTTCTCTAAAATGACTAAAAGATAGCAGTTTCATTTTGGAGGCATTAAAATTAACAAGCCATTTCTTGTCCCTGTTAATAACTGATTGAAGGTAATTTTGAGATCACCTCTCAGTTTTACTATATCAAACTTAACATTTGAGTTTGGAGAATTCACAGAGAGAAAAAAACTGAGCTGTTACACTAACATAGCAGAAATTGCTCCAAGTGTCACATACCTCCCTAACCAGGCATAGTAAACAAGGCCCTAAATAAAAAACCTATGTTATAATATTAGGGAAAAAGTGTTTATATTATTTCTTGACACTGCACAAGTTTCTATCTTTGTTAACTTGTGAAGATACGTTTTTTTTTTTTTTTTTTTTTTTTTTTTTTTTTGACTGACCTGTGTGACTGTCCCGCCCCTTCTTACAATGGCAGCTTCCTCAGAAACCCCAAGAATGGCTTTATTCAGAAATTTCTCTAAGGATTCAGTTGTTGACTATGCTCAACAACTCGTCATTGTCTTTTACTCAACTCCAAAGCAAGTGTTTCCAATCCAATATGGGGGGGGGGGTCAATTTACTAGAATGTTGTATGAGAAACTGAGCACTCCCTAAAAATCTTTAAATATTGAATTTTTTCCCAATTTTTTTTTTTTTTTTTTTTTTTTTTTTTTTTTTTTCTAATCTGAAAGTTTAGGGTGAAATCGATAAGAATGCACTGAAAAATGTAAAAAAAAAAATGAAAAGCAAAAACATTATGATGGGGTTGTACAGGTTCGGCCTTTTTTTATAATCATTTCACCCTAAGCAAGGCAAGACTACCGCTAATGCAGAGTGGGTTAAAGAGAGAGAAAATACATGGTACGGGAAATGCTAAAGAAAAGATGGGAGGCGAATGGGATTTAAGGAGATAGATGGCAATTGACATTGCATTTAACTTTTAGTGATTGTAGCTTTCAGGGAAACAAAGTATACAGAAGGGAGTTCCACAGATAGGAAGTGCAAGAAAAGAAACTGATCGTGGAAGTTACATTTGACTATAAAAAAGGGGTGGGACTCTGATGCCAATCTAGTAGCACAAGTAAATTCATGTGATCGGGGCACCAGAAAAAGAAGCTTGTCAAAGCAGAAGCTGTAAAAAATATTTGTAGAAAAGACAAAGGGAAGCTACATCCCGTAGGTGGGGTAATTATTGACTGGTCGGTAAGAAGGCTGGGTAGGGTTCTTTTGTGTTTACAGGAGTATTGAATTCCTCTGTTACCAGCATGTTTCAGACATTCCATTCTATATTGGAAAGATGACTTCTGTAATTTTAATAATTCACTGTTATGCAAATTGTTTTGACTATTGAACCTTTTTTTTATGTTGCTTTTGCTGTTACCATGATGCTTTGGTTCATCTAATCTTAAGCAATCTTCAAGTATACAGTTTGGAAGCAAAGAGAGGGATTTCTTTTTCAGAAGATAGTGACTAGCAAAAAAATGGTGGCAGATGTTAGCTTTCAGAGTTGTGTGGATTTTGAATAACAGGGAAAGTTAAAGAGCATGAGGGTGATTTACAAAGATATGAGAAGCAAACAATATCATTTATGGGGTGTGATAAGTAAATTTTCACCATTTTTAATTTTGTGCATGCACAGTTTTCAATTTTGCCGATGCACAGTATAGTAGGGTCAGTTGGGCACTGTCTGAGAATGAAAGCATTATGATATTCACTGTGCTAGAAATTTAGAAACAGCATGTTGTATTTCTTTGCATTTTCACCAGAGGTTTAAATATAAACATTTTGGTATTTGGGTGTCAATCTGACAGTGCAGGAGATCTGGAAAGAGTTGGATTAGTCTAATGGTTATTATAAAAGTGTTTGAAGTGATGACAACATTATGTCTCTATTAATCTTCCCACAGAGATTTACATCAAGTGTCTTGAGGAGGTAGAGGTGGCTACTGGAAGACTCTGTTTGGCAACAGGACTCTGCACCATGCCACACAAGCAGGAGAACCCAGTCGTGGCTGTCAGACTATTTCTGCGACCACATCACCCCTTACATCTGGCCACCCAACTCCCCAGATTGCAACCCCCTTGATTATTATGTGTGGGGTACATTTGGGCAAGAGACCAACAAAACTCCTTGTAACACCAAAGATGAACTGAAGGCAAAGACTAAGGCATCAATTACTAATTTAAACAAAGACCATCCAGAAGAGATTCTGTAGTCATCTGGAGTCTAGGGTTGAAGCCAATGGCAATTTTATTGAATAAATTTACTCTTTACTATTTCAAGATATTTTTGTGTAATTTTGATAAAGATACCTGCTAAAATGAGATGTCAGTATTACTTTTATTTTTGTGTAATTTAGGCGACAATTTATCAATCGCACTCTGCATTATTAGGAATAAACTCGAACCCAAAATTCATTAATCTTCAATCTTTGTAGAAAAGCATTTAAAATTCAATTCTTGTTTTAATGAGAAGCAAAGCAATCATTTATTTCTGATAAACAAAAAAAACAGTATTGATTAAAATGGAAATATGAGTAAACTGTATAATTTCTTTTCGGCCATTAAAATTGACCAGGCAGGAAAATCTTTTGCTCACTTTCAATGAAAGAATAATTAAGTTCAGATGAAAATAAAATAAAACCAAAATGACTGCATTCATCGTATAGCATGCAATAATTTAAAGATATACAAACTTTGCTGCAGGAATATTTGATGAAAACAGAAAACTGAACATAAAAATGTAATATGAATTTTCAAGCCTTCTTTTTTAACTAAAGTTCATCCAATATAGTGCTAAAGAGCCACCTAAGGTAGAGATTTACTGGATGAGGCGTGTGATTATAAATCTAAGAGGAGAAAGTGAAGATGATGAGGATATGGAGTATAGGTAATGATTAACTCTAGACTTAAAGAGGTTAAAATTATAAAATTCAAGAAAGCCTCTATGTGGGGGGGTCTGTTCTGAGAAGTAGAACTTCTTGTGGGGCTGGGGAGCTGTTTGAGCAGAACTTCCTCCTTACAATGAGAATATGATGGAAATGAAGGTGATTCAACTCCAGGAACAAAGCAATATGTCTCCATATGATAAAATAAAGAAAATGGAATCGCCTTTTTTGTGCTTGTTGCTGAGAATGGTGTGGATCTTGTTAGTAGGAAAGGGCTGTACCAGTTGGTATTTTGAGGACCCTAGATGGCACACCAGGATTTGTTATTGGAGGCCACAACCTGAACAACATAAGATATGCGGACGATACAGTGCTGATTGCGGACACAGAAAGGAAACTACAAGACCTCATACAGAAAGTAGCAGTGGAGAGTGACAAGAAGGGACTACAAATAAACTTTAAGAAAACTGAGTGCATGGTCATCAGCAAAAGATACAACCCAAAATGCCAAATACAGGTGAGGGATAACAGAATCAAACAAGTCCAAGAATTTAAGTACCTAGGAAGTGTTCTAACAGAAGATGGAAAGTGCGACACGGAGATCCGAAGGCGAATTGGCATGGCAAAGGACGCGTTCCAGAAGATGAGCAAAATACTAACACACAGGAAAATCTCAATAGAAACGAAGAAAAGAGTTCTAGACTGCTACGTGATGTCAGTTCTTCAATACGGCTGTGAATGCTGGACAATATCATCGAAAATGAGGACAAAACTGGAAGCGGCCGAAATGTGGTTCTACAGAAGGATGCTACGGATATCGTGGACTGAGCATACAAGCAATGACGAGGTGTTAGAAAGAATGGCAACAAAAAGGAAATTGATATAGCCAAGTATATGTAACATTTACTGTAAGTTCTTAAGAACAAAAATGTTTAAATTCACTTTTATCATATGCTTAGGTTTGATTGCAATTCTAATTATTGCTTTTTAAAATGAACATTCCTGAGTGAAAGTAGTTAAAATAAGTCGTATCAAGGGAAAACTGTTCTTTTGACACAGGTTTTTTTTGTGTGTGTGTGTGTGGATATTACGTTCCATGTTTGCTTTATTTTTTTTCTTACAAAAGGTTAGGATTTTTCTTTGAGCATGAAAATGGTTGTTGCCTGTGAAATTTGCTTCAATTGTTTTTGAGTATAAAATAAAAAAAAATTTTTGAAACTGAGGATAATAAATTTTTTAAAAAATATTTTTTTTCTAAAATAGATGAAAAAAGTTTGGCCGTGCACACTTTCTAAGCATGCAATAAATTGCTACAACTTTAAGCATGACTGAAAAACTTTCGGGATGATATTGACCTTTCAAAATTATAGAAGATATTTTCAAACAACTTGTTAAGTATTTGCCATTTTGGCAAACTTTTTATAGAAAAAAAACAGGTTTCATTATTTGTTTAACGTCACCAAAGTCTGTGAAGTAAGTTCAGTAAATAGCAATTGATGATGATGTTATGGTGAAAAGAGAATCTAGTTTTTTTTTTTTTAAAGAATTCTTTTTCTTTCTTTTTTATACAACTTATCACAGAAGAAATTAACTTTGAAATATAACCAACTTTTCAAACATGACACAATTTGGATTGTTTTCTGCATTGATTTAATATTAACCCTAATAGGTAGTGTTGTGGGCGCGTACCTACTGACACTTATGGACTATTCCAGTCATTATCTAAACCATAAGGTTTATACTCTCAGGGCAGTAGTTCTGGGAGCACCCTGTCAGGTAGGCATGGCTTACTGCCATTTTTGTAGTTATATTTTCCTTGTTAAATCATCATTTATCCATAACACTCAGATGATGCATAGGGCAGCAACTTTTTGTTGCTGTTTCTGTAACAAACTGTTTTTTACAGGACAGGTTTGTTAGCCTTGCACCCAACCCCCAAACCTGGAGGACCAGTGGACCATTCTTGGTCCTTACGTTTACAGCACATGGTATTCCCAAATGGTCACCCATTTAAGTACTGACCGGGCTCGATGTTGCTTAACTTCGGTGATCAGACGGGAACCGGTGTATTCAACATGATATAGCCGTAGATTTCCTTGTTAAATACAATATGTTAAACCTATTATCCATTGTCAGTTATTCTTTTGTGGCCCCACTATCAGATCCACATCAGGTAGGATTTTACAAGTAGATACTTACCCAGTACTATACTACGAAAGTAGAAGCATACCTGGTTAAAATCAATTTCATTAGTAAATACTCTATGAAATTAACTTGTTAACCATTTCATTACAGGAAGAATTTTAGGGTCAGTTTTCTTTTTATGTACCGTATTACTTTGAATACAGCATGTAATGCAGTGGATACCAGCTCAGAACAAGAAAACAGTATAGTTCAAATTTCAGTTGAATTCGTTGCATTCACTTACATGCAAATAATTTTGGGAAAAGTATTAGTCTGTTGCTTCTCCCACTAGCTATGAATTAACTAGCAGGACAGATTGGGTTCTATAGCCTTGGTTGGCAACGAGTTTACTGCAGAAAGTAATAGCAACCTCTTGTAGAGAAAATCTTTTGCCCAGTCAGTCATGTCTCTTTTGAGACATGATTGGCCAAGTGTGTATCATGTATGGCACTTAACTAACTGATCTTTTCAGGACATGGATGATCTCCCCAACTTTTGTTGCCATTAGCAGCATTTCTCTCTTTGCCATCCCAACCCCTGTTCCACTCTCTCTTTTTTTTTTTTTTTTTTTTTACAGAAAAGGCATTAGCAGTGCATTTATATTATAATGTATGATAACCTTGTTCAGTTAGTAACATGTGCTTTAATTCTTGATCAATGAAAATTCTTTTCTTTCTGATTTTTAATGTATTTATTTTGATTAATTAGAAATCAAAGTTGATATTAACATTGACTAGGATAAAATTTTACAGGTATTATCTATATTGGTCAATTCAGTCACTTCTTTTACCTACTTCATATAGGTTAATAATATGTACATTGGGTGTGACAAATAAAATTTATTTATTATTGTGAGTGTGTGTGTGTTTTTGTTTGTTTTGTTTGTGTGAAGTGGGTACTGAAATTTTGTCAGCCCTAATCAAGGGTTTGTCATTTAGTTATATTTTGAGAAATAGGTTGAAATAAACAAGATCTATTCAGCACTTCTTTATTGTGTGTGTGATATATAATTCGGAATGTGTTTCTGTAGTAAAATGATTGCAATGTTTTTTATTTGTTTTTTTTTTTATTTTTTTTATTTTTTGACAGAAAAATCATATATAGGAAAAAATGACAAACCCATAAAAACAGGATAATCAAGAAAATATGATTACTTTGCTGCAATAAACATGCTAAAAATGGCACTAAGATCAAATTTTTTAGTAAAAAAAAAACAAAAAAAACTCTTTTCCATTAATTTCAGTTAGTTTTAAAATAGAACAAAGTATTTTGGTTATTACAAATATTACATTTAATCTATTAAAACTAAAATGAAAGCTTCAAGAAAGATTTTTAATTTTTAAAAGTTCATTTTAATTGTAGATATTGTGAATTCATAGAAGTACCTATGTTAATAGTTGGTCAACATTTCTTTTTCTTCTCCCTTTCCTTGAGAGGCAGAGGGTGAACTTTTGCATGTATTACCCCCACTCCATACTGAGGTTGTTTCTCCTCTTCCAGGACACTTTTTTTTATTATCAGTATTAAGTTACATTTTCTTTCTTTACTCTTAGGAGTATGTATCTTGATTTTTATTTGATTTTTGAGGGGAGGTAGCAACATGATTCATTACTGCTTTTGAAAATTAATAACCTGAAAGATTGTTTTATTTTATTTTCAAATTTCTTGCAGTAAGTATGGAGTACATTCTAAAAAGAAAAAATAACCCCTAATGCCCATCTTAAAATACGGTATCTCTTATAATTCTGCTTGTCCCTCCCTTCAAGGTCCTCCTTATGATGATAAACTGCATCCAGCATCTGATTGGGAGGTTGAGGAGCATGGAACCACCTCTTAATTGCTGTTGATCCCAGGTTCACCCTGACTCAGTGGTAGCACCTGTGAGGGTCCCAGCTATGAGCAAATAGTTAACCCCTAAACTGGGGTCAAAATACTATGAAATATAAAAATACACTTTTATAGAAATATATACATAAAAATTGACTTTTATAGAAAAATATACATTATATGAAGAAAAAAATTATTACCAGCAATACATTTTTGAATAAAAAACTGGAAGACATCTTCAGTTTTCTAAAATAAAAACAATTTTTTCATCAAAATCTGACTAAATCAACCTTCTCATTACTAATTGAACATTAAAAAATACCTTAAAATACCACCTTTTTGGCATTAAATAACCCACAGAGGTTGATATGCCATTCAACTAAACTCAAACCCTCCCTTCAAAATTTGCATGACTGTTACATCATGCCAATATCTCATAAATAATGGACTATTCTATTTTGACCATGTGAAAAACTTGGGAAAAGTATTAATTCGTCTCTTCCCTCCAGTTATGGGTTAAATAACAGGACAGATTGGGTTCTATAGCTTTGGAAGTAATGGCAACCTACTGCGGTATAATCTTCTGCCCAGTCAGTCATGTCTATTTTGAGACATGATCGCCCAAGTGTTTATGGCCCTTAACTGACTGACTAAAAACATGAAACTGATATATCAAAGATGCTGCTTGGTTTCAGTGAAAAATGAAGGGAAGATAGAATTAACATGTTTCATTGAAATGAGAAAAGTTGTCAATTTCAAATATTTTTATTTGTACACCCTTACTTGTAAATAACAATTGGTAACCACCCTTAAAAAAAATCAATTGGTAAACACCCTTAAAAAAAAAATCAATTGGTAACCACCCTTTAAAAAAAAATCAATTGGTAACCACCCTTTAAAAAAAAATCAATTGGTAACCACCCTTTAAAAAAAAAAAATCAATTGGTAACCACCCTTTAAAAAAAAATCAATTGGTAACCACCCTTTAAAAAAAAAAATCAATTGGTAACCACCCTTTAAAAAAAAAAATCAATTGGTAACCACCCTTTAAAAAAAATCAATTGGTAACCACCCTTACTTGTAAATAAATTTATTAATAAAAATGTTTGTAAGATGGGTTTTCAGTTAGTTAATTATAAGCTTCTAAAAAAAAAATTCAATATTATAGTTGTATAAAAATCTGTTATTGTTTATAGGTTTGCCTTGGTTTCTACTGATAACCCATTAATGCCCCTAACCAATTTAACTCCATAATTCAGTCCATATTAATCAAGCAGGTTAAGCAGTCAATTTCTTAGTCTTAATTATATATTAGTTCCTGCTAATGAGTATTTATTTAACCAGTCTACTTGAATTCAATTTTTAACTCCTTGGCTTCTCGTTTGGTTCGACATTTCAAATCTATTTCTGAGATGAGATATTGTAATTACTTGCATTGGCATATTGTTGTTTCGGCTATTGTACCTCTGATCTTCTTCAGGTGATTAGAATTTCAAACTAAACTCTTTATTTTGATCACTGGGGTAGGTTGTTCTTGTTCCATGAGGATGTCATAGATTGCTCCATTCAATAAGTTTTGGTTTACCACTGCTGTAGCCAGGTATTGAACTCACAGCTCTTTGGGTCAAGTCATTGAAAAAATTTAGTCGAGTTAAAGGAAGATAACTAAAACGTCCAGAAGTGGCATGAACAATAGAATGAGAATAATCTATTCCAGTGATCGAAATAAATGGTTCAGTTCGAATTTCCAATCACCTGAAGGATTGTGCATATAACTACCAAAATGTCATGAATGTGGCAATAAAGAAGAGGACAACAGTTTGAACACTAAATTATATATATATATATATATATATATATATATATTTGTCAAAAGTTATCAGTACCCAGATGAGTAACAGCCAGGCAACAATACCATTACAATGCAGCAGTGAAAGTGTTAATTTGAAAAGATTGTCATTTAACAGAGGTCAAGAAATAATTTTTCTCATGAACAAATGGGGCGATAGGCAGGTACTGTAGTTTCTCTATTCAGTATGTAAACAGCTAGCAGTTTTATTTTAGAAGTATATTTTAAGTCATACAGCAGTGATTCTCAACCTAGTGTGTTGTGGCACACTCATAAAATATTGTAATGTTTGGCCACACATTGAAGAAATCACGAAAAAATACCAGGCACAGTTTTCACAATAAACAAGCTGCACAAATAGTTGAATAGAAAGATTGAGGTTCATATTTATATGTGTATTTTCTTTAAATCTAAGGTTTTATTTCATAACATTTAGATGTATACTGCCTTTAAAAATTTGGCTAAGTATGCTGTAATATTTTCATTTGCTCCTAGGTGTGTCCTTGCTTAACATTTAGGTGACTTTTTTTGCCAAGTAAAGTGTTAGTTCTGTTAATGCAAGTTGAATTTGAATTTCTTGATTGTATAGTCATATCCTTCTATGGCAACATCTAAAACAATCTAGATTGATACTGAGAGCCAGGCTACTGCAATTTCTAATGTATATAACTAATATATAAAACACTGTTCTGAGGGGATTCCATATACGTTAAAAGAGAAAGTAATATTTATAAATGTTAGAGTTATACAGACAATCATCTAATCTCAATGTGGTACTGTTGAATAGTTTCATTTTTCAAGAATTGATTCTAGAACAAATTCATGTATGGATATTATTTTTTTTAATTTTATTTTAGACATATTTAATTCATCATTTTTCTGTAACAACCCAAAAAACACCATTCTACAGTTATTAATATGAAGCATAGACTAGAAATTAAGAATAAATGTTTAGTGAGTTTGAAATTTATATTCTCTGCCTTCATCACCATGGTTGAGACTAACTTCCAGGGGAATGACTTCTTATGCCTTCTTGGGCTAATGTTCTCAACTGACATGAAATAGAAAAACTATACTGAATCCATTGCTAGGTCAGCTACTAAGAAAGTTGGTTCACTGTATCATCTGTGACAGTTTTTCTCTCCAGAATCTCTCATATTGCTGTTCTGAATTCTTCACACCCTGTAAAACCCTTGTCTTGTAGCGGCTTTATTGCCTTACATGGAGTGATACTGATTTTAAAAAGAAAAAAAGTTATTGGTCTTGACCTGGCATCTTGACTTCACTCTCCCCATTGTAACATTATTCTTGTGCTTTTTTTTTTTTTTAAAATAAATATTTTCATGGCAATTGTTCTGATGAACTTTCCTTTTTTTACCTCAACTTCACAAATTTAAGTACAGTACTATATTGGAAGTTAGGTCTTATAATTTTACTGTTAAAATTGCTAGATGTAACTATGTTAAGAGTTTCTTCTCCTGTGCTGCTCACTTGTTGAACTCTCTTCTGGCTTGTTGCTTTCCTCTCAACTATGATTTTCAAGAATATAAATGCGGTGTCAACATCTCTTATAAATAGTAAATATGTAAACAGCACAAGCCTTTCTAAACATGTATGGAAAATTAAAGACACAAACCAAATCACACCAAAAATGTCATGGAAAATAAGGAAAAGAGCATCAGCCTACAACAATAAATTAAAAAAAAAACTGTAAACACTGTCTGGAGGAGAAAATAGCTATAATCAGCTTCCTAGACCAACACACATTGCTAAATAAGTGATCAGAAGACAGCTTAAAATACAGACATGAAAACAAATATTTACTATGTTAAGCATTGAAAACTAAAAAAAAAAATGAACAAGAAAATTAAAATAGTTAAAATATAAATAAGTATAAAAAAATTAATTTAAATCAATAAGTACATAAATTAACAAATTATGACAGTACATCTAAACAGAAATAAACGTAATAACAATCAACAACAAAATACAAAGCAACAATAAAGTTAAAAATCAACGCAATAAAATAGCCACAAAACTGCATTCAGATCCATAATTATTTTCACTCAATAAACCCTGGAATAATTTGAGATATAACCATTACAACCCACCCAATAACCATTAGAATAATACAACAGACCTTATCTGTAATGCATCACTGACCAGCATATATATCTTCTATGTGTTGTGTCCTTTCAGAATGTAGCAAATCATGGCCTTTCACATCTCCCTCGTCGTCTGTGGCCTCAGCCAAGATAGAACTCAATACACCCCTCCAGTATTCCCTGTGCATTTGGAACTCTGGTGCAGTTTGCAGCGAAATTCATAATCTTGTCAAATAGCTGAATACTTGATGCTTTGCCAGGGCTACCAAGGGTGTTTTTTTTTTTTTTTTTTTTTTTTTTTGTGACACCAACACTAGATGGGTTGCCTCCAGGCCCCATTGTGTTATTTAACCTATAACTGGAGGGAAGTGACGGATTAATACCTTTCCTAAGAGTACCAGTACTGAAGTGAATGTAGAGTACTCAACTGGAATTCGAACTCAGCTCACCGATTTCTCTTTCCAAGCCAATATCCACTGCACCACAATGCACATCTGTCACATCTCCCTATCCCTTGTAGCTCTTAAGACCCTTCTCCTGTTACTCTTTCCAAACCCTGCTTTGCCTTCCCTGTTACTCAAGTACATCAAATGTTGCTTTCTCCTGTCTCTCCTTCCCTCTATTTGTCCCATGAGTATCAGATTTGCCAAGCACTTCTTCCACATTACATGTTCCAGAAATTTCGGCTCTCTTTTCCTGATGTTGAGTATCAGTTTCCTTTTCATTTCCATCCTCTCTAAAACCTCATCATTGCTCACATATTCAGTCCATGGTATCCGCAGCATCCTTCTGTAGAACCATATTTTGGGTGCTTCCAATCTTTCCCCTGTCTTTGAGATTGTCCAGAATATATATAGTGGAGCCAAAACACATGTGAGTGCATTTAAATATGTAACATTGTTGCTGTTGTGTGCTGACCTCAATATACACATATTATGTTGATAGCAGACAATGTAAGTTTCATTAGGATATCTAAGTACATCTTAAAATTGTGTGTGTATATGTCTACAGCAGACTGTAAATTTGTAAAGTCATACATACATCTTGAAAACATTTTTCAGAAGCAGACATAGTAAGTTTCAGTAATGACAGCTGAGTGTGTTCACAGCAACAGAAATGTTAAAAACAGTGAAATACATGCAGACACTTCCCTGATTTTTCTGGCAACAGATGTTTCTTAAGATGTTTCTTTAAGCTTGGACAAAATTATGAGCAGAACTTTTTCACTTCTCTTGCAGTTAACTGTTTTGTTTAAAAAAAAAAAAAAGGAAAAAAAAGGAAGTAATGCTTTTTTTCACAACACAAAATCTACCAAATTAAATACAAGTTTTATTTCCACTATTTACATTGTCCAGACTGTTGTCCTCATCTTTGTTATATTCATGACATTTCAGCTGTTGTATACAATTGCCTTCTTCAGGTGATATATATATATAGGAATTTCAGACCAAACTCTTTAATTAGTCCACTGAGTAGATTGTTCTAGTTCCATCTGCTAAACTGAGATATCCAGATAAGGCATGGCACATGGAAATAGAACAATCTATTTCAGTTCACTAACTAAAAGATTTGGTTTGAAATTTCAATGTATATCACTTGCAGAAGAACTGAATTACTAAAGGGCATTAACTGAAACATCCAGAGGCACACAAAAGGCATGGTATGTGAAAGTAGAACAATTTACCCTAAAGGACTAAATAAAATGTTCAGTTTGAAATTTCAGTGTATATCACCTGAAGAAGAGTTGTGTAACTAAAAGGAAATAACTGAGAATTGAGATATCCAGAAAAGGCATGGCATGTGGAAGTAGAACAATCTACCCCAAAGGACTAAAGGGTCAGTTTGAAATTCCAACATATATCACCTGAAGAAGAGTTGAGTAACTAAAGGGAAATAACTGAAAACTGAGATATTCGGAAAAGGTATGCCATGTGGAACTAGAACAATTTATCCCAGTGAACTAAGAGTTCAGTTCAAAATTCCAACCTGTATCACCTGAAGAAGGCAGGAGTGTATAATGGCTAAAACATCATCAATGTGATAATAAAGATGAAGACAACAATCAAAATAGGTCTTCATTCTCAATTATGGTATGTGTATAATTTAAAGTGATGCTGATCTTTTCTTTATGGCAACATATTTCATAGTCTAAAACATAACGTTTACCAAAATAAACGCAGTCTCAGTATTCAAAATCTAGTCCTTGACATAGTCGCTTTCCTTTACAATCATGATAACAGTCTTGTCTGTTATATCTGTTTCTTTTCTTAATTACAACATATTTAATAATAAAAGCCTAACAAAATGAACACAGAAATATCTTAGTATTCCAAATGTATTCTTCAACAGAAGTCTTTCTTCTCATCATTCAAGGATTATCCTCTGAGCATGTCCTTCATTCATCTTGTGCTGTGCTATAAGCTCTTGAGAAGTATTCACCTTTTGCTCTTTCATGGAGTCTCTTGGCATTCTGGGAACCGTCTTTGTCAGTCAGTTAAGTGCCATATGTGATATACGCTTGGGTGATCATGTCTCGAAAGAGACATGACTGACTGGGCAGAAGATTATCCTGCAGTAGATTGCCATTGCTTTCTGCGGTAGACTGGTTGCCGACCAAGGCTATAGAACCCAATCTGTCCTGTTATTTAACCCATAACTGGAAGGAAAAGATGGATTAATACCTTTCCCAAGGGTATTTGCGCGTAAGTGCATGCAAGGAATTCTACTGGAATTCAAACTCGGCACCTCGATTTCTCATTCCAAGACTGACCTTTAAATAGCCAAGAGACTGCATTAAACTGGAACAACTGTTAAAGGCCTTCAGTTTTGCAATAGTGGTTTTGTTAGTTGTAAAAAGAATATCAACCTTTTTAATCTTATCTTTATTACAAGCAGCAATTGGGGTGTCGCTAAGGTTGGTTGCTCCTTTTTCTCTGAGATTTCCATTAACTGATTCATTTATTTACTGCGCTTAAACAAAGGGCAGTCTTGCTTATATCAAGTTCATTAATTTCTTGTGAATATTTTCAGTGCTTTTTGCCTTCCAAAAAAATAAAATATAAATTACTAGCAGTATAGCCCAGCATTGCTCGGGTGTAATGAAAGCTTTAAAACTAATCCATGGTCCTGGAGCTCAGACTCTTTGGACGTTTGCGCGAAAGGCTAAAAAGCAATAGTTGCTTCCAGTTAAAGCGAAACCGTAGACTGAAAGAAAAATGAAATTTTGATTTTCTGGTATCGATATCAAATAAGATTTTTTTGTCGTAAACTGAATTTTGAAGGCTAAATAAGTCTTCTGAGTAAATGGTATCATGGCTGAGACTAAGAACTACGATTATACCTACTTAGAGCCAAACCTGAAGCAAAAACTAAAATAAAAGGGCTGAAAAAAAATACAGACTTACAGGCAGATAAACAGACACACACACAAACATCTTGCCTTTATATATATATATATATATATATATATATATATATATATATATATATATTTTGATTTTCTGTACTATTGTAAGAACTGCAACCTTGAAACTTCTGAATATCGTTTCTTATGTCTTTGTCTATGAGTGTATCAAATTTGATTAAAATTGGACCACTCCTTCTATAAGCAGATTTTTTTTCGATTATGGATTTTCGATATTTATTGGGGGTACCTCGACACAAAACCTAGCTAAGAACACTTGCGGACGCTTATAGTATTTTTCAAGAAAATCGGTTCAGCCGTTTTGGAGTCTATAGGTAAGGGACACACACACACACAAAGTTCCATTTATAAATAAGTTTAGATTTAGATAGATATGATGGCTCTTTTTTGTATCCAGAGGGAGCATCTATTTTGAAGAAGGATTATGGGTAGAATGAAGAGAAGGTGATCACAATTTTTTTTTCTTTCTTAGAGCCTTTAGGAATTCCAACTAATTTTTTAATTGAATCAAAACAGATGTTACTTTTTGATCTTTGTAATTATTTAAGTTCAGTTTCTAAAAGTCTTAATACATTAATATGATCCGTACTGAATTAATAGGCCAGAGTTTTTTTATTGAATTGGCATTATGTGATCTTTGTTGATCTCACCAAATGGATATTCTAACAATATTCTGGAACCAATGGTGCCAAAAAATACATGGTGTATCTGTATTATGGAATGAGAAATATTTATTTAGTTTCTGTTTGATTGGAACATGTTGAGTTTGGTAGTGGTAAAAATCTTTTTGTAGAATGTTTTCTGATTTTTTTGTTTCTATTTTTCTTAAAATTTCCTCTTTGCTCACATGTTCAGTCCATGGTATTCGCACCAACTATCTACAGGAGCTCTTTTATTGCTTCAAGTCTCTTCATCTGTGAAGAGATTGTTCAGTATCATTGCCATAGAGGAGGACTGTTATTATATAACAGCTTAGTACTCTTTCTTTTGTATTTTATGGAATTTTATTGTTTCTTAATAAGTTGCTTACCATTTGGAAGAGATGAGGAAATTGTCCAGCATTCACTGCCATATAGGACGACTGATATTACATAACAGTTCAGTACACTAGTGGTTTGATAATGTATTCAATTATCCCTTCTGTCAGCTATTGTGACATGCTTGTGATATTTTATCATATCTGATGATTAGACAGATTAGAGAGAGAAGTGAGTTCTTATCATTCCCAAATTAAGTGAATATAAATGTGTTCATCCACAATTCAAACTCAATTCATCATTTGTTTTTTATTTTTGCCTGAAAGAAGCAACTAACCAACCAACATCTTTGTTTCCTGCAAGCTCATAATATTAGAATCAGTAATACCATTTCAAGAGTTGCTTTGGACTGATTTATTTATTTTTTAACCATGTTATTTACGCTTAGGATGTCCGTTGTGGTGCAGTGGATATTGGCTTGGAACGATAAATCGGGGAGCCGAGTTCAAATTTTAATTGAATTCCTTGTATTCACTTATGCGCAAATACCCTTGGGAAAGGTATTAATCCGTCTCGTCCCTTCAGTTATGGGTTAACTCATCGGACAGATTGGGTTCTATAGCCTTGGTCGGCAACCAGTCTCCCGCAGAAAGTAATGGCAACCTACTGTGGGATAATATTCTGTCCAGTCGGTCATGTCTCTTTCGAGACATGATCGCCCAAGCATATATCGCGTATGGTACTTGACTATTTATGCTTATCTTTCCTATCCTATAAGGGTACTTGCTGTAATTTTTAGAAAAGTCTTTATTCTAAAAGTTGTCCTGTGTTCAGACTATTCACATTTTTACTTTCTTGATTTTGTTAGATTTTAGAGCGAATGCATTCTATATTTTAAAGTTACCTTCTGTAATTCTTGAAAGTTCTTATCATTCCAAGTATTATTGAGACTATTCTTCTCATTCTTCATGTTCATGCTTTTATTAACACTAGCAGTATAGCCCGGCGTTGCTCAGGTGTAATAAAAGCTTTAAAACTAATCCATGGTCCTGGTCCTGGACTCTTTGGACGTTTGCACGAAAGACTAAAAAGCAATAGTTGCTTCCAGTTAAAGCAAAACCGTAGACTGAAAGAAAAATGAATGGCTGTAAGTCAAATTTTGATTTCCTGGTATCGATATCAAATCAGATTTTTTGTCGTAAACTGAATTTTGAAGGCTAAATAAGTCTTCTGAGTAAATGGTATTATGGCTGAGACTAAGAACTACAATTATACCTATGTAGAGCCAAATCCGAAGCAAAAGTTAAAATAAAAGGGCTGAAAAATACATACAGGCAGATAAACAGACACACACACACAAACATTTTGCTTTATATATATATATATATATATTATCGATTTTCTGCCCTATTGTAAGAACTGCAACCTTGAAACTTCTACATCTCGTTTCTTATGTCTTTGTCTATGAGTATATCAAATTTGATTAAAATCGGACCACTTCTTCTATAACCCGATTTTTTTTTCGATTATTGATTTTCGATATTTATCGGGGGTACCTCAACACAAAATCTAGCTAAGAACACTCGCAGACACTTATAGTACAACTGTGTAAATTTTCAAGAAAATCAGTTCAGCCGTTCCGGAGTCTATAGGTAACGGATATACACACACACACACACACACACACACACACACACACAGAGTTCCATTTATAAATAAGTTTAGATTAGATTTAGATTTTTTTCGATCCTTTCTAAACAGTAAAGATGTCTTCTGTAAATTTTATGAGTCATTATGATTCCAAGTGTTGCTTGGATTATTGAAGTCATTCTTGGTGTTGCTTTTTATTGTCATCAAGCAAAGTATTAAGTTTTAAAGAAAATAACTTTTATGGGTCATGTTTCGGTGCTTATGATTTTGATGTGATTTTTTTGTCCTTAAAGATATTCTGACATGACTGAATAAACCCACCATCCATTGTTTTAATGTTTGATTTATAAACAAAATATCAATGATAGATAATTTTACTTGTTTTATATTTTATTTTGTTCGACTGTTTGGGATTTAAAATGATTTATTAATTTTAGGTTATATGTTAGTAGTTCATTTGTTTCTTTGCTTGTAATGGGTTTGTAGGTCAGTCAGTTAAGTGCCATATGTGATAAACGTTTGGGTGATCATGTCTTGAAAGAAACATGACTGACTGGGCAGATGATTATCTCGCAGTAAGTTGCCATTGCTTTCTGTGGTAGACTGGTTGCCAACCAAGGCTATAGAACCCAATCTGTCCTGTTATTTAACCTATAACTGGAGGGAAGAGTCGGATTAATACCTTTCCCAAGGGTATTTGTGTGTAAGCGAATGCAAGAAATTCAACTAGAATTCAAACTCTGCTCTCCAATTTCTTGTTCCAAGCCAAAGGTAGTGTAGCATAAATTTCTTTTTTGTCTACATTTGGAAATGAGCTTTGATGTTTCGTTTGGGAATTTATCTATCTAAACTTATTTATAAATGGAACTTTGTGTGTGTGTGTGTATCCGTTACCTATAGACTCTAAAACGGCTGAACCGATTTTCTTGAAAATTTATACATTTGTACTATAAGTGTCTGCGAGTGTTCTTAGCTAGGTTTTGTGTTGAGGTACCCTCGATAAATATCGAATCGATAATTGAAAAATAGTTATAGAAGGAGTGGTCCAATTTTAATCAAATTTGATACACTCATAGACAAAGACATAAGAAACGATATTTAGAAGTTTCAAGGTTGCAGTTCTTACAATAGTGCAGAAAATTTCATATCGATACCAGGAAATCAAAATTTGACTTACATCCATTCATTTTTCTTTCAGTCTATGGTTTCGCTTTAACTGGAAACAATTATTGCTTTTTAGTCTTTCATGCCAACATCCAAAGTGTCTGAGCTCCAGAACCATGGATTAGTTTTAAAGCTTTCATTACACCCGAGCAACGCTGGGCTATACTGCTAGTATTTTATAAATGTGACTTTTTTATTTTATCCTAGGCAAAGATTGTTTTGAGGTGTTGTTTATATTTTCTATATAATTTTTATGTGTTTTAGTTGGTGTTTTTTGTGGTTCTGTGTTTGTTTTGAGTTTTGTGCTATTTGAATATTATTTTGTTATTTAAGTATTTTGTGTTGGTAGCTTCTTTGTTTTGAGTAACCTTCTGTTTTTTCTGGATAATTTGTTTAAATTACGCAAAAATGAAAATAGCACTGACAGATATTTTTTGTGTAATTTTGATAAATATATCTTGAAACAATAAAAAATAAATTTATTCAGTAAAATTGCTGTTGTCTTCAACTACAACCTCCAGATGAATTTGGAATTTTCTGCAACTCTTCTGGATGGTTCACCTTGGTGAATGCTGCTGTAATCCTTTCAGTTCATCTACGGTGCTACAAGGAATTTTGTTGGTCTCTCGTTCAACTGTGCCCCATACATAATAATGTTGGTTGCAGAAATTGTCTGACAGCCATGACTGGGTTCTCCTGTTTGTGTGGCATGGTGCAGAATCCTGTTGCCAAATATAGTGTTTTCGGGCAGCACCACCTCCTTAAGGTATTTAATATAGGCCTTAATGTTGAGTCTGAGGCCCTCACCAACAAACCTTTGTTGTCATCAGATTCTTCCAGCTCTTTTTTGAATCCTTTGCACTATCTTCAGATTTACATCCAAACACTCTGAAATGTTTGTATTAGAACTTCTGGTGCAAATTCCAAGCCTTTATATATTTAATTTTATCAAATATTTCCTGGAATTGGTAGATAATCTAATTTGGACTGATTTAATATATTATCTAGAATTTTACAAGGGTGGTTTAATTCTTTACTGAGGTATCTGTGGTTATATAGATTTTTGGTGTATGGTTTGTAATAAACAGTATTCAAGTCCAGGGTCACATTGAGAAAGTTGATCACTTTGGCATTGGTGGGGGTTGAAAGATTTCATCAGTTCCTTTCTCAATCAGTCTATATTTCTTGGACTTGTTTTATAAAAGAGAATTACAGTCACCTTGATAGAGTTCGGTGTCCTTAATGTTGAAAATAAATTTTAGTCACTAAAATAATGATTCCAACAATTTCACATACCTCTTCTGAGTCATATGCTCTCATAGCAATATTTAAATCTGGTTTATTTCTTTTGATTCACAAATAATCATGAAATAATATAGGTTTTTGTGCTTGCTCTCTGATTTTGATTTAGCAATCGCTAATAGAACAGTAATTTATTGCTAAATTTATTGCAGACATTATCAGACATTATCAGACATTATCAGATTCTTAGTGATAGACGGGTAAAAAGTCACAAATATTGAATGAATGTATTTTTTTTTTCCTTTTTATTTAAATAAACCATTCTATGGCTTCTGCTGTCTTATGCAATAATGTGTAATATTATATATATATATATATATATATATATATATATATATATATATGAAGAAATTGGTGAAAAATGATTTATGAGTGCTGTGCAATATTTAGAGTTGTGTATATTCTGCACTTTGCTCTTACTTGCATATTTTGGTTTGTTTGTTTTTGTTTTGTGTTTTTTTTTTTTTTTTTTTTTGTCATGGCTCATTTTATTTATCTTGCAACCTACTAACGGGTTGGAACTCACACTTTGAAAAACCCTGGTTTACACAATGCTCAAGATTCTTCTCAAAGTCTGTTATCCTTTTATTTATTAACCCAATTAATGGATATCTATTCACACTTTTTTTTTTCATTTGCAATGTTTTGTGATGATGACTAATGCATGTTCAGTGTTTTTATTATTTTTGCTGGTGTTATATAAAGACAATATATTTAGAATATTATAGTTGATTTTATTGATGATTATTAATCTGCTCATTTTGTGGGAATGAATCCCAAATTTTAAAATTTTCTCTCTTCATAATACAGATTCAGAATCCTTTATCTGAAATTCTTATGACTAGAAGTGCTTTGGTTTTCAGGAATTTTTTTATTTAGAATACAAGCTATTTAATTTGCATATAGTATCTATAAATCATCAGATATATATATGATCAGAGTTCAATTAAACAACATTTCTTAGAAAAACATAGCCATGTAGGTAATATCAGACAGATTTTAGTCAACAAAACAAAAATACTCACTCATACACACATAAAAAGAACCTTCAGATATTGGAGGCCATCTACATTAATTCAAAGCAACCCACACTTAAAATCACGTTTAAATCTGGTCATAACACATTACATTGCATTTAAATATATGGTTCTGTTAACATTTTGAGCTCTTGTGCGGTGTGACATCATAGAACCGCATTACAAATTTATGAACTGCGTTTGCTATTTGGTAACTGTTATCGTTGCTTAGCAAAGTTTTATGTCAACACAAGATAAAATCATCTTTGATGGTGGATGTTTTTATGTTAATGTCCCTGTGACCTCTCTGAAGATGGCTCATGTGCCAAAAGCTTTGAACCAACACAATAAAAAATATCCAAATGTTAGAGAATTTTTGTCTTTATTTTCACATGAAAATTACAGCCAAAATATGATGTTGAGAACGGCTCATGATTAAACATAATAGACATTCATTGTCTCTTATATTTAACAGTATATGTTTAGAAAATTGTCTATAAAATGAACCCAAGCATAAGCACAGTATCTCTCTCAATTTTATAACACAGCTTATACCTGTACCCTGAAGGTAATTTCATATAAAATTTAATAAATTTTGTGTAACTACAGAGACAAGTAATGATCTTAGTCATGTAATGCCTACACAAATTTTTTAGGTGGTGAAATTATGATTTCATGTAAAAATGTTTTGCACTTTCTGTATGTGTAAAAAAAAAAAAAAAAAAAATTACAAAAATCAAAATCTAAATCTAAACTTATTTATAAATGGAACTTTGTGTGTGTCCATTACCTGAACCGATTTTCTTGAAAATTTACACAGTTGTACTATAAGCATCTGGGAGTGTTCTTAGCTAGGTTTTGTGTCAAGGTACTCCCGATAAATATAATCGAAAAAATCGGCTTATAGAAGGAGCGGTTCGATTTTAATCAAATTTGATACATTCATAGACAAAGACATAAGAAACAATATTCAGAAGTTTCAAGGTTGCAGTTCTTACAATAGTGCAGAAAATTTCATACCGATACCAGGAAATCAAAATTTGACTTACATTCATTCATTTTTCTTTCAGTCTATGGTTTCGCTTTAACTGGAAACAACTATTGTTTTTTAGTTTTTCGTGCCAACATCCAAAGAGTCTGAGCTCCAGTACCATGGATTAGTTTTAAAAGCTTTCATTACACCGGAGCAATGCCAGGCTATACTGCTAGTAAAATATGTAAATGCAGGATTATTTTCAGTTTTGAATAATATCTTTACTGAACATGAAACACCTGATTAGTGACCCATGGATGAAGTTGTTGCTGTGACAATCACTGACAAAACAAACTGTAGCCAACCTAGGCTACATGGCTGGGCTGGACACTTACAACAGCTTCACCTAGAAACCTTCCCAGTGCTTTCTGAAATTTTCTATTTGTGGTAATTCATGTCAGAACCTGAAAAACTTTTGGATTTTGGAAGTTTCAAATTTTGGTATATTGGAAAAGAGATACTCAACTATGCTTTATTAACCATGTACGAATCAAATCTGATCAAGACATAACCAGGGCTCTACGTTGCGAGTGAAACAGTCGCATTTGCGAGTGATTTTTCTAAGTGGCAACTAGAAATAATAAAACGCTTATCTTTTGTCGACTGTTTTTTCACCGACAATCTTCCAAAGCTCGTTACTGAGTGAAAAATGTCTGTTCAACCTGTTCATTTTATTTAAAAAAAAAAAAAAAAAAAAAAAAGTCAAATTATTTAAACAATAAAAGGTTTACTGGAATAATATACAAGGTATTAATTGGCATTTTGACGATGACAGCACACATTTTATTCGCAGTTTCATGTTTCATTCGTCTTTCTGAGCACACGCAAAGATTTAAAGAAACATTGCAACGAAGAAAACAATACTAATGCTGATGTTGGCTTTCTTCGCAAAATCAAACACAGTAGAAATGCTAAATAAAACTGAAACTCAAAAGAATGCCCCAAATGATAAACAATGTAATGATGACACAAAATGAAAGTAAGCTGTCCATTGTACGAGAATTCTGACAAGTTTGGTTTTCAACTTTTGCCTGGTTTTGTTACGATAGAGAGAAAAAAAAGCGATGTATTGTGATTTTTGTCGTAGGGCTGGTTCTACTTTGGTTGGAAAAACTGATTTTGTAGATGGTAGTACTAAATTTAAACGTGAAAACATCCTTGCCCATAGTAAAAGTCTTAGACACAACAAGTGCCTCGACTTTATCATTAATAAAACAAGCAAACACTCAATTGGAATATCTCGCATTGCCGAGAAATTTCTCTATGCAGAAATCAAGACGAAAATGATTTGACGGATTTTAAAGTTAAATTTAACACATTTTATTGTATAGGGAAGGAAAAAATGGCCTTTACAAAACTCAAGCCCCTACTCTTACTTCAATACAAAAATGGGCTACCTGTGACACCTGCATTTTTTTTTTAATCATCTCACCCCAAGCAAGGCATTCCACTGCCACTATTGTGCATGGGGCTACATAGGGGAAGGTAAAGAGAAGGAGTGGTTAGACATAGGGAATGTCAGGAGGAAGGTGACAGATGAGTAAGGATAGCGAGGATGAGGGTTGGGCAGATGGGAAGAGTGTTTGATAGAATGGGAGCAGGTTAGTGTGTTAGGAGGTGTCTATTGACCTTACATTTAAACTCCTGGAGATTGTAGCCATCGGGGAAGCAATCGTTTGGAAGAGAATTCCACAGTCGGGAATTGCGAGGAAAGATACTGTTGGAGTAGAAGTTACGGCTGCATTTTATCGGTTTCACTGTAAAAGGGTGGGATCTAGTTGCTAATCTAGTATCTCGTTCAAATTCGTATTTAGGGGGCACTAGTGATCTAAGTTCATCGGAGCAGAAACCGTGAAAGTATTTATAGAAGAGACACAGGGAAGCCACGTCGCGCCGGTGGGAGAGAGACTGCAGGCGGTCTGCCAAGTTGGTATCTATCACATTACAGACCCTCCTCTGAACCTTATCGAGAAGCCCGAGGAGAATAGCAGGGGCACCCGACCAGATATGGCAGCAGTATTCAATGCACGGGCAGATGGTAGATTTATAAATATAGGTGTGGTGAAATGATATCTACTATTCCAAGCATGATCAGAGATGAGACGTTGGAATCTATAAGTAACTCTCATTATGTGTCAGTTATGATTGATGGTACCACTGACAGCTCTGTCAGAAAATGAAGCAGTTTATGTGAGAACAGTGTTGAATGGCAAAGCAGAAAATAAACTTGTTGAAGTTATTGCCATTGAACATGGTCATGCTAAAGGCATTATCTATGCTACTAAATCTGCTCTTTCAAAAGTGAGGATCAGTGATGATGAAATGTCATCGAGAATTGTTGGGTTTTGTGCAGATGGGGCAAATGTGAATACTGAGAGGAATGGTGTTGTGTCACTGTTAAGGCAGGAAGTTCCCCATCTCATAGACTTTCACTGTATGACACATAGGCTTGAATTAACCGTATTGAAACTACAAAAACAGACTCCTATTATGCAGTCTGTCAATGACTTTTTACATTTGATATAGAAGACTTACCACTTCAGTCCAAAGAGCAAGAGAGAACTCAAGATCATTGGAGAAGAACTTGAAGCAAAAATCTACTCACCAGCGCCAGTGAAGGATACCAGATGGATTCCCCATGTAGACAGGGCAAGGAGAGTCTTTCTCCAAGGAAAGAAAGATGGTCATTTGGCTGAGGATCATGGTCAATACACAGCAGTCTACACTCATATGGAAAATCTTGCAGCAACATCATCAAATGCAGACAAACAATCTAATTCTTCTTGTAGCAGTTGCATCAATTACGGATTATATGGAAACTGTTTCAAGTATGAAGGAGGAATACATTTCTGGGGAAATGTATGAAAAGTTTATCCTGTGTATTGAAGAACAACAGTTTGAAAATTGGCAGGGTAATCCCAAATTTCAAGGAGTTGAAATGACCGGGAGTCCTGTTTATGAGGCCAAAGAAAAACTAGAGAATCATGTTGAGTCTACAGTTGACATTAGAATCAAAGAACTAGTCAAGGTTTCAAAATCTGTTGGGAACAAATACAAGTGTCGATGTTCAAGGTGTGGTGAAAAGTTTCATTAAGGTGTTCAATCATGACACATGGCCAGAATGCAAAAGGGAACCTGTCCATTTTGGAAATCATGAAATAGACATTATTTGTCACTGGTTTGGAAAACCTCTTGTGGCTGCAGGATGCAATATGGAAGTTCAGATGGAATGAAGACACATGAAATTCTTTGTTGCAAATACTTTCAGGGACAAGTCTTATTCTGATCTGTAGCAAATCCTATTGACCAAGGACCCATACAAGACTGACCTGCAATGTACTTCATCTTGTGAGAATAATACTCGTTCTTCCAATCGGCTCTGCAGAGTGTGAGAGAGCCTTTTCTGCACAAAAGAAAATAAAGAGCAACGTACGGAGCAGCTTGTCTGTACAGAGACTGTCAGACTTAATCTTGCTTTCTTCTAAAGGTCTAGATCTGGCTGAATTCAACCCCCGAGAAGTCCATTGACAAGTGGATGGCAAACGGCAGGAGAAGGATTGCTGGGGGGCCAGGGCAGTGTGACTGGCCAACTAACATTGTCTGTTGATCAAAAGTGTAAGGATAAAGCAGTACTGTTTGAAAACAAAAAGATTTAGTCACAAGCTATTGATTTGACAATTCAAATTGAGCAAGTGTTAAAGTGGGACTGGAAATTGGAATAAAAAGGTAAATGCAATTCAATATTGGGCAAATGGAGTTATAAATTTTAAAAGATAAAATTTCAGTTTGAAACAGAAATAAGTTCAATGTCAGTAACACAAAGACACAGTATGTGTTTGCCAGACCATCTGAGCATTTCCCTTTCTAGTCCCACTTTAAGAACTTAGATCAGCATTAATATAATTAATATTTCTGAGTGACATTTACTAACCTGATAGGAAAATTGAAAATAAGGGGAAAAAAACCTGTTGTTAAGAGTGTTACAATAACTGCAAATCATGACTGAATATTTCTAAATGACACCTTTGCCAGGTAACAGTTGAAGTGAATGTAATGTTTTAATGAGGTGGTTGTTGTTGTTTCAAGTTTAAAAATATTGAAACTGATGCGATCTTCAAACTTGCATTTGTCAGTTGACAAAATTATCCTGAGTGATATTTGTCAGGTAAATGTAAACAGTTCTACAGTTTTTAGACTCAATATAATGTATTTATGATCTTTTTGTTTGAGGTTGTTTAGTAATATTGAAACTGATGAGATCTTGAAGACTTCAAATTTGCATTTAAATTTTGTCAGTCAGTTTACTGAATATTTCTAAATGACACCTTTCAAAGTTTATCAGCTAACAATTGGTAAAAGTGAACGTAATGTCTTTATGAGGTTGTTGTTTCAAGTTTAGTAACTAATATTGAAACTGATGAGATCTTCAAACATGTATTTGTCAGTTGACTGAATTATTCTAAGTGCTATTTGCCAGGTAACAGTACCACTGAATGTAATTGTTCTTGAAATTTCTAAATTTCCTCCTATAAATTTTGTCTGTATTGTCTTAGAGAATTAGAAAATAAAACAAAACTTCACCTGGAATTGTTTTATTCATAACATTAGTGTAAAATAACATTACATGGATTTGGCTAGTCAACAAAAATATTTAGTTGTCAAGGCTCATCTCTCATTCCCTGTTTAGCATGTGGTTTCCGGCTTTCTCTTTCCCAATCTTTTTACTCTTTTTTTTTTTTTTTTTTTTTTTGAATTGGAGTAGGTAGAGTAAACTATCGCCCGGTTCACACTCCACCCACATCTATTGAACAGGTGAAGAGGCTCATCTCTTGTTCCCTGTTTAGGATGTGGTTTCCAGCTTTCTCTTTTCCAATCTTTTCTCTCTTACGTAGCCCCCTGCGCATCAGTGGCATCACTGCCTTGCTCGGGGTGATATGATTAAAAAAAAAGAAGTCAACTAAAGGTAAATTTGTCCATAGAGCCCTGATAACTAATTAGATTGATTTTTTTTTTTTTTTTTTTTTAAATTATGACTAATGTTCTTGTTGGTACAATTATTTTAAAAAAACATTCCCATATTCTTTTTTGGTAAATACTTTTCATTAAAAAAAATTTAACCTTGCTTAACCAAGATATTTGACTGAACTGCAATACAATGGAATTTAAATTTTATTAACCATTATAAATTTTAGAATTTTTCTTGTTTTGAGTAATGTTTTTACACCAAACCATATTAATAATCCTTAATAATCCTTAATAATCCTTACAACGATGATATAATAGCTGACAAACAATTTTCTTCAGAACTGACCCTCTTTCTCAGTTCTTAATCAGATTTTTGCTAAATCCACTGCTAAAAAGTTGATTCTCTGTGTAGGGCTAGGAAGTTTTCTTTTTTTCCGCCTGAAACAATCCTGCATATATATATATATATATATATATATATATCTACCATCCACCTGTGCATCGAATGCTGCTGCCATATCTGGTCAGGTGCTCTTGCTATCCACCTAGGTGTCCTTGACAAAATCCATCGGAGAATCTGTAATTTGATAGATCCCAATTTAGCAGCTTGGATGCAGTCACTTTCTCACCGGGGCAATGTGGCTTCCCTGTGTCTCTTCTACAAATACTTTCACGGCTTCTGCTCTGATGAACTTAGCTCACTGGTGCCCCTTATATATAAATTTATTCTAGCCACAAAATTAGCAACTAGGTCCCACCCTTTTACTGTGAAAACCAATAAATTGTAAACACAAATTCTACTCCATCAGCTTCTTTTCTCGCCCTTCCCACCTGTGGAATTCCCTTCCATTTACTTGCTTTCCCAACAGCTATAATCTCCAAGAATTTAAATGTAAAGTCAATAGTCATCTCCTATCTCACTAACCTGCATCCTCTCTCTCATGCTTCTTTCTTCGTCCACTTCACTCTCATCAGTATTCTCATCCTTCTCTTACCCACTTCCTGACACTGCCTATAATTTGTCACGCTTTCTTATAACTTTCTTCCGATATAACCCCCTGCAAAACAGCAGCAATAGAATGCCTTGCTTGGGGCGATATGATTATATAAAAAAATAAAGATCCTCAAAAATTCATAAATTAGTAAAAATTCCCCAAAACATTGTTTATCTTTTAACAATAAATGGTAGCTACTATATTCTAAATATGGTTCCGAATAACTTGTTTTTTTATCTCCAACCCCGACATTAAAACATTTATTCCATTTTTTTTTTTTTTTTTCATTTATGTATTTACTACAAGAAAGGGGGGCTTGGAAAGCTTGACTCTTATTTATGAGTGTTGAAGAAAGTGAAAATTAGGGAATAATTGTCAGAAGTTTCTATTAACCTGTTTGCAATACTTCAGGACACTTTCACATTAAACAGGTGTGAAGGTAGTGTAATTGATAGCAACCTGCAATGAGAAATCAGGGTGTTGAGTTTGAATGTCCCTTGGTTTTGTTATATTCACTTTCCCTTGGGAAAGATACAAATCCATTTCCTGTTTCAACTATGGGTTAAATAGTAGGCCTTGTATCTGGAGAAATTATTGTTATTACTAAAATAGTTAATGCTTTACTTACAAAAAGAAAAAAGTACAACCTAAAATGTTTTGGCTTCAAATAACCCACAAAATTGAAGCCCTATAAAAAAAAACAAAAAAAAAACAATAAATCATTTTCTGAGGAAAAAAGTGCCTCTATACATCATCTGTGCTTTGACGTGTGATTGACCTGAAAAAAAATCTGGAAAAGAACTCAGTACTTATACAAGTAACGCAAAAAAAAAAAAAAAAATTAATTGTATCATTCCCTCTCTCAAGAACTATTACACTCACTACTTTTTTTTTATGTTGTGGTGCAGTAAATATTAGCTTGGAATGAGAAATTGGAGAGCTGAGTTTGAATTCCAATTGGGTTCATTGCATTCACTTACACACACGTACTCTTGGGAAAGGTATTAATCCATCTCTTCATCCAGCTATGAGTTAGATATCAGGACAGATTAGGTTCTGTAGCCTTGGTTGGCAACCTATTGTGGGAAAATCTTCTGCTCAGTCAGTCATGTCTCTTTTGAGACATGATTGCCCAAGCATGTATCATGTATGGCACTTAACTGACTCTTATGTCTCACCTATTTTTAATTTTTTTAAAAAATTTTTTTTTATCTTTAATGCCAGCAACTTAATATTTTATACTTCATGCTGAACCCCTTCAACTGATGTCTTCAAATAGAAAGTACTAGTGGTACAAGCTGATTTTGACCTCTTAAAGCTAAGAATTCACAAAAAAATTCTAAACCTTTTAATAATACACTTATAAGGTCAGTTAAGTGCCATATGTGATACATGCTTGGTGATCATGTCTCAAAAGAGACATGACTGACTGGGCAAAAGATTATCTCGCAGTAGGTTACCATTGCTTTCTGTGGTAGACTGGTTGCCAACCAAGGCTATAGAACCCAATCTGTCTTATTATTTAACCCATAACTATAGGGAAGAGACAGATTAATACCTTTCCCAAGGGTATTTGCACATAAGTGAATGCAAGGAATTCAACTGGAATTCAAACTTGGCTCTCTGATTTCTCGTTCCAAGTCGATATCCACTGCACCACAACACACAAATGTGCAATACTTAGTGAATTCTTTTTATAAAGATCCCTTAAATTTTCTCAATTTTTGTCTCCTTTTTCATTAGCTCTGTATTGTAAGGCTGTTAAGAAAAAACTTGATTTGCTGATTTCTTTTTATCATGGATGAGATATCTCGGGATAATCCAGAGCATGTTATTTTTCTGTCTGGAGATATCTTGGTTCTCCACAACTTCTTATCCTGGCTTATGTTTATTCTTACTCTCTGTTCTGCTTCGGGCTTCTTGACAAAATACAGCGAAGAATCTGTAATGTGATTGATACCGACTTAGCTGACCACCTGCAGTCACTCTCTCACCGGCATGACGTGGCTTCCCTGTGCCTCTTTTGCAAATACTTTCATGGCTTCTGCTCTGATGAACTTAAATCACTGGTGCCCCCTAGGTGTGAGTTCGCACAAGATACTAGATTAGCAACTAGGTCCCACCCTTTTACAGTGAAACCGATGAAATGTAACCGCAATTTCTACTCCAACAGCTTCTTTTCTTACACTTCCCGCCTGTGGAATTCCCTTCCACATGCTTGCTTCCCCGACGGCTATAACCTCCAGGAGTTTAAATGTAAGGTCAATAGACACCTCCTAACACACTGACCCGCCCATTCTCCCCAACTCTCCCCCATGTACATCCTAACTTGTCTATCGCTCTGTGTAAGCCCCTGCATTATAGTGGCAGTGGAATGCCTTGCTTGGGGTGACATGATTAAAAAAGAAAGAAAAAAAAACTTTCTAGGTAGGTTACTTGCAATTTCTCTATCTCCCTTTTGTTTTTAGTATGTCTTGTGAGTGTTAAATTTTGTAAGCTTTCTTTCCTTATGGCTCTTAGAAATATTAACTGTCCCTTTTTGATTGTAAGTAAAAAAATTTTTCTCTTTGTTTCCATTTTCCTTAAGACTTCATTATTGCTCGCATGTTCAGTCCATGGTATTCTCATTCTTCTTTATAATTATGGTTCTGTGGGTAGTGTAATGGATAGCAGCTCAGAATAAGATATCAGAGAACCAAGTTCAAATTCCAGTCGCGTTTATTAGATTCACTTATGTTCAAATATTCTTGGGAAAGATACTAACCTCTTTTCATGAATTTGCTTGGGTGATCATGTTTTGAAAGAGACATGACTGACTGGGCAGATGATTATCCCGCAGTAGGTTACCATTGCTTTCTGTGGTAAACTGGTTGCCACCAAGGCTACAAAACCCAATCTGTCCTGTTATTTAACCCATAACTGAAGGGAAGAGATGGATTAATACCTTTCCCAAATGTATTTGAGCATAAGTGAATGCAAGGAATATCAACTGGAATTTGAACTCAGCTTCCCGATTTCTCATTCCACTGCACCACAACGCACATCCGAAGCCCATAATATGCAGTCAATTAAAAGATTGTGGAGTTTACAATGACTTTATGATCCTGACTGCAGTTGGCCTTGATTATAGAACCACATTTCTGTTACACCAAGTCTCCTCTTCATCTGAGAGGAGATTGTCCAGTATTCACTTTCATGTAGGAGAATTGATGTTACATAGAAATTCAGCATGTTTTTCTCTGATATTTAAGAAATAAAAGGGGAATTAGCTTGAAAACCCTTTAATGTTTTATAATGAAATTTTAGTTGAAATGGTTAGATGCAACCGTAAGTTCTATATGCTAATAGTTTCTTCTCTTGCATATATTGTTTGTAGAACTGTACGAGCTTGTTGATTCCCTGTTAACATTTGATCTTCAAAAATTTAAATGCAATGTTGATTGTTATCTACTGTCTTATGTTTTTTTCTTTTATTGTCCTCTCTCCTTAGTAGTGTTTCTCATATTCTCTAACACTCAGTAATCTTGTGTCTTAGTGGCTTTATTGCCTTGCTTGGGATGAAATGATAAAAAATGACCTTTTTCTAGTATATCTGTTTCTCATTACTGTAACCTTGTACCAGACTAAGCAAGGCTTAATACATTTTTTATTCTGTTTACTTTGCATTAAAGACCTATTGCTAATGTCATGAGCTTAATCTTTGCTGTAAATCTCAATAAACATATGAAACATGTTAGGTTAGATTGGAAGAGGTAGACAAGTTTAGAGATCTTGTTGAGGGGGGGGGCATATTTTGTGGATACTTAACTGCCAACCTGGTTGTCATATCAACCAATGTTTCTGGGGGCAAAGCATGGAAAGTAGAATCCTCTCCTGAGTTTACATCATAAAATTTCAAGTGGTCACATGGTTACTTAAAATGGCAGATTTCTTGTAAACAGTCAATTGGATGTGATTGTCATGAACAAATACATGAAAGCTGAATGAATGTTTCCAGATAAACTGAAATTATGAGTTTTTTTATTGAGACAATCTTTTACACACACACACACACACACACACACACACACACACACACACACACTGATGGCCTAGTTGTTTCTCTTACTCTCTTCTTGACATTTTTGCACACATGTATATGTGTACTTAATCTGACATTTTTATTACTTCAAAAATTATTAGAGAATACTCATATTTGAAATAAATGCCTCTTTCTCTTTTCTTTTTCTTAGTTTTTTTCTCTCTTTCTTAGTTTTTTCTCTCTTTCTTAGTTTTTTCTCTCTTTCTTAGTTTTTTTCTCTCTTTCTTAGTTTTTTTCTCTCTTTCTTAGTTTTTTTCTCTCTTTCTTAGTTTTTTCTCTCTTTCTTAGTTTTTTCTCTCTTTCTTAGTTTTTTTCTCTCTTTCTTAATTTTTTCTCTCTTTCTTAATTTTTTTCTCTCTTTCTTAGTTTTTTTCTCTCTTTCTTAGTTTTTTTCTCTTTCTTTTTTCTCTCTCTCTTTTTTTCTCTTTTTCTCTGTTTTTTGTTTTTCTCTGTTTTTTGTTTTTCTCTGTTTTTTGTTTTTCTCTGTTTTTTGTTTTTCTCTGTTTTTTGTTTTTCTCTGTTTTTTGTTTTTCTCTGTTTTTTGTTTTTCTCTTTTAAATATTTTTCTGATTTTTTTTTTTTTTTAAATATATTTTTACCTTTTTCTGTTTTTACCTTTTTCTGTTTTTACTATTTTCGGTTTTCCTTTTTCTCTTTTTCTTCCTTTTTCTCTTTTTCTTCCTTTTTCTCTTTTCCTTTTCATTCAGCTGTCTTTTTCTGTTTTGTTTTACCCGTTTTCTGTTTTTCTTTTTCTGTTTCCCTTTTATTTTCTAGTTTTCTTTTTCTGCTTTCTTTTGTGTTTTTCTTTTGTTTTTCTTTTCATTTCCTGTTTTTCCTATTTTTTCAGTTTTCCTGTTTTTCCTTTTTTTAGTTTTTCTTTTTCTATTGTCGAATTTTATGCTCCTCTTTTCTGTTTTCCTTTTCTGCTTCTGTTTTTCTGTTTTCTTTTTCTGTTTCTAGTTTCGATTTTTTTCGTATTTTTCATTTTATGCTTTCATCTTTTCTGTTTTTTTCTATTTTCCTTTTCTATTTTCAGTTTTCCTTTTTCCTGTTTTTCCTTTTTTCTGTTTCTATGCTTTTTTTCTGTTTTTTTGAAACAGAAAAGGGAAACACATTGTTTTTCTTTTTCTTTTTCTGTTTTTTTTCCTTTTCTTTTTGTTTTTCTGTTTTTTTCCTTTTCTTTTTCTGTTTTTTTTCCTTTTCTTTTTCTTTTTGTTTTTTCTTTTTCTGTTTTTTCCTTTTCTTTTTCTGTTTTTTTTCCTTTTCTTTTTCTGTTTTTTTCCCTTTTCTTTTTGTTTTTCTGTTTTTTTTCCTTTTCTTTTGTTTTTCTGGGTTTTTTTTCCTTTTCTTTTTGTTTTTCTGGGTTTTTTTTTCCTTTTCTTTTTGTTTTTCTGGGTTTTTTTTCCTTTTCTTTTTGTTTTTCTGGGTTTTTTTTCCTTTTCTTTTGTTTTTCTGTTTTTTTCCTTTTCTTTTTGTTTTTCTGTTTTTTTCCCTTTTCTTTTTGTTTTTCTGTTTTTTTTTCCTTTTCTTTTGTTGTTCTGTTTTTTTTCTCCTTTTCTTTTTGTTGTTCTGTTTTTTTTTCCTTTTCTTTTGTTGTTCTGTTTTTTTTCTCCTTTTCTTTTGTTGTTCTGTTTTTTTCTCCTTTTCTTTTTGTTGTTCTGTTTTTTTCTCCTTTTCTTTTTGTTTTTCTGTTTTTTTTCCTTTTCTTTTGTTTTTCTGTTTTTTCTTTTCGTTTTTCTGTTTTTTTTTCTTTTTGTTTTTCTGTTTTTTTTCTTTTTGTTTTTCTGTTTTTTTTCCTTTTTGTTTTTCTGTTTTTTTTCCTTTTTGTTTTTCTGTTTTTTTCCTTTTCTTTTTGTTTTTCTGTTTTTTCCTTTTCTTTTTGTTTTTCTGTTTTTTTTTTCCTTTTCTTTTTGTTTTTCTGTTTTTTTTTCCTTTTCTTTTGTTTTTCTGTTTTTTTTTTCCTTTTCTTTTTGTTTTTCTGTTTGTTTTTCCTTTTCTTTTTGTTTTTCTGTTTGTTTTTCCTTTTCTTTTGTTTTTCTGTTTTGTTTTTCCTTTTCTTTTTGTTTTTCTGTTTTTTTTCCTTTTCTTTTTGTTTTTCTGTTTTTTTTTCCTTTTCTCTGTTCTTTCCTTTCTCTGTTGTGGATTATGTCTATCAAAAACCTTTTGTAGGAGAAACTATTGTTTGAGCCAGTGTGCTTTACTGTTCAGCCACAGAGAGAGAGTATCATATTTCGGTAGGACTCTATTTTCCTTTTTAAAGGAAGTCTATTGCTTATATATTTATATATATTAAGAAAAGAAAAATTACTACTTGACGACATTATTATTGCAAAAAACTAAAATAATAAGGCACTGTTAAAGAGCAAACACGCAGCTAGAACTGTCATAACTGGCAGTAAAGATAATGATCTGAGTCTACACTGTCTCGCTATTGTCTCTTTCACCATGAGTGTGACAGAAGTGAAAAAAAATTTTATATATATAGTAATGTAAATTAATAAATATACATATGGGGAAGATGTACATATGTATAGTATTATTATTCAGGTGTTAATAAAATTATGTTCAATGTATGAACAAAGCTGTATTATTTATATATATATATATATTATCCTGCATCTATGACATGATTTGGGATTTTATGCGTTATGCGACCATCAGGTGCATATTTCAAACTTACAGTTTAATAGAAATATGACACATGAAACTCTGTGTTGTGCCATAGGTGTATGATACTATATATATATATATATATATATATATATATGCACACACACAACATAATAAGGAGAATAATTAATTAAACGTTTATTAAGTGGGTAGTTGTTTTTTGTTTGTTTCGGTAATAAAAGTGTTGCTTTGTGGATTTGTTATTTTAATTACTTATTTTTTTCCCATTATTCATACAACTATAACTAGTTTCGATTGTATTTTTGTTAATTTTTGGTAGGTTACTATTTTTAGGGAAGTGTTAAAAATTTTTTTTGTTTTTATTCTATTATTAAAAGGTGATTCAAACCAAATTGTATATCTTTCTTTTTGTTTTTGTGTGTATTATTTTTACTTATTTGTATAGCCACTTTTTCATTTTTGATTCATAGAATTTTTATTTTTATGAAATATTTCTATATTACTAGAATTACTTGAAATTCTTTTATTAATAGATATTGGTATATGCTTAACTACATTAGGTAGGTGATTTGAATTTTTGTTTATGTATATAGGATTATTATTTTCTTCTTTACATGGTTTGTATGGATTTTACCTTGTCTCTTCACCGAAACATGATGTGACACAGTCTTGTTTAGTGTGGGCAACCCAAATGTGTAATCTTGGGCCAGGGCCAAAAATTGCACAGCCCCCACAATTGTCAGTTGCACTGGTCTTGGTGGTAACCACTGATCCACCCCTCTAGTGCAGTGGGGTGTTTCAGCCTCGGGCATCTGTTCCCCAGAACTGGGCACCTCTCAGTATTTATTTTAGTGTATCTGTCCTCAGACAAAACCATAACTGAGTCATTTATAGGTATTGTCATTTAAGTGTTATGTCCAGAAAACTTACTATTTTGGGGGTTAGATTTTATGTCTATTTTAAATACTAATTTGTTAAATTTTTTTTAATATTTTCTATTTTTCTACTATTACAATTTCTTACAATTATTAGTATTATTATTATTTCTTTACAAACCTATATCCTTTTTTATGAATGATACACACACACACACACACAATGTGCGATAGATAAATTGTCTAAATTACGTAAAAAGAAAATAACACTGACATCTCATTTTAACAGATATTTTTGTGTAATTTTGGTAAATATATCTAGAAATACAAAAGAGTAAATTTGTTAAAGAAAATCATCATTGGCTTCAACCACAGCCTCCAGACAACTTCAGAATCACCTGCAACTCTTTTACAGTCTCCTTGTTTAAGTTGGTGAGTGCTGGCATAATCCTTACCTTCAGTTTATCTTTGGTGCTGCAAATAGTTTTGTTGGTCTCTCACTCAACTGCACCCCACACATAATAAACAATGGAGTTGCAGTCTGGGGAGTTAGGTGGCCAGATGTAAGGGATGATATGGTTGCAGAAATTGTCTGACCGCCATGACTGGGATCTCCTGCTTGTTTGGCATGGTGCAGAGTCTTATTGCCAGACTTAGGGTCTTCCAGCAGCCACCCTCTTGATTTAGGGCAGCATTATCTCAAAGCACTTGGTGTAGGCCTCCATGTTGAGGCTGAAGTCCTCAACAAATTTGGGAGTTCTTTTCTTATCTGAACAATCAGAGGGAGTTTTTTAATCACCATTAGACTCCTCCAACTCTTTCCGGATTCTCTGCACTGTCCTTAGATTTACATTCAAACACTAGGAAATGTTTGTGTTGGAACCTCCTGCACAAATACCAACAGTGCTGCATGGTATTTTCAAATTTCTGGCAGAGTGAATTGCATCATGGTGCCCAACTGACCCTACTATACTGTGCAGTAGACAAAAACAATGTGCATGCACAAAATTAAAAATGTAAAATAGTGGCGATTTACTCATTGCACCCTCTGTGTGTGTGTGTGTATGTAATGTTATGTATATAAACAGAAATATCTAAAGATATTATCTAACCATGACTAAAGGTTTAATGCAATAAGCAATATTCAGCTAGTTTTGAACTGTCTCAGGATTGTTCATTTTTAATCACTAGGATGATGTCTTTAGATATTCCTGGGTTATAACTTTTGGAAGTCAACTACCCATCCACTCCAGGTGAATGGGGGGGGGGTGGGGGGGGGTATGAAATTTATGTTGCAGGATTAAGTTTTCTGTCTTTTTCAAGTTAAGGTGCATTTCTTCTTTATTTATTTCTACTTTTTATTTTCCTTGGATGTGTGGGTGTGTGTGAAAATCAGCAAACAATTTTTTTTTTTTTAATATCACTTGAAGAACAGTATTGTTCTGAAACATGAAAATTTTTGTGTAGTGACATGTTTTTATAAATCATTGTAATCACAAAATTACAATATTAAGTTCTACTTTGTACTGATCACTCTTTATAAAAGTAAACACGTGAACAGTGGGCTTTAATCTATCTGTTCTTTCACCTCCTTATATATATATATATATATATATATATATATATATATATAAAGGAAAATTAAACACAACATTTAGATTGATTATAAATTATAATTCATTTTTATGAGCTAATTTAGCTCATAAAAATGAATTATAATTTATAATCAATCTAAATGATGTGTTGAGTTTTTCTTTATAGTTATCATATTGCTCTGGATAACATCCATTAAGCTTTTTTTACAGATATTAACACTTAATATTTTATATTAAGTAGGTCTTGTTGGATTATCCTCACCATTCATGGACTTTATATATATATATATAATATATATATATTAAGTTTCTGAAAGGTTTTTTTCTGTTGCTGAGGTGATGTGTCGTCCCCCGTGGGGATCTTCATATCGAAATGGCCATTCAACATCTTTGAATTAATCCTTTTTTAATATATATTTGCTCTGTAATATTTTATTACATGGAGCTCTCTTCCTGTATCATTTTTTAATATTAAAATAAATTTTTAATCCTTAAAATATATAATATATATATATATATATATATATATAGTCATCCGCAGACAGATCTGTTTCGCTGTATTGCAGTTTGTCAGTAGGCGATTCTACCCCTAGGCCACGTAGGCATGCTTTTTAGCGCGTATAAACACACCCAATAGCTAGGTGCTCCAATTCATTATTGAATGAGCGGTGCGTAAATGCCAGCGTAGCTACTGTTTACAAAGTCTCCCACTCTTACAGAGTGCTCAATCAGGGTGTGAGAGCGTAAATACTATAGTCACCCGCAGAGAGATCTGTTTCGCTGTATTACAGCTCATCAGTACGGCTTAGACTCCGGTTGCTTCCTAACCCAGGATTGAAACCCGACCGAATCAGCGTCAA